>JAODAL010000317.1:0-338682 GCA_025379985.1 Phyllomedusa bahiana | reverse complement strand
GTAGTGATCGGGCCCTGCGGGCATGTATGAAGCAAAGAAATCGGCAATTTTTGGGATAAAAAATTGTTACAAAAAAGGGAGGGAAAACCCAACAAGAATTTTAAAACAAGAGCTTGCAATATTCTTCAAAGGGCCTTTCCAGAAGGGTTTTACCCCAAAATCAATCTTAAAGGGCCAAGGGTTCGTTTCCCTTTTGGGCCCAACCTTTATTTTAAACCAAAGGGTTTCATAAAAATTCCAAATCCCCCCTGGACGCCCGATTTTTTGGGTTTGGGTAGTTTTGGGGCCCGTTTGGATTCTTTTTGCGCCCATGTGTAGAAACATACCTTTTGTAGTGTTCCATGATGGTTAAAAAGTGTGGAGGATATAACATTTGGGATGTATGTTCCTTGTTCTTGTGCGTTGAATCATTGTACAATGTAAAATATCAGGAGGGTTTTAAAGGGCCCAAAAAATTTTTTTTTGGGAGATAAAAAAATTTGGATGGAGATTTAATTGAATTGCTTTTGTTTTTTTTGGGAATTTATTTTGTGTCATAATTTTTTTTGCTTTAAAGGACAAATTTTATTTAAAGTTTCGTGGCCTCCCAGGGGGGCCCACAGTGCCCCCTGTATGCTAATTTATTTTGGGGTTTTTGGGAACGGAATTTTGTTTTTGGGTTTTCCCTGGATTTTTGTGGTCATTTTGTTCATGGATGAGATTCTTTGTTGATTTTTTGTTTTTTGGCAGGGCAAGATCTGTTTTGGTTTTGTTTTTGGGACAGCTTAATTCAATTTTGAATATTCGTTTAACATATTTGGTCATCGTACTCATTTGTTTTTTGGAATTGGAATCCAGGTGCTACACTAGGAAAAATTTAACAAAGGGTATTTCGTAAGCATACTGCAGAAAATTTCTATATTACAGCCCTTCATTTCATCCTAGGCATACTTTTTAATCTACCCCTTTTTGGTCATTTCCTTGGGGCAAAAAGGATTTGTGATAATGAGGAAACTTTGAGGATGAAGCAAAAATTACAAAAACTTTTAGCGGGGGATACCCGGAAAAGTATATTGATGCTGGATATAAAAGGGCAAAAAACGGAAAGATCAAAATTGTTAAAAGCCTCGACATCGGAAAAGGTAGTGAAAAGAGATTCGTATCTTTTACTAATCAAATACACAGGGGAAGAACATGGGTTAGTTTTGGAATATTGGTCAGTTGATGTGGATCCAGATTTGAGTTTTTTTATCAAAAAACCTGTATTGAGCTGGGGGAGTAAGAAATTAGGTGACCTTTTTGGTTTAAAAAGCATTGCCCACACGTACAAAATTTCTTTTGAATCTAAGGGTCCCAAGTGGGGTTCTTTTGTTTGTGGTCATGTTCAGGGGCACTAAAATGAACTTTAATCTTCGGATGGGTTCCCAATTTAACTTTCTGTTTTATAAAATTGCAGGATCTGGCGTCATTTTTATTTATATGCCCTTGCAATTTGATATATTGGAATGCCCCACCGTGAACGGGGACCCAAGAAACTTAAAGGGGTTGTTCACATGAAATAAATAGTTAAAAATTGGGGGAGAAAAAAAATCTAAGGTGTACGCCCTTGGTTACTAGGGGCAAAGTGCACGGTTTAGAAACGGGTGGTTTAATGGTTTGCAACGGTGTTTGTTTACTGGCGGGGAAAGCTTTGCCCCCCAGGTCGTGCAATGCAAAGGAAAGGCAGTTAAGAGGGGGGAGGGTGTGTGGAGGCAAGGGGGAGAAGCGTGAGGGAATGCGGGGGGTTGTTGCTTTCCTCTTTGCCGCAATAAAACATCCAAAGCCCCCCCTTTAAAAATGCCTTTCCTTTGCTGTAAAACCTGGGGAGGACAGAATGCTTCCCTGACCCCAGAAAACAAACAAAGTTGCTAAAAAGTAAAACCCCCCGTTTTCTAAAACCGTAGCCTTTGCCCATAGTAACCAAGGACATAATCCGATTTTTTCCCAATTTTCAAAATTGATCTCCGTAGTGAGACAAACCCCCTTTTAAAGGGGCATTCGTTCGGTGCTAAATTTCAACAACCCAGAGGGAATTAATATCCCAAATTGAAAGATGGCGAGACATTTTTGGTAACAAGGTTGTAAGGAACAATTTTTTAAGATTCGGGGCTTTTATAAGGTGCTCTGGGGTTTTCTGGTGAAGATTTGTCTGCGTTTGGAAAAAAGTGGAATGAGTGGATATTAAATTAGGACTACTCACCTTTGGTTGAATGAGAAGGTTTTCTATCCTTTTTGTAAAAAAAATTTTTTTCCTCATTTTTATGTTTTTTTGGGGAAAATTACAGTACAAAAAAAAAAAATATATAATATTTTATTTTGGGTGCCATATTGCTTATTTTGTGTTTATTTATATAAAGTTTCTTTAATATTAGGGTATAGAATTATATTTATAATTTGTAATTAGACACAAAGGATAAAGTTTGGAGGTGAGATGGTAAGATATGTTAATTATAAATAAATGTAAAAAAAAAAATCTCACATTTTATTATTATGTTTTTACATTTTTTTTAGTTTAAATTTCACTTTTTAAAAAATTTCATTATGACTTTTTTCATAAAGTTTAAAAAAATTTTTTTCACTTTTTTCTAGTATTTTTATTTAAATAAAATTTTTTTATTTATTTTTTTTTTTTTTTTTATTTTTTCCTCCAAAATCTTTACAGGCATTGTACTTTTTTTGTATTTTTTTTGTTTTTTATTTTTTGGGACTATATTATGTAATTTTAATTTTTTTATTTTTTTAATATAAGCCCCATTTTCTTTTTTTCATCTTAAAAATTAAAAAATTTGCACTTTTTTGTTTTTTTTTTTTTTTTTTTTTTTCCCTCACATTTTATTTTATGTTTTCACATAATGTCTTATGTAATTGACCTTTATTTCTTTTTGACCCTTTTTATCATAAAGTTTATATTAAATTTTTATTTTCCAAAAATAATATTTGACATTTTTTTTCTCCCTTCCACATAATGCTTTATAGGCATTGCACTTTTTATGTATTATTTTGGTTATTATTTTGGCACTATATTTTGTAATATATACTTTTTCACTTTTTCTTAATATAATGCTCACAATTCACTTCTTTACATCTTAATAATTAATATATTATTGCACTATATTGGGTGTTCTTTTTGGTTTTTGTTTTTTTGTTTTTTATTCTGAGAGGCAAGCTGTAATTGTTGGTTTGTGTAATGTGATGACTGGTTTTTGTTTTGTGGTGTTTGATGTGTATATTGGGTCTTTTGGTGGGCGTTTGTGTTTGTTGGGGCATAATTAGAGATGGGCGAATTGATTCTAACGAAGTGGAATTCATTTAGAATTTCAGGAAAACTTTGGTTCTGAACGAAGTCGAAGTTTGGGGTACTTCGGGTGAACGAAGTGTGCTTTTCATTGATTAAATGGCTGCGAGCACATGGCGTTACATGGGGCAAAGAACTCTGGGAGGAAGAAGGGCACAGCCTGCATGACATGTGCAGAGATGAAGCCAATCAGAGACCGGCGGGATTCTGTGACGTCACCGCACTATATAAGTCCGGGCGCGACGCTGGGAGCTCACACTCCTCTCACTGTACTGATCAGGGAGGTGCTGCCGCGGCTGAATGTTGCTGGAGAACTGATTTTTATACAGCGATTTTTGGGGGTGTCTCAGCTTGTCTCAGAGACTGCTTCTCTTAACGTTCTATTTCTAATTTTTTTGGGTATTGGATCTGAAATCCAGTGTGCGATCACTGCAGCTGCATATACATTTAAATCCTATCTGCTCACAGCAATTGAATATCCAAGGGGGATCTAAGCCAGTTCCTGTTGTATTCATTTAAAGAAACAGCGTTTTTACAATACAAATACCACTTCATTTTTGGCTGCTCAATTCTGTGGCGCAATTTACATCCAGGGGTTAACTCAGCGTTTTTCAGCTGTGGTGACTCCAAGAAACTGTCATTTTCATCGCCAAAATATATACATTTTTCCTGTAGCCTAATTCACAAGCAAAGGTTAATTACAATTTTATCTCTTGTTGTGTGGCGTAAAAAACACCGCATTGTAACACGCTACAAAGCTATTAGTTTGTGGTGGCTCAATTCTTTGGCGCAATTTAGATCCAGGGGTTAATTAAGCGTTGTTATTCAACTGTGGTGACTCCAAGAAACCGCCATTTTCACCGCCAAAATATATACATTTTTCCTGTAGCCTAATTCACAAGCAAAGGTTAATTACAATTTTATCTCTTGTTGTGTGGCGTAAAAAAAAAACCACATTGTAACACGCTACAAAGCTAGTAGTTTGTGGTGGCTAAATTCTTTGGCGCAATTTACATCCAGGGGTTAATTAAGGTTGTTTTCAGCTGTGGTGACTCCAAGAAACCATTTTCACCGCCAAAATATATACATTTTTCCTGTAGCCTAATTCACAAGCAAAGGTTAATTACAATTTTATCTCTTGTTGTGTGCTTTAAAAAACACCGCATTGTAACACGCTAAAAGCTTAGTAGTTTGTGGTGGCTCAATTCTTTGGCGCAATTTACATCCATGGGAAATTAAAGCGTTGTTATTCAGCTGTGGTGACCCAAGAAACCCCCATTTTCACGCCAAAATATATACTTTTTTTCCTGTAGCTAATTCACAAGTAAAGGTTAATTTCAATTTTTCTCTTGTTGTGTGGCGTAAAAACACCACATTGTAACACGTTTACAAAAGCTAGTAGTTTGTGGTGGTTAATTCTTTGGCGCAATTTACATCCAGGGGTTAATTAGCGTTGTTATCCAGTTGTGGTGACTCCAAGAAACCACCATTTTCCCCGCCAAAATATATACATTTTTCCTGTAGCCTAATTCACAAGCAAGGGTAATTACAATTTTATCTCTTGTTGGTGGCGTAAAAAACACGCCATTGTACACGCTACAAGCTAGTAGTTTGTGGTGGCTCAATTCTTTGGCGCAATTACAATCAGGGGTTTAATTAAGCGTTGTTATTCAGCTGTGGTGACCCAGAAACCGCCATTTTCACTGCCAAAATATTACTTTTTTCCCTTTTAGCCTAATTCACAAAAAAAGGGGTAATTACAATTTTATCTCTTGTTGTGTGGAAAAAATTACTGCATTGTAACACGTACAAAGCTAGTAGTTTGTGGTGGCTCAAACTCTTTGGCGCAATTTACATCCAGGGGTTAATTAAGCGTTGTTATTCAGCTGTGGTGACTCCAAGAAACCGCCATTTTCACCGCCAAAATATATACATTTTTCCTTTTACCCTAATTCACAAGAAAAGGTTAATTAAAATTTTTATCTTTTTTGTGTGGCTTTAAAAAACCCCGCTTTTGAAAAACACGTTTAAAAAAGGCTAGTAGTTTGTGGTGGTCAATTTTTGGGGGCAATTTACACCCAAAGGGTTAACTAAGTTTTTTTTTTCAGTTGCATCAGTAAAAAAAACTTTCTTTTCACGCCACAGAAGAAATTCTGTAGTAAAATTTTTTTCCCGATGGTTAATTAACCTTTACTTTTCAGAAAAAATACACGGGGAAGTTTTAAACGGCCATACAAGTAAATTTTTCTAAAAATTTGTGGGGGCTCAATTTAAAACCAGGGTTCCCCAAGCTTTTATTTGGGTTTATTTGGAGTAAAAAATACAGGGTGTGTATTTATATAACGATTTCTTCATAAAACATTTGTCTGTACATTTTAAAAAACAAACAGTATGTCAGACAGAGGGTGGCGGGCTTTCGCCTGAAAAGTGGCAGGGGCACAAATTTTCCCTGGGGGCAGGCCCAGGTCGCCCCCACAGCAAGGGGGACGTGCAGAAAGGGGTCCTCGGTGGGGGCCAAAAATCCCGCTTTTCATTAGGGGCCCGTTTTTGGCTGATTGAAACCCCAAGGGTTTTGATGGGTTTGGGATTTAGGTCCCCATTTTCCTTTCCCCCAGTTTGACATTGAAAAAACCCTAACCCCAAGAGTCGGGGGGGAAGGGTCGGGACAAAAACCCTTAGTTGGAAGGCCCGGGGAGAAGGGGGTTTCCAGGGCCCCTCACCTGCCCTAACCCGCCTTTTTCCCATCCGGTTCCCTCAGCCAGGGGATTTAACTATTTTGGGTCTGGGTTTCCGGGCCCCCACTATTACGGGATGAAAAATTTTGAGGGGGGCGGGTAGCAGTTTATTTGGGCAGGAAAAATTTGGGGCCCAATACCCCCTGCTTTCGGCATTGGGGGGGGCCCCAAAGTTAGATGTTGGAGTGGCATGGGGGGTCATTTTTGTGGGGGGGCCCGCCTCTAAATTCCCAAGGGCCCGGTGATGGGGGAACAGCATTTGACGATGAAAAACAAATAGAGGGATGATGTAGCCAAACCGCACTTGGGAGGGGTGAGGCAAGGGCTTCATCATGGTCAGGAAAAGAGGGCATCAGCTTGCGCTTTCCATGCGCGGCGCAGCAGAAGTGGGTCGTGGGGGGCCGTAGTCAGAAGGTTGCAGCAGTGTGAGGTGGGACCCAAGGGGCCAGGGGGTTTAAAAAACCCGGGCTTAAAGGTTTCCAAGAAAGTAGCGGCACAGGGGGCTCGCGAGGAAAGCACCCGGCGTAGTTATCGTGGGGAGGGGTTGGCCGGTAAAATCCAAAATACTCGGGGTTTTTGGGCAGTTCTTTGCTAAGACACCGGAGGACCCCGAATAGGGGGTAATATGTAAAATTTGAAAGGGCAGAAAGTGAAGCGGGGGGCCAGGGAGCAAACGTTGGAAACCAGGGCCCCCTGCGTCAACAAAGAAAGGGGTCACCACCCGGGGGCCCGGGGGAAAAAACGTGGGCTAGATGTGGTGGTCCATCCTGCCCCCGAAACCCACAGCAGCAGCGGGCCCCCCAGTGGCACGCATCCCCTTTGCAGCCAGTCGGGGCTCCACCACCTCTGCAAAAGGGAGCTGTTTCTCTTTGACTTCATTTTTCCCCGGTCCATATGCTCCTGCCCCTCGCAACTCAGGGGGCCCCAGCAGTCGTTCAGCGGGCGATTGCAAAGAGGGCAACAGTAAGCGGTCCAACCCCCCTAAGGTTTCGGCCCGTGGGCCCTGCTCCTGTCCAATTGGGGGGTACTGCAGTTCTCCCTTTTTCCCAAAAGGTGGACTTGAAACCCTTCAGAGAACTAATAGCTTTTGCCCCAGCCGGGGGATGGAGAGGGTTTCCCGGCGTAATTTCTTTTCCAAAAAAGGGGAGTACCAGCACTTCCCTAATTTGTAGAACAGAAGGTGGGCCCGTCCGAGCTTATTTGGTTTGTTCCAAGGGGCACAGACGCGGACGTTTTTGGGGGGCTGTAATTCCCGGGCCCGGGGGCCCGTAATGTCCTTTACGGCCATGGGTGAATGGGTTAAAATTTACCCAAAAATTGGACAGGAGACCCCCGCTTTTTCCTCCACTTGTCAAACTGTGGTCCTGTGGGCCAAAGTCCCCCTCCCCCTCCCCCACCACCCCCCCAAACTCAGCCTCCCCAAGTATTTCTCCATCCCTTTCCCCCATGTGTTGGGCCCCAGCGGGGTCCAAAGCAGTTCTACCAACCCGGCCTTTGGCGAAAGAAGTACACAGGGGAAGACCTGCTCCGCGTCCCCTCCCCGCAAGAAATCGAAAGTGTGGTTTCTCCGCGCCCCAAATGCAAAACGGAACCATGGTGCGGGCAATGGAGGGGGAAAATGGTGTCCGCGCTGCACCCAGGAGGGGTGGTCCTTTCGCCCTGCATGGCGCAAGGTTCAATTGGTTTTGAAAAGGTTCCTGAAGGCTTCCACCGTTTCAGAAAATTTTTGGGAAAAAGGCCAGGAAAAATTTTGCATGCAAATTAATTTCCCTTCCTACAAAGCAGGAACACCCCCCTCGAGTTGCAGCGGCCCGAACCCCCCCGGCCCTCCCCAACACACTCTGTTATGCGAAAGTTTTTCCCCCTGTTTGGGGAAATTCAAACCTGCACCCTGTTGGGCCGAATGTATGAAAAGAGGGAAAAGGCCCATTTTCGAAATTTTTTTATGAAACCCGGGGAAGGGGCAGAAGTTTCTCCCTGTGTAAAATTTGATGTCAGCCAGTGGAAATTTTTGCGTGACACCTGCGTTTTTTGAAGGGGCCTTCGAGGGGGGGGCCACGTTATTTGTAAATCCCATTACCCAGGGGAAATTTAAAAACGTCATTCCAAAGTTATTTTCCTAGAACAAAATTTCTGAAAAAAAACTGGGGCTGGGCAGGGGGGTGGAGCGTGGCGACTCATATCGCGGGGCCCATGGGGTCCCGGGGGGGCTGAAAAGGGGGGGAAAGGGGGAGGGGGGACATTGGGGCAGGGAAAATTTTTCTGGGGAAAAAAAGTGGAAATTTTTTACCCCGGTGACAAAAGGGGGGAGGAAACGGAGCAGCTGGAGGAGGGTTTGATGGGGATGAGGGGAAACGGAAAGGGAGATGACCCCCAAAACACCGTGGCAGTATAAAGTGGAGATGGAGGAGGGAGCCCTCGGGAAACGCTTGTTTCAGATGGCCGCGCATTTCTGATTTGCCTGGCTAGTGACAGCCCAAAAGTCGCATCCCGGGAGGGGGTTTACTTTTTGGCTCTCCCCCCTTTTTGGACCCCCGCTTTTCCGGTCCAAAATGGGAGCCCTTTTTCCCCCTATTAGAGGGGGACAAACTCAAATTTTATTGGGAAATTCCGTAGTCAGTTGGCCGTGCCTATGTGCGGTCGTTCCTTTGGCAGGTCTGAAACCCGGGGGGGTTTTTCACGGGCCCCCTTACACTGGGCCCCCGGCTGCCGGGGAAGTTGGGGGGGGTCGGAGCAGTTTCCGCTCCCTAGCAAACAACCCATTTCTGGAGTCATTTATGAGGGAGGGTTCCTTTTTCCCGCCCAGTGAGGAGGGCAGGGCGCCCAGCAGCAGGACCCGGAAACAGACCCTGACCAAAAAGTGGTGGCCTACTTGGGGCGCACTCTGCCACCCCAAATTTTGAAGACTACGGGAAACCAACTTTTCCAGTTTTTCAGTGGGAAAAAAGCTGTCCTGCCCGGCCCCGAGTTTGGGGGCTTCCCGAGCGGGTGTTCAGTGGGCGGGGCCATCGTTAGCCCCAAGGGGAAACCCCCTTTTCACGGGGGAAAAGTGGAAAGGGGGTGACCCTTTTTCAAGGAAATCAGGCGGGGAAAGGCCGGGGTTTTCCCCACACCAATTTCCTTAGGCTAAGCTACATCAGCCCCCTGACGCCTCACCCAAACTGTGGAAAAAATGGGTTGGGTTTTAAACTACCTGCCCAGCCAAATATTCTGATTTCGCCACCGCTGTTTCCACACCCTCTGCTGCAGTTTCTCCCTCTTTCCACCCCAAACCCTCTTTACAGGGATGGTATTGGGCCCCCCCCTCAAATTTTGTCATTGTGCCACTGTTGGCCTATGCTGCTCTGTGGTGCGCCGTTTGGGCCTCAACTGGGGTCCCTTTTTGCCCCTCTCTGACCTCTGCGTTTTCTTCCCGCCGCCGTCACCTTCCCCTCTTGTCATTGTGCCCCTCTGTGGCCTACTCCAGTTTTTTCCAACCCCCAGAATGTGAAATTTTGCCCTTTCTGACCTTTATGCTGCGCTGTGGCGGTGCCGTGACCTAGACACTGTGTCATTGTGCCACTCTGTGGGGCCCATTCCCGTTTTTTTCCCCCTAGGGAAAGTCATTGTGCTATGTTTGACCTCATGCTGCTCCCCCGGGCACCTCCCCTCTTTTTTCATTGTGCCCCCTCTGTGGGCCCACTACTGTTTTGCCACCCCTTGAATGTCATTGTGCCACTGTTTTGACCTCTTGCGTGCTGGCCCTGACCTAACATGGTCCTTTTTGCCCACTGTCTGACCCCCATGCTGCCCGCTGTGGCCCGCTGCCGTGACCTAACACTGGTTTTATTGTGGGCCCCTTTGACCTCTTGCTGCTGCGGGGGGTGCTGCTGTGACCTCCACAATTTTGTCATTTTTCCCACTTGTGGGGGTTTCTCTGTTTTTTTTTTTTCCACGTCCAGAATTTCATTGTGCCCTTTCCCGGGCCTCATGCTGCTGTTTTTGGCGGTGCCGGACCTCCCCACTCTGTTTAATTTTGCAACTGTTTTGGGCCTCATTTTGCTTGTGGCTTTCTCCGGGACCTTTCCCCACTGTTTCCTTTTTTCCCCCTTGTGGCCTATCCGGTTTTTTTCCACCTTTCCGAATGTGATTGTTTCCATTTCTGGGCCCCATTGTGCTGCTGTGGTGCTTTCCGGGCCCCCACCCCCTGGTTTTTTTGTCCCACTCTGTGGGTACTTCCCGTTTTTGCCCCCTCCAGGGAAAGTTTTGTGCCACTGCCTGACCTCATGTGTGCTGTGGCTGCTTTCCCTGACCTCCACACGTGTCCCTTTTTCCCACTCTGTGGGGGTAAATTGTTTTTTCCACTCAAAAAATGTCATTGTGCCACTGTCTGATCATGCTGCTTTTCTGTTGGGTTTCTTTCCGTGACTTTTTCCCCAACCCCCCCTTTTTCATTGTTTCCCTGCTGAAACCCCTTTCTGCTGCTTTGGCCCGCTTTGGGTGGCCTCCACACTGTGGTCATTGTCCCCTCTGTGGCCCACTCCCGTTTTTGCCACCCCCGAATGTGATTGTGCCACTTTCCGACCCCAGCTGCTGCTGTGGCTGCGCCGGGGACCTCCACACTTTTGTCATTGTCCCCCTCTGTGGCCTATCCTTTTTTCCCCCTCCCGAATGTCATTTTGGGCCCCTGCCTGACCTATGCTGTGCTGTGGTGCTGCCGTGACCTACACACTGTGTCATTTTTTTCCCCTCTGTGGCCCCACTCCTGTTTTTTCCCCCCTCCAAATGTGATTTTTGCCCCTGCCCGACCTCAAGTGCTGCTGTGGTGCTGCCCTGACCTCCCCCCCGTGTCATTGTCCCCCTCTGTGGCCTTTTCTCCTGGGTTTTTGGCCCCCTCCCGAATGTCATTGTGCCATGCCCCCGACCTCATTTCCCGTGCTGTGGCTGTGCCGTGGGGGTCCCCACTGTGTCATTGTCCCACTCTGTGGCCCACTCTGTTTTTTCAAACCCCAGAAAGGCATTGTGCCACTGTTTTGACCTATGTGCTGCTTTTGGCTGCTGCCCGGGGACCCACACACTGGGTCATTGTGCCAATGTTGACCTCATGCGCTGCTGTGGGCTGCGGGTGAACCCCCACCCCCTGTGTATTGTCCCCCTTTTTTGGGCCTTTCTCTGGTTTTTGCCACCCCCAGAATGTTTATTGTGCCCTTTCCCGACAATGCTGCTGCTGGGGGCTGCTGCCGTGACCCCCCACACTGTGTCATTGTCCCACTCTGTGGCCCCCTTTTCCCCCCCGTTTTTTCCAACCCCTCCGGGGGGTTCCATTGTGCGCCCCCTTGGCCCCTTTTTACCTCCAAGCCGAAAGCTTTTGGGTGCTGCCGTGGGCCTCCCCACTTTTGTCATTGTCCCACTTGGGCCTATTTCCGTTATTGCCCCCTCCAGAATTTTCATTGTGCCACTGTTGAACCTTTATGCTGCTGCTGCCGTCACCCCCACACTGTGTATTGTGCCACTGTTTTGACCCCAAAGGGTTTCGCTGTGGGGGCTTTCCGTGACCTAACCCCCCCCACTGTGTTCATTGTTCCATGTCTGAACCCCAGCTGCGTGGCTGCTTTCCGTGACCCCCACACTGTGATTGTTTCCCCTCTATGGCCCCCTCCCGTTTTTTTCCCCCTCCCGAAAGTCTTTTTGCCTTGCCCTTTTTTCATTTCTGTTGCTTTCCGTGGGCCCTAAAAACTGTGTCCCTTGGGGCCCCTGTCTGACCTCATGCTGCTTTCCGGGGACCCACAACTGTTTTCATAGTGCCACTGTCTGGGCCTCATTTCTGCTTTCCGCCGTCACCTCCACTCTTTGTCATTTTTGCAACTCAGTGGGGCCTTAAATACGTTTGCCCCCCCAGAAAAGCCATTGTTTCCACTGCCCTTCCTCATGCTGCTGCCCGCCCTGGGCCCAAAACCCCTGTGTCATTTTGCCACTGTCTGACCCCATTTTCCCGCCTGCTGTGGCTTGCCCTACTACAAAACTGTGTCATTGTCCCCCCTCTGTGGCCTTTTTCCCGTTTTTTCCCCCTCCAGAATGTCTTGTGCCCTGATGACCCCATGTGCTGCCGTTACCTACACATGTGTCAATTGTGCCCCCCGTCTGACCTCTGGGTGCTGCTGTGGTGCTGCCGTGACCTTTCCACTGTGTCATTGTTGGGCCCCTGTCTGACCCCATGCTGCTGCTTTTGGGTTCTGCTGTGACCCACACCCCTCTGCATTGTGCAAATGTCTGGGCCTCAGCTGTGCTGTGGCGATGCCGTACCCCACACCCCTTTTGTCTGGGCCAAATGTTTACCCCCATGCTGTGCGGGGGTGCTGCCGTAACCTACACACTGTGTGAGTGTGCGACGCTGTGGCGTACTGCTGGTTTTGCCACCTCCAGAATGTCATTGTGCCACTGTCTGACCTCATGCTGCTGTGGCTGCCGCCGTCACCTCCACACTCTGTCACTGATGTTGCCACCTGAGCCCTCAGCTTGTTTTTTTCCAGCTGTCGCTGCCATGACTTTATCAGACTACATTCCCCCTTCAGTTTTTTGGTCAGTTTTGCCCTCTTAAGTGCCCAGGGAATTTTATAGTTAAGCGATTCTAAGAGCGGCGGCAGTCATGTGCGTGTCATACTAAAACACAACATTGTATGAAGACCAAACCAAGCTCCGCTGCATATTTAAGCATGGCACAACGTTCTACAGCACCCTGAAGGCTCTGTGCAGCCTGGAAATAGCTGTTTTTAACGTGATTCGTCCCGAAGTAATTCGGAACGAAGTTATTTTTTGCCGAGAAATTCGGCGAAGTGAACGAAATGAATTTCGGGAAATTCGCCCATCTCTAGGCATAATGTTATGTTTGGTGTGGTGTGAGATTGCTCCTCCTATTTCTCTGTGATGAATGTGGTTGCTGCAGGTTTGTGAAGCTAGACATCTGTGATCGCTGGTTTGTTAGTGCTGAATATGTTTGGGTCTATATATTTTTTTATTCTGAAAGTGCAAGCTGTAATTGTTGGTGTGTGTAATGTGATGGCTGATTTTTGTTTTGTGGCGTTTGATGTGCATATTGGGTCTTTTGGTGGGCGATTGTGTTTGTTGGGGCATAGTGTTATGTTTGGTGAGTTGTGAGATTGCTCCTTCTCTTTCTCTGTGATGAATGTTGTTGCTGCATGTTTGTGAAGCTAGACATCTGTGATTGCTGGTTTGTTTGTCCGCAGTCCGCACGCGCAGTATAATATGGGCGGAAGTTACCAGCAACATACTAATATGTTTAATACGCGTGCGCGATTTTTGCTATCCTGTGGCGGATTTGCGCACATCGCTGCTTCCTGACACTGACATCCATGCAGTCTCTGGCTCTTGCAGGTGCTGGTAGTAGTATCATTAAGTAGGATTTTTTTCTATTGGCCAATAGAAACACTGGGGGCATTAGTTATGGTGCATATAGTGTACTGCATATAGTGTACTACATTTAGCCTCTTGAGAAAGCTGGCGGCGAAACGCGCGTCGAGGCTAATACCCTCCTTGGTGACATATCCACCACTTTGGTAATGAATTGAAATATAGGTTTTTGTATTTTTATCATAAAAATTTTTTGGGTTTGGTGCATTTTTGTAATTTTGATCACTTGATCTGTTATGTGTATATTTATTATGCATCTTTCCAATTTACTGTTTGTTAACTTTGGGTGAGGGATGTGTCACCAATATTTGTATTGGGGGGTATTTTGTGTTTTTAAATGTTTTTAAGGTTGTTTCAGTTGTGATAGTTGATTTTTTTTTGTCTTTATAATGTATTTTTTGGAATAAATAGCTTTATATGGTCATTATTGGAGAGTTATTATACTTCATATTGGTACACGTATTTTGAACTATCCCACCTTTGCATTTGATTGGTCAATATTTCTCCATAGGTTATAATGGTTCACTGTCGCTCGTATTCTGATTGGTTGGTTTTTGCCGACCAATGAGAAGCGCTTACAGAATTTGAATTACTGTATTTCCCGGCAATTCTCTATATCGCAATTGCTGATTTAGCGCCGGTCTCGGCGACAAACGCGTTGTTAGTGATTTGATTGATTTATGTTTATAGAAGGTTTCAGCTCTTTTTCAGATAATATTTTACAGCTAATAAAAATGATTTTTTTAATCATACTCCATGCCGCACGGAGCTGAGAGCCGAGATTTCATTGCCCCGATCTGGCCATAAACTACAATGGGACAAGTAGCTCGCGCTCTGATTTGGCGGGATAGCCAAGCCCCCACTAGCTCAACCAATCAGCTCTTTTCTGCATTTTTACTGTATTTTGAACTGTCCCGCCTTTGAATTTGATTGGTCAATACTTCTCCATAGGTTATAATGGTTCCCTGTCGCTACTATTCTGATTGGCCAGGATTGCCAAGCCCTCGCTAGCTCAACCAATAACCTCTTTTCTGCATTTTTACTGTATTTTGAACTGTCCCGCCTTTGAATTTGATTGGTCAATACTTTTCCATAGGTTATAATGGTTCCCTGTCGCTTCTATTCTGATTGGCCAGGATTGCCAAGCCCCCGCTAGCTCAATCAATCAGCTCTTTTCTGCATTTTTAATGTATTTTGAACTATACCGCCTTTGAATTTGATTGGTCAATACTTCTCCATAGGTTTTAATGGTTCACTGTCGCTCCTATTCTGATTGGCTGGTTTCTGCCGACCAATGAGAAGCACTTACAAAATTTGAATTACTGTATTTCCCGGCAATTTCCAATATCCTAATTCCTTATGTAGCGCCGTTCTAGATTTTTGGAAAGTGATTTCTTTATTTAATTTTTTTTTTAAGGTTTGAGCTCTTTTTCTGATAATGTTTTACACCTAATAAAGGCGATTTTTTTTTTTAATTCATACTCCATGCCGCACGGAGCTGAGAGCCGAGATTTCTGTTGCGATCTTCTATATGTTTCCTCTCATATTACGTTCTAGCTTCACTTCGCCTCCGCCGGATCATTTAGACCAGAATCAACTAGGTCTGCCTGTCGGAGCTGGCCAGCGCTGCAATGCGCCGCACTTTGCAGACCCGTGATCGTACATGCGTTGGAGTTTTCGAACGTGCCGCGTCCAGCCCCAGAATGCCCACACCGCGCCCATTACACGCCCCTTCATGTGAGGCACATCTGAAAGTGGCGAAGGCTGCGCCTAACATCGCATCCCTGCGTCCGACAGCGGATTCGGGCCGGTGAGGCGCAGGATACGCCAGAAAACAGGCCGTTCATACATGTCGCCCTTTTTTGTGTAAAAAAATTGGTTTATTAAAATTGTTGACTGGCTGAAAAGCTAAGCACCCCCAGGTTCTGGTAGGAATGCTCATGGGAAGCCAACTGAAATGCTAAACGCCCCAAGGTCCTTGAAAAAATGCTAATGGGGTTCCAACTGAAACACTAAGCACCCCCAGGTCCCGGCAGAAATGCACATAGGTACTCAGCTGAAATGCTAAATACCCCTGTGGCTCGGCATAAATGCTCATGGGGACTAGGCTGAAAGGTTAAGTAACCTATGGGCCCTGCAGAAGTGCTTATGGGGGACCAGATTAAAGGATAAGCACTTTGAGTCCCAGCAGAAATGCTCATGGGGACCTGGATGCAATGCTAAGCCTTTTGAGTTCCAACAGGAATGGTAAATGGGTCTGGGCCACTGATCACTGAAATGGTTCTGTCACAGGTGGTCCTGCGACCCACATGTAGAGCCACGGACACACTCGTACCCCCTCGGCCCCCGCCATGCCGGGTACAAGTGGCGCCTTAGCCCACTTCTGCCCTGTAACCTTTCTGCGCTCCTACTTTCCTGCACGTCTTTGCCTGCTGGGCACACATCCCCACCGCTTATGCCGCGCATGCCGGCTCAGTGGAATTTAAAAGGCCAGTGCCCCAGTAATTAGCTAATTGCAGGGCTCTGCCCCTACATCTTCTGTCTACTTCCTGCACTCCCTGTCTGATTTATTGTGCCCATGCCTTTAGAGAAAGTGTTCTTTAGAGTTCCTTCACTACTGTCTACAAGACCCCTTGCCTCTGTCCACTGACCATGTTGCCTGGCACCTGCCCTGTTCTTTCTGCCTGTCCCTGACTCATAGTTTGCCTTCTGATTCTGTATTATGCTGCACCCCAGCTGCCACCACAAGCAAATCGCAGGCTCTGGTGAAAACTGAGAGGCACCTTAGACTCTGCTCCCTGAAGTCGTTTTAACCACTGCTTGCAGTGATCCAGAGGATTCACATCCTAGTTGTCCTAACAGGTTCTGTGAAAATGAAATAAGGTTGCTGAATTGACCCTCACAGTCCCATACCTCAACCCAATCAAACACGTTTGGGTAGAGTTGAGGAAAAAGCTGTATTCGTACTAAAGTGCGTCGACCGGTATTCACCAACATTGGGAACATGTATAAAAGACCTGGGATCAGATTTCAGTCGAGACATGCTTGAATCTGAATGAATATAAACCCAAAAATAATGTAGTCTGTTGCACTATTTTCCCATTCAAAAAAACTAAACCTGACAGGATCCTTTAGTTTTTTTTTTTATATTGAATTCAATGTTAAATGAATAGTAACGAATGGCTATCCGTTTGTATCCATTTTCACATCCGCTTGACGGATCCACTATTTGCTCTGCGCATGCGCAGAGGAATTTCACCCTTAGGCTATTTTCATATCTGCGCTGGAGGTTCCATCGCTGAGGTGGAAAACATACCATGGTTTCGGTTCACTACAGACACCCATGGTGACCAACAGAAACTATTAATTACAATGGGCCTGTTGGGTTTCCGCTGTGGTGTCTGAAGCTAAGAGAGAAAAAATAGTGTAGGCAGCTGCTAATTCAAAGGGCTAATGCAGGCCACTCAGTTTTCCCACACCAATGACCTGTTGCCCGATCTCTTTTGAAGGATACCTCCTCCTTCCTTCCTTGTCAGTTTGTTGGTGTGCTTCATAACGTTGGTTTGCAATTGCCTGCATGTACTCTCAGTATCTGACCTCCACTTGTTTCTGACTTATCCCTTTGTCTGCGGCCTGCCCTGACCGTTTGCCTTTGTCCTTATTTTTCAGATGTTTTGTTCAAGGGTTTAAAGGTGAAAAGCAGGAGATTCCTTAGAATCTGTGGTTCTTGGTTCTATGCCAAAGCTTGTGGCTGACCCAAAGGATTGAGGATTACAGGTTCACATTTGAAAAATGACACGTGTAATCTCTAAGTTTGTTATTTCTTTTTTGCCAGCACTGTTTTAACAGGTGAGGCATATAACAATATGTAGAACAGGTAAGATACTTCCTATAATGAGGTTTTAAGTTTCAATCCCTTCCGTTTAATATAGTCAGGCCTAAATGTTTTACCCACTGCTGCACTTACACATGGAGTTATAGATAAAAAGAAAAACTGTTTATCTATGTTAGAGAACCCAGTCTTCCATTCTGTTATCTCCTACCAAAGGTGCATGAATCACTATCCACATCCCTCCCCCATTTAGACCTATTATCTCTGGGATTAACTTCCCCACCAGTGTTGTCTCACTACGGTGATCTTTTTCTTCAGCCACATCCAGTTGCTTTACTTAGCTATTTGCATGACTCTGACCAACTTGTGATAATATGTGCACCACAGACAATTTTGTCTCTACTGTTACTAATGAAACTTTAAATATTCCTTTTAATTTAAACTGTAAAACTAAATATGTTACTTATATGATTGAATGAAGCTGTAAATTGCAGATGTGGGGAGGACCACACAAACATTACACGCTCACTTGTGAGGCCACGGAGCAGGTGTTAAATGAGATATCTTAGCATTTCTTGTTGAATTACATAATAAGGTTTAACTGTTAATTAAATTACTCCTATAGACCAAATCCTATCTAATAAAATGAATAGATTTGAACTTTTCAAAGACGGGAAGTTTATTGGATGTACAGAGTACAAAGTGTTAAATCGATAGGTTTAAATGAAACCGTTGAGCTTATTTGCTAAGTTCTATAGTTTACTAAGTAACATATTGCTGTCCTAATAATGTGACAAAACCTTTTATTGTTTTTTTATTGATTGTTATTCACTGTAACCTATTGCCTGTATTCATTCATACAGTGCTGAGTATACTTTACATTGCTAATTGTGCTGATGTCTCGCGAGGTTTCTGCTATCCACTCATGATAAGCCAATTGTTATTTAAACCTAACGTTTATTCTTGGTCCATTTCATCTCCTGAATAACTGTTGGTCTGAGTGAATGATTTTTTAAATTTAATGAATAATTCCTTTAACTTTCACCAGTCCATATCGTTCCAATGGGGTAATTTTGCTCCTGTGAAGTGAGCCTCCGATGGGCCAATCTTTTCTATCCTATAAACATCTAAAACAGTATGTGTTAATGGTTTAAAACTTTCCTTGCTTATAGAGTAATCACCATTCCAAGGACAGCAGCATTTGAATTAACCAGGTTTTCCGCGGTACGTGTGTTTTTTTTATTTTTTTAAACCTTCTAAATACAATTAAAAAAAATTTAAAAAATGCTCCATGTGAACCCAGCCTTAGGCTAGGTTCACTTCTTGTTTTTTCCAAACTGCAAAATGTGTATGTAATAATGAATATGCTAAGCATATTCCAAACATGCACTATTTTGAGCATATTTTTTACATCCGTTTTTGCTTTTTGTTTTCTTTTTTTAAGCTAGCTTCTCTATTGGCTGTCACACAATTTTTCCCTGCAATTTGATTGGGTAGGTTTGTTTATATTTTTATAATGGATGCAAATGTATACATTTATAAATGTGGGCACACACAGGTATACATTTTCCATTGGCACTTATAAAAAGTATACTGTAACATATATGTTTTTGAACAATTTGAAAAAGCACAGCACCCTGCTCTTCCATCTGTCAAAAAAGAAAAGGATATATGAAATACGGTCATGAAACAGAAACCAAAGACATGTACTGTGGCAATAGGTCGAGCCATAGGAGTCAATGTATACATTAAGACACACGTTTAGGTTCATGTTTTTATTTTACAAAACGTATATGTCAAACTAGTGGATTAATGTGATGTTAACCCAGCCATATGGTATGTTCAGATGAGGTATTCATTCAGTAGCGCTGTTGAAAGTATGAACTGGCCAGCATTTACTTTCAACGCGAGGCAGCTCTCTGCTTCGTATACTTTCCTATTTCTTGGCGTGACAGGTCACTTCTTTTTATGGGCTGTGGGGGGTCATCTCTGTCATAGGGATCACAGACACAGCCAAAGTTCAAATTAAATGGGTTTTATTAAACAAGTCCACAGGTAACACAAATAGTTTCTCTTCAGCAGGGTGCAAACAAACTGAAAGATAACCTTGTGTCAGTCTCCAAAAGGGTTAACAAATACTTACCAACTCTTACCTGATGTCAGAGAGACTCATGAATAGGGGGTATTCTCCGGCTCCCTGAAGAGTTGGTAATCTCCTTACTATAAGTAGGTTGCCACCAATCTGGTAAACCACCGGCAGGACGTTTTTACTGTCAGGGGGCCAGTGCCGGTATTTTATTTGTAATGGCCATATCAAGTACTGGTAACTTTTAGAATACACTCTTGGGTATGCCTTTTAGGATATGTTCACACGACTTATTTGGACGCTGATTTTTCAGCGCCCAAAACAGCATCAAAACTCACTTAAGAAAGAGGGGTTTTGATGAGGTCTTAATGAGGTTTTGGATGAGGTTTCCACCCATATAGCCAGGGCAAAAACCTTGCCGAAAAACACTCCAAAAACGTGCCTCACACTATATACACTAGTGCAGCATATATGGCTGAAAAGGAGTCAAATGTTATCAAAAGTTGACATTGTTGGTCGGTTTTAGCCTAAGGTTATATGGCAACTACCAAAAATAGAAAAGTCCATGAAAAATAGACTGCGATATCCAGCGCTAAGTAAACGGGTATTTTATTTATTTTTTTTAAAACATGAATTTTTTATTAAGAATTTTCATTAAAACATAGAATCTCAAAGTACGTACAAGGAATAAAGAAATACAAAACGAAAGACAATGCCAAAGTCAATTCTTGGAAAGGATTTCAGTAGTACTACAAATGTGTACAAACAGAAAGTCATACTATAAGTCCTTGATTTATGATGTCCAAACTGATGGGATCTAAATGTGTAAGCCGTTCATGCTTTGTGAGAAAAGTCCATGCTTGTAATCCTCAGGCGTCTTCAGAGGACAGCCGCACCATACTATTGTTCATAGAAGTTGTGGTCAGTCCTAATTCTCATATCTCTTTAATTTTGGGGCACTACATGAGGAGGAAACCGCGAGGGGAGGTTTCAGTTTTATTGAAAGTTTATTCTGTGTATAATCTCCTTAATTGAGAGAGCTTCAGCTGACTTCCAGTGAGAAGCGATCGTCAGCCTTGTTGCTATCAAAATGTGGAACACTACCGTTCTAAAGGGGATAGGGAGTTCTGATAATTCTATGTCCAGTAAAGCTAGGGCTGGAGTAAGGGTGAACTTAAGGGAGAGTACTTTTGACAATAAGTCCTCCACCGAACCCCAAAGAGAGAAGGTTACCGGGCAATTCCACCACATGTGCAGAAGAGTCCCTACCGAACCACATCCCCTCCAACATTGAGCAGATCCTGGTAAGGATAAGTGAGCTATACGATTGGTGATTATAGTAACATTCTGTGGTGTACACTTTTTCAATGATTTCAGATGGTTTAACATTTTGAGTACTTTTTTGGGAGCCAATCGCCCTTGTTTCCAAACGCTCTGGGAAAATTTGGGGATAAGTCCGATTCCCTATTTATGATTTTAGTTGGCTTTGGACGGGGCTTATCTTTTCGTCCAAGACAAGATTTTATACCACCGTTGCCTTTGCGTATCCTACTTTTTCTATAGAAAGTTAAGAGAGGTACGTAAAAAGGTCTTGGTTTCAGTTGGCAAATGCCCAACCATTTGGTAGGTGTTGGTCGGATTTGTAGGTATCTTAAAGAATGTATGTCCGTGAATGGTAGTTGAGGGGTATAGTTGTGGGGGTGGGATGGGTTCAGTGTAAGGTTTTAAGTTTTCCATTTGATTATTCGCTGTCCTTGGGGTGGGGGTAGGGGGGGGGAGATGGGGGTGTGTGTGTGTGGCGGGAGGGAGGGGGGGTTAAGGGGGGTGTAGTGGTTTGGTGGTGGTAGGGGAGAGGGGTGGGGGCGAGGGTGGGAAGGGTGGGGGTGGGGGGGGAGGGCCACGGTGGCACGAGTTTGAGTGGAGATGGGGGGGAGGAGTGGGGGGGGGGGAGGGGGGGGGTGGGGGGGTGTTTGTTTAAAGGGGTGGGGCTGTGGTCGGAGGATTGGGTGGGTGCGAGATGGGGGTGTCGGTTGAGAGTGGGGGGTGTTTCAGGTGAAGGAGGGTGTGGGGGGGGGGTGGGGGGGGGTGGGGGGGGTTGGGGGTTTGGGGAGTGGTTGGGTGGGGGGGTGGTGGGTTATGGGTGATGTGTGGGGGTTGTGTGTATGTGGGTGTGGCTTGGGTGTGGGGTGGTGAAGTGGTGGGGGTAGGTGATGTGGCGGGGGGGGTTGAGGTGGGAGGGGGGGGGGAGGGGCGTGGTGGGGTGGGACCGGGTGATGTGGGTGGGGTGGGGTGGGGGGGGTGGCTAGGGGGCGGGGGTGGGTGGTCGGGGAGGTGATGTGGTCGAGTGTGGGGGGAGGGGTAGAGGGGTGTGGTGAGGGTGGGCGGAGGGGGGGGGCTATGGGGGGGTATGGGGAGGGGGGTGGGGCGGGGAGGGGTGGGGTGTCGGGGGGGTGGGGTGGGAGGAAGGGTGGCGGGTTTGTGGGGGTTCTTGCGGGAGGGGTGAGGGACGGGGGGGTGTGTGGGGGGTGAGGGGGGGGGGGGAGGGGGTGGTGGGAGGGGGTTGTCGGTATGGGGGGGTTGGGAAGTGTGTTAGGGTGGGGTTGGGAGGGTGTGGGGGGGGATGGTGGGGGGGGAGCTGGGGGGGGGTGGTGGTGTAGTGTGTGTGGGTGGATATATTTATTAGTGGGTGGGGGGGGGAGGCCGTGGGGGGAGTTTGGGCGATGGGGGGGTGAGGGAGAGGGGGGTGTTGAGGATTGTATCAATGGTGGGTGGGGTGGTGGGTGTGGTGTGGGGGAGGGGGGAGGATGTGGGGGTTGTTGCTGTGGCGTGGGGGGGGGGGGGGTGAGTGGGGGGAAGTGGGGGCTGAAGGAAGGGGAGGGGGGGGGGGGGGGGAAGGTGGGGGGTGAGGGGGTGGGGGTGGGTGTGGGGGGTGGGGGTGGAGTGGAGGGGGAGCGCTGGGTAGTATGAGGGAGGGGGGCCGCTCGGGTGTGGTGGCGGGGGGTGGGAGGGGGTGTGGGGTGGGTGGGGTGTGTGGGGCGGGGGGGTATTGTGGGTGGGGGGAGTGGGGTGGGGGGGGGTGCGGGCTTGGTGTGAGGTGTGGTGGTGCAGTGGGGTGGGGGGTCAATGGGGGGGGGGGGGGTTGGTGTGGTGGGTGGTGGCAGGTTGGATTGTTTGTGTAGTGGTGGGAGGGGGGGGGGGGAGTGGGGGTGGGTTGTGGGGGGTGCGCATTGGTTAGGGTGTAGGGGGGGGGGGAGAGGGGGGTGGTGGGGGGGGTTGGAGGGGGGTATTAGGGGGGGGGAGAGCGAGTGGGGTGGAAGGCGTGGGGGGCGGAGGGGGTTGTGTGTGTGGGCTGGGGGGGTGGTTGTGGGAGAGTCGGGTTTAGGGTTGGGAGGGGACGTGGGAGTGGCAGTGTTTTTTTTGGCGTTTTATCCTTGATGGTTGTCTTTTAGACTTCCACAATACTTTGTGTTTAGATTTCACTAATTCGGTTTTTGTTTTTCGTGATTGGGTATGTTGTTATATTGGGTATTTCGTTGTCTTATTCTTTTGATTGTTATAGTCGGGTTTCTGTGGGTTAGTGATTGGTTTTAGTTAAGTTTGTTTTTTTTAATTATTTGTTTTTAAATTATAATGTTGTGTTTATTAGTGGTTTTTATTTTCTTTTGCGTTTCTTTGTTGTGTTTTGTTGTTAGAGTTATTAGTAGAGATTTGGATATTTTTTTTTTATTGTTTTGTTTTGATAGGGATGATACTTTTTTAGTTTGTATTTTAGGGGGTTTTTGGGTTTTAGTTATTTTTTTTGTGTTTTTTTGGTAGTTTGATTGTTGTATTTGTATTTTGTTTGTATTTTTTTAGACTTACATATTTTAGGTAGTTTTTGTTTGGTGTGTTTTTGTTTCTATGATATCGTGTGTTTATTACTTTTTGGCGAGTGTTTATTTTTGGTTATCTTTCTTTTTTGTTTCTTTGGAAGTTGGTTGTTTTTTTTGTTTTTTTTTATGTTACTTTATGTCTGATTTAGTTGTTGTTGTGTTTTTTTTTGTTTAGAGATCCCATTAGAAACCCACTTATCTATATCGATATGAGAGGATTCAAGCAAAATCAGCGAAAGATGACAATCTTTTTTAGGAAAATATACCCATTGTTTAGGTTTAATAAAGGAGGTCCATATCTGGAATGCATGCTGGAGGGAGGGAAGGGTCAGTACTGGTAGTTTAAGATCCAATAAAGTGGCAATTAAAAGATTTTTCATTGTATAGGGATACGTCGAGGAACTTTCAATTTGTTCCCATAGATGGGTAACCGGGGAAGACCAAAAGTAGTTAAAGGTTCCAAGCATGATGATATGTTATAGCTCTTCAAATCTGGGACTGACATGCCACCATCCCTTGTTTTGAGGAACAAGTATTGTCTTCTACATCTTGGTTTCTTTGACCCCCATATAAATTTCAAAAGTAAGGTCTGAAGTTTATTAATTAGTGCTTCTGGGAAAAGAAATGGCAGGGATCTTGAGATATAAAGAAACCGTTGGAGTAACATCATTTTAGTTATATTAATTCTGGCAAGCCAGGATAATGAGAATTGAGTCAGTCGATTAGTTTCTTGTAACAGCGAATCATGTAACCAATCTAGGTTAGTTATTATTGTGTTTTCCAGAGAGGGGGTAATTTTAATACCTAGGTAATTAATGTGTGAGTCCGACCAAATAAACCCTAGTTTTTTTAAGGATGGACCGCAGTGCAGAGGGATTTGTAACGGGAGGGCAGTAGATTTTGACACATTCAATTTGTAGTAAGAAACTTTGGAATAAGAGTCCAAAACTTGAAGGAGAGTTCTTACTGATGTCTCCGGGTTGTGACACATTATTAAAATGTCATCCGCAAATAGGCTAATTTTGTGTTCATATCCGAAAAGGGGGACTCCTGAAATTAATTTGGTTTGTCTAATTAGTTCAAGTAGGGGTTCATATACATAATATGAATATGAGTGGAGAAAGCGGACATCCCTGACGAGTACCATTTGTTATAGAGAAGGATGAGGACATGAACCCTGATGCTAGGACCTTAGCGGAAGGTAATGAGTAAAGCGATGTTATAGCATTAAATATAGGTCCAATAAAACCAAATTTACTTAAAACAGCTTTGAGGTAATCCCAATTTAGTCTATCAAAGGCCTTTTCAGCGTCTAATGATATTAGTAACGAGGGGGTGGGGGATTTTTATAAGATTAAAAAAAAAATATATGGATTATATTAGCAATTTTCTTATTCCATCTAGGGACTGTCTTTCCATTAACAAACCCCCACTTGCTATATTTGATTCAAAATAAGGGAGAATAGTGCTTAATCTGTTTGCAAGAATTTTAGAAAATAGTTTAATGTCGCAGTTTAGCAGGGAAATAGGCCTGTAGTTAGCCACCTGGTCCGGTGTTTTGCCCGGTTTAGGTATGGTAGTTACAGTTGCGCATAACATTTCTCTAGGAGCGGCACCTTTATCAATAATATCTTGAAAAAGTAGGGCTAAGTAAGGAACCAGGGTGGGGCAAAAAAGTTTATAATACTCATTCGTGAATCCATCAGGGCCAGGGGATTTATTAAGTTTAGACATCTTAATAGTATCTTCTATCTCCTTACACCCTATTGGTTCGTTTAATAGCAGTAATTGGGCTTCCGATAGACTAGGAAGATTCACTTTTTTTAAAAATGTATTAACCTTTTCTATGCGGACAGTGGGGGTCTCTGGGTCATCTTTTAAGTTGTATAGATTGTGATAATATTTGGCGAAGGCGTTCGCTATAAGTTGTGGGTCGTATGTTTTGGTTTTATCTGGATTTGTAATATAAGATATTCTGTTCTTTGCCTGTAGCACTTTGACTCTTCTGGCCAACAGTTTAGATGGACGGTCCCCTTGGAGATAAAAGCTCCATTTAAGCCTAGACAAATTGGCTTCATGTTTAGCTATATAGAAACTGCATATTTTGTTCCTACAGGCAATTATTTTTTCTCTAACCTCCGGGGAAGAATCCATCTAAACTCTGTCCAGGGTTTATGTTCCCTTAATCAGTATGAAAGCTAGCTCTTTTTTACGTTTTTCCCTAGCTGCCACCTTAATACAGACACCACGGATCACTGCTTTGTGAGCACACCACAAAGCTTCTATGGAGGGGGCCGAAGGGGCGTTTAATTGGAAATAATCTGTGAGAGCCTTCTGGAGTTCCTCCACTATTGTGGGGGATTTCAGCAAAAAGTGATTAATCCTCCATGACCTAAAAGGAGGAAGTGAGAATTTGTCCTTTAAAGTTAGAAAAATGGGCGCGTGGTCAGACCAGGTCGCCATTCCTATCTCTGTTTCAGCAACATTCTGAAGAGCTCCCCTATCCACTAGAAAGTAATCTATTCTAGAATGGGTGTTCTTAGCGTGTGAGTAAAAAGTATAGTCTAATTCTTCAGCATGTTGATAGCGCCAGGGGTCATGCAAATTTTCTTGGGCTAAGAGATGTTTAAGTTCTGGCGCGAAATGAGAGCTGCCCTGTGATCTGTCTAACAGCCTATCCACCACAACGTTATGATCGCCACAGATTATAAGATTGCCTCTAACCATTTTTTTTGCCTTAGCAATCAATTTGGTAATGAATGAGATTTGTCTAGTATTTGGGGCATATATATTCAGTATGGTATAAGGAGCAGAATTGAGATCGCATTGAATGATAATAAATCTTCCCTTATGGTCAATTACTGAATCTACAAGCTGGAATTCTACAGTGTCACGGACATAAATAGCTACTCCAGCTTTTTTCTGAGTAGACATTGAACATATCAAGTATGGGAAATTTTTATGTTTCAATCTGAAAGAGTCGCTCGCTTTCAAATGTGTCTCTTGCAGACACAACACATCAATTTTGGCTTTTAATACTTTTCCATAAAGATGACCTTTTATGTGGGGAGTTGAGCCCATTAACATTATATGACATAATTTTAATCCCCATGTTGGTTAACAGGTAAATTAGTTTGCAAACCTATCTCTGCTGTGTAGTCAGTAGGGTGTAGATACCAACTTCCAAATAATGACAATATGGCAGTAAAACCTAGAACAAAAGAAACAACAATAGGTCCTATGGAAACGCCCATGACCTTAACAGAAATTATTTCCATAAGAGGAAATCAGGAGTGGGGTAAAGTCCCTTTGTAGAACCTGCAAAGCAATGTGCAAAGTATAAAACACAAGACAGTAAAGGTGTCTTCACCAACAAGCTCCAGAGGGTAAACTTAATATTGCCAGAAATTAGATCAGTCCGGTTGTCGAGCCCTGGAACGACGGGATGTCTCCGACCAAATGGGCGAGATGAGGCCTGGTCTACTGTCGCCTTTCTTTAAAGGTGTATTGGCCGGGGTAGATAGGAGGCCCCACGATATCAAAGCATCCTTGACAGCAGAGGGAGACATGCATACCAATGAAGTAGAGTCCTTGGTTATAATGAGTTTGACCGGGAAGCCCCAGTGATAGGGAATCTTATTTTCTCGTAGGATTTTTGTAAGTGGAGCAAACTCCTTTCGTCTAATCATAGTGCCCGCTGAGAGATCCGGGAAGATTGAAATATCTTTGAAACGTTCTGGAAGATCAGAAGCCCCCCTGATGGACTTGAGGAAGTTATCTTTAGTTTTGAAAAAGTGGATTCTAGCGATAACATCGCGGGGAATGGATGGCGAAAGATGTTTAGGTTTAGGGAGCCTATGAATGCGATCAATCATTAAGTCGCCTTTAGAAGCTTCTGGAAGGACAAGTGCCATTAGATCAGTAAGAAACTGAGAAAGAGCGTCTGTTGTAATTGTCTATGGGTTCCCTTCAGACCGATATTGTTATTTATGTCTCAGAACAGTCCTCTAGGTCCAATACTTTTGATGATAGTTTCTGGACCTCCTCCTCTAGAGCAGCATTGGCATCAATAAGCTGATTATGTGACTTGGCAAATTCCGCCATTTTTCTCTCCACATGTTCTGTTCTGGAGACTAAAGATTGTATGTCCATCCTAAAATCGCTCATCATCTGTTTAAAGTCACTCTGCAAAGTTTCCCTAAACGATGAGAACAGCCGTTGAAGGGTTTGTTCAGATGTACTAAAGGCTTCTGAAGAATTTTGCTGATCTATATCCAATGAATCATCTCTAGAGGAAGCTTGTGAAAGAGGAGGAGAGATGTTCCGCTGCCCTCTATCTTGGGATCGAGTGGAGGGGGTTTGAAAAAACTCCGTTAATTTGGTTGGCTGTGTTTTATTTCTCTTGGAGTTTCCTCCCATTTTTAAACTTAGGGGTCTGAGAGATATTCAAGAGAGTATGGGTTTGAGCAGTTCTTTTATGGAGCTGGTTGTAGCTATAAAGATAGTAGTTAAAATCTGGTATGTTGAGGGAGGGCTAAATGACAGTGCTGGAAATGTTAGGACCTCACAAAGTAAATAATAAGGTTGTCAAATAGGTTGAGATAGGTCTAAATGACAGTGAGAGAAGTATCCGAGGTCCTTGTGGTAGTTATAAATCGTATCAGGTGTATCCAGGAAGTTCTATATGGCAAGGCTGGTGATGTCCGGTGCGCTTATAGTGGTTATTAAACGTAACAGGTACGTTGAGGGGGGGGTCTGGACAAAAGTGCTGGAAAAGTCCAAGCCTCTATAGTAGTTACCAAGTTCGTCAGGTATGTTGAGACAGACCTATGTGACAATACTGGAACTGCTGACACTAGTTCTAAAGTGTATCCGAGATAATGAGAGAGGACCGTATATTAGGGCTGAGAATCTCTATAATGGTTATGGTACGTGTCCACTGTTAGGGAGGACCAGGTGGCGATGCCAGCAGACCCAGAACCTGTTTTGTGCCTTTATAGTGTTGGACACCCTGAAGCCTCTGTGCTGCTGTGGTACTGGGGGCTTGTTAATGCTGGGACTGTATGCTCTTGGTCAGTCTGGGTATGCTTGGTACACCCGCAGCAAATAATTCTGTGTTCAGGGGAGAGTTTTAATTCTCTTCTTTAGCATGGGGAGGTGGCACTCCTACATAGGCAATAACTGCTGATGCAACCCCTCTGCGGCATTTGCTGTGCCTTAGACCCTGTCCTCCCCAGTAAAGTGGCTTCAGTACAAACAGGGGAGCCCCCGTATAGCTACAAAGATCCTCCTCCTCCCGGGGTAGTTAAGAGGACACTCACCGGGTACCGCCGCTGGAATTCAAGAGTCCCGGCTGTGTGATGCCACGCACTGCGCGCCGCTACTCGCAGTGCCACTCACAAGTCGTGCGGTATGACTCTGTGCAATGGCGGAGTTACCGCCGCGCGGCAATCTCCGCACTGCCGCTCCGACGCGGGCCTTCTCAGTCCCGATGTCCTTCGCTTCCGGAAGCCAGGGAACAGGTAAGCGCCGCAGCTCCGGCACAAACGGGACCCCGACTTCTTCCTCTACTCAGTCGGTGGTTGTGATCCTCTGTTCAAGAGGGCAAGATGGCGCCGAGTCAGCGGTGTCCTTCCCGCTCGCTCAGTTAGAGAGTGTCCTTTGCGTGGGCAGCTTCCTCTGCTGAGACCCGACTCGCCGTGTGCCAGGACCCGAGCTTAGATGAAACCTGTAACCAGGGGTTACTTGGAGGCAATTTTTGGCTTATTTGGGCCGTTTTAGTGGATGTCCCTCAGGAGCTCTGGTTTCAGACGTCCGACCTCATGCAGGCTCAGGCCACGCCCCCACGGGTATTTTATTGTATAAAAATGACAGATCCACACATGGTGCGTGCTGATGGGCAACGCGTTTCCAACCACAAAAGGTTCTTTGTCACGGCCCAGGGCCGTTTACTTAGCGCTGGATATCGCAGTCTATTTTTCATGGACTTTTCTATTTTTGGTATATGAAGATGCTGGGGGCGAGTAGCATTTCCTGTGCGCTTTAGTACTCGGGAGGAGACGGTAACGGAGCGGTAGATTATTTTTATCGTAAAAACATTTAAAGCCTTACCAGACATTCCTAGCACGAGGAGTGGAAGGTGGGTTCGACAAGCTGGAAAGGTGATGAGCTCAGCTGTGAACACGCCACAGATCGTGCAAGAGTTTTTGCTGTGGAATGTATACAGGAGAACCAACAGCACAAGTATCCTAATACATTGGTAGTCAAGGTTTGTGGCAGAGAAAGCAGTCACCTAACACGGGATCACCGAAAGCTTTGGATTTAGCTGTTATTTACTGCAAGAGAGGACTCCTGTCCATTTACACAGAGAACACTTCTTACATCTGACCGGTGAGTTAAAGTGTGTTATTATTATTTATTGGTCTAATATATGGCAACTAGACCACTTTATACATCTGAGGACTTTTTTTTACTGGCTGTGGGTTGCTCTTTAAATAGTGGTGGTGCCAGTTTATAAAGCTCATGAGTGCTGCTGATCACGCGGGCATGAAGAACCACATAGTGCAAGGCTCTGAAAGGAAAGCTGAGTAATGTGGTGTAACAGCTTCGATCCTGGATAAGAGGTCCCAAGTGTCCAGTAAAGCTGATTGTACTACATCCATTTCAGTTTTCCCCCCAAAGCTGTTTTTCAGAGTAAAAAAAGGGGGGTGTAGATTTATAACAGGGGGGTGTTCATGTAAAACGGGGGGTTTTGCCCACTAAAACCATCGGGGTTTGAAAGCGAAATTAAAAATCTCCCACATTAATCAGCTTCCCTTCAAGCTAGCTACAAGTGGCCCCTATGCACCAAGTATGTCGGGGCCCGCATCTATGATCTTTCACGGGCACCCAAACTCGTTTTTAAGAGAAAACCAACACCCGTAAAAAAAAGTGCTCAGATATATAAAGTGGTTTAGCTGCCATATAGCCTTAGGCTAAAACCAACCAAACAATGTTACCTTTTGACTACATTTGGCCCCTTTTCAGCCATATTTGCTGCACTAGTGTATATAGTGTGTGGCGCGTTTTTTGCCATTTCTAAAAGCTGGCAAGTATGGGTTAACATAAACTGGTTGTGCTCACCATAAGGGCATGTTCACACGGCGTGTTGGATCAGTTTTTCATTACATGAAAAATGCATTGAAATGCATTGAAAACTGCATCCAAAAATGCATTTCTGGATATGCTTTGCATGCGTTTTGCATGTGTTTTTGGATGTGTTCTTCGGATCTGGTTTTCAATGCGTTTTCTTTTAAATAACAGACATTCAAATTTAAATCCAATGCGTTTTTCGGATGCGAAAAGCGCATCCAAAACGTACCCAACACATACCCAAAAGTGTGTTGCGTTTTTGGATCCGTGTTTCAGGCTCCAAAAATGCACTCCATTGTTTCCTATGGGGATTTCACTTGTGTAAAACGCAAGTAGAACTGACATGACAATGGATCTGAAAAACGCATCAAAAAGACGTAGTAAACATGCATCAGCAATCACTCGTCTGAACGGCGATGCGTGTTTTACATTGAAACTAATGTAGAAACACAGCTATTGTTTGATTTCGTTTTTTGGGGCCTTTTGGGTCCCAAAAACTGACCCCAAAAAAAAGGGTCTTTTAAAAACACTGTGTGAACTACCCTAACGTTCTCCCCAGTCTAGGACGGTTTTTTTCCCGCTTTCTGTCAGAGATTAACACAGAAAACTTCCCCCTTTACAACTCCAGCAGGAGTCACACACCAACCCAACATCCCGGGCTTCCCGGCTTTTTTAAGCCAGGGAAAACCCAGGTGCATATGTGGGAGGGGGGTCCCTCCCCCTCTTTAAAACTGCTCTAGTAAAAAGCCCGCCCGGGTACCACTGCTTGTAAAAACGTTTGCTAAAATAAAAAACAAATCTGCAACCCAAAGGGTTACAGATCTAAATTTTACCTCTTACCACCGCGGCCCTGAACCCTGGAACATATCGGCCCTCGATCACCTGGCCTCGTGCCTTGTTACATACCCCTCCCCCTGCCCAAAGCCGAGGGGCTGGGCATTTTGACCCATCAGACAATGCACTCTTGACAGCGCATCTGCATGTTCTACCCGAAAGGAAAATCTTTTTAAGCAGAAACCGCTTTTGACTGTTTTTCCCTTTTTTAAACGTCATCCACTTTAATGAGGCGTTGCCAGAAATCAGCCTGAACCGTCTACCCAGTAGGCAATACATAAGTGTGTTCAACTCCCCCTTTAAAGGCCAGGGTTTTTTTAAAATGGGGTAATTTTTTTCGCGGGGGAAAATTTGGTGAATACAAATGGGGTGTTCTTCTCCCTTTATGTCCGTGCATTACGCACGGGCCTAAATCTGATGCATCAGTCTGGACTACAATCTCCTTACAGAAGTCAGGAGCTACCAGGACTGGCTGTTTACATAAGCAAAGTTTTAGTTCACAAAAGCCTTTTTCACCCTCCGGAGACCACTTGACCATGACAGACTGGGACCCTTTTGTGACTTTGGTTAAAAAGGCGGCTATCGTGGCAAAGTCAGGAACAAACCGTCGGTAGTAGCCTACAATACCCAAGAATGCCCTCACTTGTTTTTTTGTTAGTGGGCGTGGCCAACCTTGTATGGCTTCAACCTTGTTCATTTGAGGTTTGATTAAGCCTCTCCCCATGATATACCCCAAATATTTGGCCTCTTCCATCCCAACCACGCATTTTTTGGGGTTGATGGTAAACCAGCCCTCCTTAGGGCATGATGGCCTGCAGCTTTCCTAGATGACTTCCCCAGTCATGACTGAACACGACAATGTCATTTAGGTACGCAGCGTCATATTTCCTATCAGGGACCAGCATGCAATCCATTGCCCTTTGGAATGTGGCAGGGGCTCCCTGTAGGCCGAAGGACATCCTTGTATACTGGTAGCATCCCTCAGAGGTGGAAAAGGCAGTCTTCTCCTTGGCCTCCTTTGGCAGGGGAATTTGCCAGCATCCTTTTGTGAGGTCCAACGTGGTAATATAATGGGCCGGGCCCTAGCCTTTCAACGAGTTCATCTCATCGGGTAGGCGTCCACCCTAGAGACCTCATTAAGCTTCCTGTATTCATTACAGAAGCACCATTCCCTATTCTGTTTTGGCACCAAGACTACTGGGCTTGACCACCGATTCTTAGACTCCTCAATAACCCCTAGTTTTAGCATCTGCTCCACCTCTTGGGAAACCACTTGTCTACGGGCCTCAGGGATTCTATAGGGTTTTAAGATTACCCTAACATGAGGTTCTGCGACATCTCGTGCTCAATCACGGAGGTAAGATCAGGTAGATCAGAGAACATATCCTTGTTCTGCTCTAAGAGCTCCCTGCATTGCTGCTTCTGAGATGATGACAGGGTGTCTGCAATGGTGAAATCTTGGTAACCCACTGCTGATTGGATAAGTAAACACGGGGTAACCGCCGAGTCCCTAGCTCTCCAGGGCTTGATGAGGTTTACATGGTACACCTGGATAGGCTTCCTTTTTCCTCGTTGGTGTATCTTGTAATTAACCTCATTTACCTTTTCAAGGACTTCACAGATGGTCCTTAACTATGGGCATAATATTTGTTATCCTCTCTTGCATTTCGGCAACATGCTCAATTATAATTTATATGGCGTGGCCTTGCTTTCCTAGGTCTCTTGAGCTATGTCCAGTAACCCATGAGGATGCCGCTCGTACAGCAGCTCAAAGGGTGAAAACCTTGTGGAGGTTTGAGGGACTTCCTTTATAGAGGACAACAGATAGGGTATCAAACAATCCCAATCGTGCCCATCTTTTTCCACTATCTTTCTTAGCATGGCCTTCAGTGTTTTATTGAACCGCTCTACTAGTCCATCGGTATGTGGATGGTACACTGAAGTCTGTAGCTGCTTTATGCTCAGGACTTTACATAGCTCTTTCATAAATTGGGATATGAAGGGTGTTCCCTGATCGGTCAGGATCTCCTTTGGTAGTGCTGTCCTAGAAAAAATATGTACCAACTCTCATGCAATAGATTTGAATGAGGAATTTCTTAATGGTACTGCTTATGGGTAATGTGTAGCGTAGGCTAGGACCACCAAATGTATTGGTGGCCTCTAGCCGATTTCACTAGTGGGCCTACCAGATCAATGGCTATACGCTCAAAGGGGGTCTCTATAATGGGCAGAGGTACTAACAGGCTACTGAAATGAGACATCGGGGCAGTTAATTGGCAAATTGGACAGGTCTGGCAAAAATCTAATATTTCTCAACGACATCTGTGCCAATAAAATCTTTGCAAGATACGCTTCTGGGTCTTATCTACCCCCAAGTGTCCCCCCAGCACATGGGAGTTGGCTAGATCCAATACCATCCGCCTGTAGGGCCCTGGTATCAGCAGTTGTTCCACCACCTCACCCCTTACCTTATACGATACAACAAATCATTATTGTGGGCAAAGTGAGGAAACCTGTGATATGCCCCTATCACAGTGATATTTTCTAAGGCAGTCTTTAACATAAAATCCCTGAGCTGGGCAGTTCCAAAATTTTCATGGTACACTTCCAGATCAGGGATTTTAGCTTCACAGGATGATTCCTCATCCTAATCCATGGCTAACACCATAAAAGGAGACTCCAGTTTAACCAGATCGTACACATCATCCTTTTCTTTATTATAATTCTCAGGATTATTAGTGACTCTTTGCCATTGTATGGCCCTTGGCAGGGTTTGGATAAACCGGTCCATCACGACTCTCTCCACCATCTGTGCCGGGGTACAAGACTCAGGCTGCAGCCATTTTTGTACAAGATGGAACAAGTCAAACATTTGTGACCTGGGTGGCTTGTCCTTATTATACGCCCAGTTTTGCACTCGTTGGGCTTGGACCGCCAAATTCACACCTAGGCGGGAGAGGATTTCAGTTTGCTGTAGATTTTAGCCTCTTGCAGGGGTAGATCAAAATTGGCCTTCTGGGGTTCCCCCAGTTAAGGCGCTAGGACTTCCGCCCATTGCTCTGGTGGAAGTTTTTCACTCTCTCAAAGATGGTCAAAAAGTCCTCCACATCATCTTCAGGAGTCATTTTTTGTAGCGCCTCTCTCACCGATTTCTGGCGCTGTCATTTCTCACCAGAGGAGCTGCTTCCTTCTTCCTTGGAGTTGTCTTGGTCAGTGCGGCAAGCTGATGGACCAGGAGTTGATTGGTCCCTCGCTGGGTCTGCATGGCCTCCGTGTGGGCCCTCTGCTACTGAGCGCTGATTTGCTGCTGCTGAAGATTGGCTTACACCAACTGGTTTATCAGCTCGTCCATGTTGGAAGATCCCGTTTGCACCGCTTCCACGGCTTTAACCCAGCACATGCACAGTTTTTATTCACCCTCTGTGACTTTTCGAGGAGCACTCGACTGCCCGCATCTTCCACCACTTGTGGGGGTTCAGCTCCATCACAGAGATAACAGACACATCCAAAGTTAAAATTAAACGGGTTTTATTAAACAAGTCCACAGGTAACACAAATAGTTCCTCTTCAACAAGGTGAAAACAAACAGAAAGATAATCTTGCGTCAGGTTCCAAAAATGTTAACATAAAATTGTTGTGCTCACCATAACAGTCTCTCACAGTGCATAGGATGGTATTGTCCAGCTTCTCTGTCAGAGATTAACACAGAAGACCTTCCCTTTACAACTCCAGGCTTGCAGTCACACACCACACCCAATACACCTGATTTCCTGTCTTTATAGGACAGGGAAAATCCGGGATGGATATGAGGGAGCAGTCATCCCTCCCAACTCTAAGACTGCTCTAGTAAAAAGCCAGCCCGGAATACCACTGCTTGTAAGCAGTTATGCTAAAATAAAACAACATGTCTGCAACCTAAGGTTACAGATCTATATTACCCGGCTTACTTCACCGTGGCCCTAAACCACGGTGACATATATTGGCCCTCGATCACCAGGCCTTGTGCCTTGTCACAGGGCATAGATTACATGCTGAGAAATACAATCAATGAGTGCTAAAGTTATTAATAGATTTTACCGTATTTGCGGTGTGTACGTCGGTGCGTAATTGGGTAATTGTATGAACATACCCTTATACTTGTTGCAATTTTAAGGTCAGGAAAAATGGATCTGAAAAACCTTGTGTGTCTTTACTACAAATTGCCTTAGTTTTGTGATGTAGTTGATATTCATGTGTCCACACGTTTTGCCTATGTACTGCAGGAATATAAATAAAAGATTTACTTCATCTAGGTACTGTATACAAGTGTCTTGCTGTATCCATGGAAAGCAGAAAACATCCATTGCTGGTCGAAATTCAAGGAACTGAAAACTGCACATAAAAGGTTTATATAACAATGTAATTTTTTCAATTTGAATAACAGCTGTATTTATAGGAAGAACATTTAGAATGTCTGAATAATGAAACATGGATTTGGTGTCCTTTATTCCCTTCCAGCTGTTGTAAACACATTAGGACAATTTCATGATACGTAGAAGACAAAATTGAAACATAGACTGGTAAAGAAATGTTACCGAATTGTTGTAAGAAAACATTCTATACGGAAATGCCTAAAATAAATACTCATGTTAGGGTAGAAAAACACCGTGCGGCCACGGCATGGCTGATGGTCCTGATGCATCTGCCAATGAGCACACAGGCTTGCCAACATCTTATGTAGCCATTAATGGATTCATCAGAGGCATGACTATTGGCCACATGCTGTATTCCCACCCTTCCTACCAAGTCTGGCTAGAAGATGCCAGCCCAGCATCTAGGGTAGACGGAGTGCTAATGGGGACAGCTAAAGAGTAACAGAGTATCTGTTACTTTAGATATGAGCTCTCATTTTAAGGGGGCACAGTGCAGAGTATACTTTATTTATGGGGGTTCCGTGGTGGTCAAAATTATTTTCAGAGGGCACATTAGTGTTCATAATTAGTTTTAAGAGGCATGGTAGTGGTCAGAATTAATTTCAGGAGAGAACAGCGGTGGTCATAATTATTTTCACCGGGCACAATGGCGTTCATAATGAATTTCAGGGTGGCACAGTGGTGGTCCTAATGAATTTCAGGGGATACAATCTTTCTAATGATTTTAACGGGGCACAGTGGTGATCATAATATCAGGAGGGCACAATGGTGTTTAGGCTTAATGTAAGGAGGCAAAGTGGTTATGATTTTTACCTTAGGGGGGCACATTGACATTCAGGGTTAACATAAGAAGGCACAATGGTGATCATTATTATTTTAGGAGTTACAGTAGTGGTCATAATTAATTTAGAAGGGTATAATGCCGTTTAGAATTAATTTCATGGGGCACAGTGGATATTATAATTGAGGGTATTTTATCACATGGTAGTTTTCTTCCATGTCCTCAGGCATGCAGAATCTCTCAGAGCAAAATAGAGTTATGTCTTTACTATCTGAGTGGGAGGTCAGGCAAGCAGCGCTCTGATGACATCATTGCACTGCTTGCTTGACTGTATTCACTCCCAAGAGAAGCTCTTGATCCTTTTTATGGTAATGATGGGATGGGCTTCATTGATGAGGCTTGGTCAGGAGCTTTGACTCTGTACTCAAAAAAGGAGGATGTTCTTCAAAATGTAGAGGTGACTACAAGAACAACTGCTGTGGTGACCGTATGTTCCTGAGAACCCAACGATCAGCATTGAAAAAACCTCTGGGCCAGCTCAACTGCAGTGGTGGTCAGATAATCTGTAATGAGCAATAATGCAGAGAAGAACCTAATATTAGGTAAATAATGCAATTTTGTTCATAACAGTGATTTAGGGATTTACATATTATATACGTTTCCACATCAGTTAAAGGGGTGTTCCCACAAATGAACATCTACTGCACAGGTCAGCTCACTGCCAGCTAAACGTTGATGATGTGAGAAAAAGAGGAAGGTGTTGCTTGGGGCTGTCCTCCCCATTCACTTCTATGGAGGTTCCGAATATGGCTAAGTGTTTTCAACTATACTCAGAACTCCTATAGAAATGAATGGGGAGGATGGCTGTAAGATTCGCTCACACAGTTGGCTTGTTACAATCTGACTAGCTAGTAGCTAGTTACAAGCTGATCTGTTAAGCGGATGTTCCTTTTTAATTGAGATGAGAACTTCAAAGGGCACAGTAAGGGACATAATTTCAGTAAGTGCAATGGGGATAATAATTTCAGGGGGCACAGTAGTAATAATAATTTCAGAGGGAACAGTAGTAGTCATAACTTCAGTTGCACAGTGGAAATCATAACTAATTTTAGGGGGCACAGAGTGGATTATAATTAATTTCAGGGTTACCATGGGGATAACAATTAAGTTGAAGTGGGATAGCATGGATAATAAATCAATTCAGAAGGCGTAGCATGGACAGGGAAACTTCTCGGGTCGCCCGGGGTGCCAGATGCCTTGAAAAGGCGAGAGGCACCGTGGGCGGTCACTAAGACTAACCATCCCAAGAAACTGCCCTTTTACACTGCAGGTTTATTTAAACTTACAGTGTGATTAGTAGGCTTAACCCCCTACTGCCGGAGCCAGTTTTGGCCTCTCTGACAGAGCCCCATTTTTTAAATCTGGCATCTGTCGCTTTATATGAGAATAACTTTATGACACTTTAACCTATCCATGTGATTCAGAAATTGTTTTCTCGTGACACATTGTGCTTTAAGATAGTAAGAAATTTTGGTCCAAAAAGTGCTTGTTTATTTGTGAAAAACATCAGAGCATCGTGAAAAATGTGAAGAATTTACCAATTTCAAACTTCAAAAATGTCTGCGTGTAAGACAGATGGTTATTCAACTCAAAATAGTTTATAACTAGCATCTACCATATGTCTACTGTAGGTTGGCATAATTTTTTTTAAATGTCTTTTTCTTAACGACATTAGGGGGCTTAGAAATTTAGTAGTAATTTTAAAATTTTCAAGAAAATTAGCAATATACATTTTTTAGGGACCCGCCCAGTTCTAATGTGAATTTGATTGACCTGCATGTTAGGTACCCCCATACAGGACTTCATCTAAGAAACTACACCCTTTAAAGTATTCAAAACAGCATTTAGGAAAGGTATTAACCCATTAAGTGTTTCACAGGAATTAAAGCAAAGTGGAGATAAAATTTCAAAATTTCACTTTTTTGCAGATTTTAAATTTTTATCCATTATTCACAAGAATACGGTAAGATGTGATCAGGGAAATGCAACTTAACATTGATTCCCCAGATTCTGCTGTTTTCAGAGATATCCCATATGTGGCTCTAGTGTGCTATTTGGCTCAATCACAAGCCCCAGAATTGTAGGAGCACCTACAGGACTCTGGGGTCTCATTTTCATTACGATTTTATTTAGGCACCATTTCAGGTTTGCGGACACCCTAAGGTGCTAAAATTTTATGAACACTCCTAAAAAGACCCCATATTGGAAACTACACACCTTAAGAAATATATCCAGGTTTATAGTGAGTAGATCGACCCAACAGGTGTTTCACAAATTTTTTAAGCGTTAGGCTGTGAAAATCTGCAATTTTAGCTGAAAATGTTTAATTTTTACAAGGAATCCTGGAAAAAAAGCAGCCAAAATTTTATTATGCAAATTCTTCCAAGTTTAGCAATACCCTACATGTGGGTGTAAACTGCTGTTTGGGCGCATGTCAGGACATATAAGGGAGGGAGCGCTATTTGGCTTTTGGAACACAGATTTTGGTAGGGCCATGTCGCATTTGCAAAGTCCCCAAATACCAGAACAGGTGAAACCTTCCAGAAGTCACCTCATTTTGGATTCAACATCCCTCAGGAATCTCATATAGGGGTGTACTGTGCATTTTGGGCACACAGGTGTTCCATTGTTTTTTTTAGCATTGGGCCATGAAAATGGGATGAAAAAACATTCTGCCATTGTTTTTTGGGCTTCAATTTTACAGTGTTCATCGTGCAGTGTAAATGACTGGATAACTTTATTATGGGCGTCTGTACAATTGCAATGATATAAAGTGTATATAGTTTTTTATGTTTTATTACTTTTACAAAATAGAAATAGGTCTTTAAAAAATTGCGTTTTTATGTTGTCCTATTCTGATAGCCATAACTTTTTCATTTTTCTGTACACGGACCTGATTAATGGCTTGTTTTTTGCGGGGTGAGTTGACGTTTTTATTAGTACCATTATGGGGTGGATATGACGCTTTGATCACTTTTTATTAAGGTTTTTGTAAGGAATTTGAACAAAATACAGCATTCCTGGTAGTGTTTTTTATTTTTATTTTTTACAGTGGTCACCGTGTGGTATAAACGACATGCAGGTCGATATGATTACAGCGATACCAAATTTGTATATTTTTTTATGTTTTACTGCTTTTACAAAATAAAAACACTTTTATTCAAAAAGGAAAACACGTTTTTGCATCACCATAGTCTGAGAGCCATAACTTTTTAATTTTTCTATGTACGGAGCTGTGTAAAGGCTTGCTTTTTGTGGGATGAGTTTCGTTTTTTTTGGGGGGGACAAGAGTTTTTGATCAGTTTTAAATTTGTCTTTTGGAAGGCAGGGTGAAGAAAATACTTCAATCCTAGTAGTATTTTTAATTTTTAACAGTGCTAACCGTGCAGTATCCATTACCAGTTAACTTTACTCTCTGGGTCGATACGATTATGGTGATACCCAATTATATATATTTTTTATTTTGAAGCATTTAAAATAAAGAGAGCTATAACTTTTTTATTTTTCTGCATACAGAGCTGTGTAAGGACTTTTTTTGTGGGATGAACTGACGTTTTAATTGGTCCAACTTTGGCGTTTATATGAGTTTTGATCGCTTTTTATTCCATTTTATGTGCTGCGGGATGAACAAAAATCTCAATTCTGTGACTTTTTTTTTTACGGTGTTCACCGTACAGGTTAATTAACGTGAGAGATTTATAGGGTGGGTCGTTACGCACGTGGCGATACCAAATATGGGTACTTTTTATTTTTGATCTTTTTTGGGGCGATTGGTGTTTGTAAAGGGGAAAAGGGCGATGTACGTGTTTTTTATTTTATTTTTGTGTTTTATTATTTTTTCTTATTCACTTTTCCCCAGTGGAGATTTGTAACAGCAATCGTCAGATAGCTGTTACAATAGGAGACCTGTACACAGCAGTAATGCTGTGTACTGGTCGCCATGGTAACTGCCAATCACCATTCCCACAATGCATTGTGGGAATGGTGGCCGCGGGTGATGCGGCATGAGGCCAGCGGTAATTTACCGCTGGTCCCACGTCGCGATGGTGCGGGACTCGCCTGTGAGCCCGCACAATCGCCAGGACGTATGCATACGTGCATTTGCAGGAACGCACTTCCCGCTAGGACGTATGCATACATCCTATGTCGGGAAGGAGTTAAAGGGGTTCTCCATAAAAAGAAGAAAACTAAATACATAAACTACATGCCATAATGAAAAATTTCCTAAATACATTTAATTCGAAAAGTCTGTTCGTTTTGCCTGGGGGATAATCATTATAGGAAAAGAAAATGGCTGCCGGGCTCCTTCCTTAGCGGGGAGTAGGACAGGCTCTATGAGTTACTACCTGGTTAGGCTGACTGACATAACTGAGCTTGTGCTGTGCTCAGTCAGCCTGACAGACTTGTGGTGTGAAGGACGGTTCTGCAGTGTAGAAAGGAGACTGAAGCCTGTACACACACACACATACACATATACAGGCAGTCCCTGGGTTACAAACAGGATAGGGACTGTAGGTTTGTTCTTAAGTTGAATTTGTATGTAAGTCGGGACAGGTATATTTATTAAATGTAATTCCAGCAAAAACATTTTTGGGATAGTAAAGGGAACAGTTTTTACATTTGTTTTGCTGTCTGTGCCCTTTTTTTAGAAGATTTCAGCTAACGTTCTGTATCTCATGTGCAGCTGTGGCATGCTGGCACATGGTTATCATGGGGCGTGACTCAGTGACTCAGTGTTGAATGTCAGCCACGCCCCATAATTCTCCACTTGTAACTAGGGGACATATGTAAGTCGGAACGATTTAAGTAGGGGACTGCCTGTATATATATATATATATATATACATACACATGTAATATATATATATTATATATATATATATATATATATTATATATATAGTGTGTGTGTATAGTAAATAGAATGTATGACTCACCTTGGAGGAAGCGGCTTTTGTTAAATATGTAGTTATCAGACAGCATGCCTAGCAACTGTAGCTCTCCCACTAGCCCAGTGAGGAGAAAGATCCAGCATGGCAATAATATGTGATATAAGTGTTTGTAAGTCGATCACACACTGGATTGTGACCGATATTTACTGCTTATCTCTAGTATTACTGCACTATATGTTCTTATTATTTTTGGTTTCTCACACAACCCCTATAAGGACTGTTGTGTCACCAAAGGTCCCTGAGCCTTTAACATCACATCACACCACAGAGGAGAAGGGGTAGCCATAAGTTCAGTGACCTTGGTATAGTGCTGTTCTATATGTGGGAGAGGGCTACAATGGTCTGTATTTGAGGAGAGGGCAACAGCAGTGGTCAATATGTTAAAAGGGGGCAACAGCAGCGGCCTGTACATTTTATTTGTGAGGAGAGTGCTAAAGCACCAGTATATATGTGAGGAGGGGGTACAGGACAGGACTGAACAGCCATCTTTATGTGAGCAGAGGGCAAAAGCAACAGTGTATATATAAGGAGGGGGCCAGAGCAGTGGTATACAGGTAAGAGAGGAGGGTGCTAGAGCAACTGTCTATATGTAAAGAGGGGGGTATGAGCAGTGGTCATTGGGCATTATTTAGGCACTATTTCTGTCTGGGGTACAGTTTGAGGCATTATCTGTTTGACCTAATTATTAGCACTATCATTTGTATCTGAAGTACAGCAGGTACAGTTAGGGGGAAATAAAATGGATAGCACTGAGGGGAGCAGTAGCACAGTAAGTTTCTGTGGAGATGAGGAATAGGTAGGGAGGATGCTGGAAAGCAAATCATTATGATGGTCTGGACTGGATGGAGGAGAAAACAGAAGGTTAACCCATCAAGCCAAAGAAAACGAAGGCTGTACTGATCACATGTTACTATCTTACATCCAATTTCGGAAGTGAAGCGAACATCTTCAAACAGTGACATTAAGCAATGGTACGACTTCAGCACTGATGTCTCATTTGGTGATAAAAAAAAGACCAGAAAAGAGGGAAGACAGTGATGCTGCTGGATTCATCGTGAATATAATTTTTTTTATTTTCTAAAGCCACCAGAACCCTAAAAATAAATTAAAAGAACAAAGTGATAGACATAGAGATTATTGTAAGGGTTTGGTGGATTCGCTGGACCACCGCAAGCGATGATAGTTAAGCCACGCCAGGGAGCGGAGTCTAAGTAGCCCCCGGTATTCACCAGAGCCGCAAAGCGGGATGGACTTGCTGTGGCGTGAGGCTACCAGGTCGCTACCCCTGATGTGACTTGCTTGCGATGGCGGCCGGGGTAATGCGTGGTACAGAGACGTAATCCGGAAGCGTAGTTGGGGACAGACAGGAGGTCAGGACAGGCGGCAGAGGTTCGTGGTCAGAGACGGGCAGACGGTCAGGGCAGGCGGCAAGCAGGCAAGGTCAGGAAACGTAGCGGAACGGACTGGTACACGGATAATCAGACATGACTTTCAACACTTCTCAAGACAAGGTACGCACACCAACAATCTGGCAGAGAGTGCTGGGGGCATAATCCTTATATAGGACCAGTGGCCGGCAATCGACTAATTACCGGGCCACTGGGTCTGTAAATCCAGACCAGCCATCGCGCGCCCTAAGCAGCGGGTACGCGCCCGGCGGCCGGGACAGGTAGGATCAGCGTGCACAGGAGCGTGGATGGGTAAGTGAGCCGGCACCAGGGACCAGGCAGCAGGGGGATGGTCGCGCCAGCCCCCATGACAGTACTCCCCCCCTTTAGGTCTCCCCCTCTTTTTACAGAATTTAGAGAGGAGGTCAGGTGACAGATTAGCCTCAGGTTCCCACGAACGCTCCTCTGGCCCGAACCCATTCCAGTCAATCAGAAAGAACCACTTCCCCGTCACTGTCTTCTCCGCCAGCACCTCCTTGACCTCAAAGATGTTATCAGCGTTGGCCACAGGAGAAGGCGAGACAGAACCACGGGAGAAGCGATTCAGCACCACAGGCTTGAGGAGCGAAACATGGAAGGCGTTCGGGATACGCAGAGTAGGAGGCAAGCGGAGTTTGTAGGACACCGGGTTTAGTTGCCGAAGTACAACAAAAGGGCCCAAATACTTAGGGCCTAACATATAACTGGGCACCTTAAAACAAATATATTTGGCGGACAACCAAACCTTATCACCTGGCTTAAATAGGGGCGGAGGTCTACGGTACCTGTCGGCCTGGGCCTTGGTGCGAGCAGAGCCGTAGAAGGGCCTGTTTTTTTTTCATGTGGCTTTCCAGAGTGTTGATGTCACGCACCTCGGGCTGCCACAGCAGGAAAATGGACAGGAGGTGGCATAGGGAGAGGCGGGCGCGGGATTGTAGCACAAACACGACAAAAAAAAGAGAGGGGGGGGGAGAGGGGGGGGGGGGGGGGGGGGGATGGGGGGGGGGGGGGGAGGGGGGGTGGGACTCCAGCGGATTCAGAGTCTAGGGATTTTTATGAAGAATTCCGCCCCAAGGGAGGAGGTCGGACCAATTTTCTTGACGGGCGGTATTACAAAATATCATAGGTTAGGTACCAAAACTTGGTTTAACCCTCGTTTACTGCAGTTGGTTTGAGGTGGTGAGCTGACGAGAAGTCTAGGCTGAATCTGCAACTGACCACATAGAGCCCGCCAGAACTCGAAACAATCTGGACCCCCCTATCGAGACGAAGCAATGGAAGACCATGTACCGGAAAATGTGGTGAAAAAAATGCTGGGCCAGCTGAGGAGCACGGGTAACCGGCAGGGGATCTAAGTGGGCCATCTTCGAGAATTATCGGTCTCTACCCAACTGACCTTGTTTAGAGGAGGCCAGGAGGTCCGTAACAAAGTCCATGGCTATATAGGACCAAGGTCTTTCTGGCACCAGGAGAGGCTGAAGCAGACCACGGGTCTGAGACGAGGGACTTTGTTACGGGCACAGGAGTTACAGGCCAGGAGAAAATCTCGAACGTCTTGAGCGAGAGTGGGCCACCAATAGTAGTGAGAGATCAATTGAAAAGACTTGGGACCTAGGATGGCCGTTGTTCCGAGAGGAATGTCCCCATTAGGATTCGAGGCCGCATGGCAGGGGCGGACATGTTTCCTCAGGGGTTAGATGTTGAAGATCTGGGGCCGCCAGTGAGGATGACGTTCGGAGAATTTATGTGCTGAAAAGGCGGCTCTAGGCCCCATAGTGTCCCGATGGATCTAGTGTTGGCGTCCGCCCTGACGTTCTTTTTCGGCTGGCCGGAAGTGAAGGAAGTAATTAATGCGGGCGAAGAAGATGCGAACACCGGGCTTGTCGAGGTTTCATTTCGCTGAGCAGGATGGAGTTAAAGGAGATTTTTGGTTTTCGGTGAAGATCTCAATGGGATGGGCGAGCCCCCTCCGCAAGTGTCGCCATTCTTCTAGGGCTAACTTTATGGCAAAGTTCACGATCCCGTTCGTGTAAATTACAGTTCGGCAGAGTGAAAGGTCTTGGAAAAGATGCCGCAGTACGCAATCTCCAGAGGAGGACTTTGAAGGGAACAGCGCCAGCACCTACTGAGGGAGGCGTCCACTTTTAGGGACAAATGTATGCTGCGGGTCCGGGCAAGTCAGAACAGGAGCTGAAGCTAAATGCTGCTTTAAGACGATTCAATGGCTTCTTGGGCTTCGGGAGGCCAGGATTTGGGGTTAGCATTCTTCTTTGTAAGGGCCACCAGTGGGGCCTCCAGCATGGAGGAATTGCAGGTCGAACTGCATGTTAATAGTTTGTGAACCTCAAAAAGCGCTGGATGGAGAGACCCACCGGTCGGGGCCACTGCAGACGCTGAAAGCTTAGAGTAAATCATCTGGAGACCTTGATCCGAATAGATATACCCTAAGAAGGCAACAGGTGCTTTTAAACAGGCAATTCGCAGTTTGGCTATAGCTGGTGGTAAGGAGAGTATGAGCACCCGGTGCCAGTGTTGGAGGTGAGTCTTCTAGATCTGGAGTGAAGATTAAAATAGTGTTAAAGATAGACAATGACACAGACATAGAGAAGGCCGCGGAAGATCTCGTTGACGAAGAGTGTTGCAGAGGCCAAACGGCATGACGAGATATTCAAAGTGGCCATCTCGGGTATTAAAGGCTGTCTTCCATTCGTCGCCTTCCCGGATACGAATCAAGTTGTATGCTCCGCATAAAGACAACTGGAAAAAAATTTTTGAGCCACGCAGGCGTTCAAACAGTTCCGAGTTCTGAGGCTGGGGCTTCAATTTTTTATGGTGATTTTTTGGAAGTCCCCGATAATCAGATACGGGGGCCGGCAGAGTTTCATTTTCTTTTAGACAATGATAGAATCCGGCCCCCGCAGGCGAAGAGGAACTTGTGTTTAAAGCCTTTCGGAGATTCTCCTTGAATATAATCCGACATGCCTGGTCTCCGGGACAGAAAGAGGGTTGACTCTGCCTCGGGGAGGAGTGTTACGGGTTGCTGGTTCCATAGGGACAGTCGTACGGAAGGTGGGGAGAAGGAGTTTTGGCCTGTCTTTCGGAATAGACGTCGGCATAGATCCTGGTAAGGAGTGGGCAGACCCGGCAAAGGCTTCGCAGAGGCGGACCGTAGAACAGGACAGAGTACAGAAAAGCATCACAAGTGGCACGTGGGGCCCCAACGGATAATCTTGCCTGTGTTCCAGTCTAGGGTCGTGGCATGCTCTTGCAACCAAGGAAGGCAAGGAGGATTACGAAGGAGGAGCGAGGCAGTACAGAAGTTTCAGTGTCTCATAGTGTAGAGCGCCTATTCTGCAAGGTGAGGGCGCAGTGCAGAACCGCAATAGCATCACTGAGGCATTTGCCACTGACAGAGGAGACGAACATGGATTTTCTTGCAGAGGGGTCCTGGGAGGACAAAACTTGGACACCTGAGTGAGTGATAAAGTTTCCAAGCGGACACCCGAATCAAGGAAGGCGGTGGCTTGAAAGGTGCTGTCCGGCGAAACTTCCACAGAGTACAGGGAATGGTTCAGGACGGGGAGTGGCAGCACTGACACTAGGGATGCCTCTCCTGCGAGCCCCTAGGTGTGGAGTGTTTCCTGGGCGCTCCGGACAGTCCCCAGTGGAGTGGCCAGAAACCGCCACATTAGAAACTTGATGCCTCTGACGACGCTGTGCAGCGTTTCCCTCCTGGGTCAAGTGTGCCCTTTCGACCTGCATGTGTTCTTCCTCAGGAATCATTGGCGGTGGATGTGGAGGTCGTTGAATAACGGGGAGCAGACGAGGAAGCCGGCGTTGTCGGTTTGTCCTCCCGTTGGAGGGCAGAGCTCTTGTTGTCTCATCCGGCATACAGTATGTCGTTTCGGGGGCAAACGAACAGTTCGTCCAGAGGAGGATGGCAGTTCCCAACAAGGCGAAGCTCGTCTTTAATGTGCCCCTAGATGAGGCCTTGCCAAAAGGTTGCCACCATAAGCCTATTGTTCAGTTCCAGTTCTGAGGATAGGGTGCGGAACTGCACGGGAGTACTGACCCACAGTGGAGTCGCCTGAAGGAGACAGAGCAGAGCTGTGGCAGCGGAGGAGGTCGGCCAGGTTCCTCGAAGACGGTGCGGAACCCTTGGAGGGAAGGCTTCCAGTTAGCCCGTCAACGGATCTCATCGGTCCCATAGCGGAGTGGCCAGGCCAAGGTTCCCCCGATAAAAGTGGCTAATTATGAAGGCCACCTTAGCCCGCTCGGTAGGGAATTTGATGCCCAACATCTTCAATGTGGTTGGGAGCGATTGAAAGTATGAAGCCTCGGCACTCTTGGGGTCTCCTTATTGAGTGAGGGGAGCGGCAGATGACAGAGAAGGTCCCGTTGCAGGGAAGGGGGGGAGAGGAGAAGAGGTAGAGCCATGGGCTGCAGGAGCAACTGGTGCTGGTGTGGGCGGCAGCAGCACAGGCAGAGTAGGACGGGGCGGGAAATGTTCTGCATCACTGGCCGCGAGCTGGTCAATAAGGTTGGCTCTGCATGGCGATGGCCGTCGTGACGTCTGGAGCTCAGGCAAAGGTACCCTGGTGGATCCATGGACAGATTGTACTGTAAGGGTTTGGTGGATTCGCTGGACACGCAAGCGATGATTGTTAAGCCACGCCAGGGAGCGGAGTCTAAATAGCCCCGGTATTCACAGAGCCTGCCGCAGGCGGGTTGGACTTGCTGCGGCGTTGAGGCTACCAGTCTCTACCCCTGACGTGACTTGCTTGTGATGGCGGCCGGGGTAATGCGTGGTATAGAGATGTAATCCAGAAGTGTAGTCGGGGACAGGAAGGAGGTCAGGACAGGCGGCAGAGGTTCGTGATCCGAGACGGGCAGACGGTCAGGGCAGGCGGCAAACAGGCAAGGTCAGGAAACGTAGCGGAACGGACTGGTACACGGATAATCAGACAGGACTTCCAACACTTCTCAAGACAAGGTACGCACACCAACAATCTGGCAGAGAGTGCTGGGGCGTAATCCTTATATAGGACCAGCGGCCGGCAATAAACTAATTACCGGGCCACTGGCCCTTTAAATCCAGACCAGCTGTCGCGCGCGCGCCCTAAGCAGTGGGTACGCGCGCGGTGGCCGGGACAGGCAGGATCAGCGTGCACAGGAGCGTGGACGGGTAAGTGAGCCGGCGCCAGGGACCGGCAGCAGGGGAGTGGTCGCAGGGGGCGACGGCGCCCGTGCCAGCCCCCATGACAATTACGCTCTATAGCCAATTGTACAGTAATGCTATAAAGTAAGCAAGAAAAGTAGAATAAATGTACAATACTAGAGGAGAAGTTCAACTCAACTGAAATTTAAAGGGGTTGTCCACCTTATAAGAAAATGAAAAATAAAATAAAAAACGTATAGTCCTCTCATCTCTGTTTACAGCACTGCATCTCCTTGGTCACACATTGTCACTTCCAAATGGGAATTACACAACTGTGGACAATGATTGGCTTCAGAGGTGACGTGCCACTAATTTAGATCACTGTACAGAAATGAACAGCTCTGAACAGCAATGTAAGTAGAGGCATGTGATGCCCCCATTCAGACGTCATGTGTCACGGTTTGCTCCAGTGAAGACCAAGGGTCTCTTAGACACCGCTCCCTGGCATGGTCTCTACCTTTACCATCTACACTTGTGGTGGCCAAGAGGATCCAGAATACCCTGCTACCCGTTATATATGTTACAGAACCTGCGGATCTCCTGACAACTGTGACAGAATAAACTGACCCGCTATTGTAGCAGAACTGACCATTGATCCCGCCGATGTGACCCTGTCTGATACCCAGCACCTCGCAGCCGTAGTCAACCGTCATTGTGTCCATCTGGAGCAACTTTTCCAGAAACTACAGTCGGTTACCGCACTGTACTGGCATCTTCACCGACACCTGAACCTGTAGTAACTCATCCACCCATTGCCAATACCAGACCCAGTTTGCATCTGCACTCCTGTTACTACTGATCCGAAAACATGTCGCAGGTTTATCAACCAGTGCACTATCCATTTTGAGGTCCTGGCACACCAGTTCCCATCTGACCGAGCCAAGTCTGCTTTCATCATTAGCCAGATCACAGGTGAAGCCTTTGTCTGAGTCTTACCCCCTTTGAAAGGAGGGGACTCGCTGACACTGGAGCTTCAAGAATTTCCGTGTGCCTTCCACAAGAAATTTGAACAACCCAGGTGCAATACCTCTAAAATCTTCTGCTTTACGTCGCTCCAGACAAGGCGATTCCATGGTGGGCCAATATGCCATCCAGTTCCACACGGCTTCTGAGCTTGCTTGGAACAAAAAGGCCCTTGTTACAGCCTTCTGGTATGGCCTCGCAGGGCGTATCAAGGACAAGCTGGCCAGTCATGATCTACCAAGTAACCTGGACGACCTCATTGCTCTGGCTACCAAGATCGACATTCGTTTTGCAGAGAGAGAGAGTTAGAGCTTCGCTTGGCCGTCATGCTCCCTGACGTGGTCTCTACCTATCTATCATCTACGCTCGTAGTGGCCAGAGGATTCTGTTGTTACAGTACACACTGACCCATTATGTCCGTTACAGTACGAGCTGACCTCCCGACGACCGTGACAGCATGTAAACAGAAGACTGGGGACATGTAGGACCAGAGAAAGGTGAGTATAAGTTTTCTTTATTTTAGTGGGGACCCTGGGGCTAATCTTTTTATTTTCTTATAAGTTGTGTCTAAGGGTATGTTCACATGGCGTCTTGTGGCATGTACCAGTGCGCGCCGCAAGACGCTGTGTGTTTAGAAGAATGCGCTGATCAGTGCATTCTCCTAAAGCGCAGGGGGGAGGCCCTCGGCCAGCGCCATTCACTTTCGTTATCCCTGCCGCATATACGGCAGAGTTGACATGTCTACTCTGCAATGATGAGGGGCAACACCCCTAAGCGTATGTCCACATGGCAAGGGTTTTCAGACTCTTTTTTCAGATGGTGTTCGGATTTCAAAAACATCTGAAAACTGACTGTCAACCATCCCCTTAGACTTTAATAGAAAAACCAAGGTTCTGACCAGTAATTTGTCAGTGCTGTATGGCCGTAGGCTAAAACAGCTGTCTGCAGATGAGTATCAGGTTGGCTCCAATCCTATTTACATTGCAAGGCTCAGTGGTTCGGATGTGAATTAAGGAAAAATACATCCAATCGGTGGCGCTGAATAATCCTCATTTCCAATGAGCCCCTTAGGATATCTCCACAGGACTGGTTTATAGTCCAATTTTATGCAGATTCAGTATTTAGAATCAGCAAAAAATGTGACTGTAAATCATCCCTATAGACCACAACAGAAAAACCAAGCTGTAGTCTACACAACTTGGATTTTTTAAGGTCGGATTTCAAATCTGATAAAAAAAACTTAGACTATATCTACACAGTTAATGTTAAAAACACCGTTCAAAATCTGATGGTATTTTAACATAGTTATATTGTGGGTTTGCGCTAAAAACTACGGTTGGTTTTCATATTTGCCGCCGGCCCAGTACATTAGGTGTACGGGAATTTGCCAGAAGACAGAACATGTTCTATCTTCTGCTTGAGGTCCAGCGCACACTACAGCAGAGATTTTCTATTGAGGTCTATGGGGCACTGGTTACAGTCAGATATTTGGCAGATTCTAAATACAGGCAGTCCCCTAAATACGAAGGGGATAGAGACTGTAGGTTTGTTCTAAAGTTGAATTTGAATATAAGTCAGAACAGGTATATTTATTCGATGTAACTCCAGCACAGAAGGCTTTTTGTTTAGTTTTGGATTGTACAGGAAAGGGTTTTTACATTTGTTTTGCGGTCTGTGCCCTTGTTTAGAAGATTTTCACCTCAAGTGCTGTTGTGGCATGCTGGAACTTGTTCCACAGCTACTATCTGCTGTGGAATATGGAACTATAAGTGCAGCATGCCCCGTAAGTCCTATTTGTAACTAGGGGACAGATGTAAGTTGGAACGGTGCAAGTTGGGGACTGCCTGTACTGAATTCACCGAAAATCCAACCAGAAACTCAGTCTGTGTAGAGCGAGCCATAGACGTCAACAGAAAGTCCGTCTATGGCTCGCTCTACACAGCATGGGTGTTTGATCGGATTTACAGCAGATGCAGTATTTAGAATCTTCCAAAAATCTGACTGTACCCAGGGCTATGTAGCCCTCAATAGAAAATCCATGCTGTAGTCTATGCAGCATGGATTTTCACACAATAGAGGATAATGTGTTATTACAAAGAGATCTGGATAAGTTGGAGGCCTGGGCAGAGAAGTGGCAGATGAGGTTTAACACAGATCAATGCAAGGTTATGCACATGGAGGAAACATCCATTACATGATTACAAGTTAAATGGAAAAACACTGGGTAAAAGTGACATGGAGAAGGGCTTGGGAATCCTGGTGGACAGTAAACTTAATTGTAGCAGCGTCAGGCAGCAGCTGCCAAGGCAAATAGGATTATGGGGTGTGTACAGTTTTGGGCACCAGTTCACAGGAAAGACATTGTAGAACTTGAACAGGTACAAAGGCGGGCAACAAAAATAATAATAGGACTGGGTGGACTACAATACTTAGAAAGATTAGCAAGATTGGGGTTATTTAGTTTAGAGTAAAGACGACTTTGGGGGGACATAATAAATATGTTTAAATATATTAAAGGTCAATATAGAGATCTCTCTCAAGATTTATTTATACCCAGGACTGTATCCAGAACAAGGAGGCAACCTCTATGTCATGGTGAAGTCACTAACAGAGTTCAAACAGGGTTTGGATGCATTTCTGGAGCGTAATAATATAATAAGTTATAATGACTAGGATTCTGGAGAAGGGTCGTTGATCCAGGGATTATTCCAGATTGGAGTTGGGAAGGAAATTTTTCCCTAAAATGAGGATAATTGGCTCCTGCCTCATTGGGGTTTTTTGCCTTCCTCTGGATCAACACTTTAGCACAACAGGTTGAACTGGATGGACGTCTTGTCGTTTTTCAGCCTTACAAACTATGTAACTATTATTTCAAAAAAACCGTCGGCCACCCCTTGGAAGAGAGAACATGTTCTATCTTCCGCAGGATTCCCGTCAGATTCCTTAATGTATGGGACCAGCGGGAAATACGACTAGGTTTTTTTGCACAAAATTTGACAACATTATCCTAAAACCGCCGGTGCCTGGAGTCTTTCCATCAGCTTCCCATACCTTCAATTGTCTGGGCCGACAGAAAAAAGCTAAAACCGACTGTGGCTTTTTGCGCAAAACGTGCCAAAAGCTGCAGTCATGCATCGGACAAAACCCTGCCGGCTTTCCGTTCCCAGCCTAAAAACGCTGAAGAAAAGACTGAAAACAGATCCCATAGACTTGTATAGTATAAACGGTCTGTAGTCTCCACAGGACATTTTTTATCTGCTCATTTTAGCTAGTGGTTGTTTTTTGAAACATGTTTCAAAAAACGACAGGGCAGAAAATTTACTGTTGGAGTCTATGAAAAGCAGCGGATGGTTTTTGACGTGGACTTTGGTGTGTTTTTTATAGAAATCCAAAGCAAAAAAAGATCGAAAAACACACAAATATGAGCAAGAACATGCCAAAAACACAGAATGCGCCGAAAAAAATGGTCGCTTTTCACATGCTGTGGACAAAAAACTCAGTTTTACGAATGGTTTTAGGATTTGGTTTTCAATGAGTTTTTTGTCCACTGCCGTGTAGACATAGCCTAAAACCGTCTGTAAATCTGATAGGAAACCCTGCCGTGGGGACAAGCCCTGAGGGTATGTTTTTGCTCTTTTTTTGGCATGCAGGGGGCGGTTTGCGGATTCATGCCCTCCCACTTTGCACCCACATGTTCATGTTCTGCCCGAAAACTGGACGGAACAACGAACATGATCTAAGTTTAAAGCACTGGGGGCTCCACACACTTCTGCCATGTGGACGGGCCCTAATAGTAAAGCACCGGGGACTTCACACGCTTCTACCGTGTGGACGAGCCCTGGCTGTAAAGCACTGGGGGCTCCACACACTTCTGCCCTGTGGACGAGCCCTGATTGTAAAGCACTGGGGGACTCCACACACTTCTGCCGTGTGGACATGCCCTGGTAGTAAAGCACTGGGGGACTTTCCCCACACTTCTGCCGTGTGGACGGGCCCTGATAGTAAATCCCTGGGGGGCTCCACACACTTCTGCCATGTGGACGGGCCCTATAGTAAAGCACTGGGGGACTTCACACCCTTTTGCCGTGTGGACGAGCCCTGGCTGTAAAGCACTCGGGGCTCCACACACTTCTGCCCTGTGGACAAGCCCTGATTGTAAAGCACTGGAGGACTCCGCAAACTTCTGCTGTGTGGACGAGCCCTGATAGTAAAGCACTGGGGGACTCCACACACTTCTGCCGTGTGGACATGCCCTGGCTGTAAAGCACTGGGGGCTCCAAGCACTTCTGCTGTGTGGACGGGCCCTGATAGTAAAGCACTGGGGGACTCCACACACTTCTGCTCTGTGGACGAGCCCTGATAGTAAAGCACTGGAGGACTCCGCACACTTCTGCCGTGTGGACGAGCCCTGATAGTAAAGCACTGGGGGGACTCCGCACACTTCTGCCGTGTGGACGGGCCCTGATAGTAAAGCACTGGAGGACTCCACACACTTCTGCTGTGGACGGGCCCTGATCGTAAAGCACTGGAGGACTCCACACACTTCTGCCCGTGTGGACGGCCCTGATAGTAAAGCACTGGGGGACTCCTCAAACTTCTGCCGTGTCGACGAGCCCTGATAGTAAAGCCCTGGGGGACTCCTCACACTTCTGCCTTGTGGACGGGCCCTGATAGTAAAGCACTGGGGGACTCCGCACACTTCTGCCATGTGGACGGGCCCTGATAGTAAAGCACTGGGGACTCCACACACTTCTGCTGTGTGGACGGGCCCTGATAGTAAAGCACTGGAGGACTCCACACACTTCTGCTGTGTGGATGGGCCCTGATAGTAAAGCACTGGGGGACTCCGCAAACTTCTGCCGTGTCGACGAGCCCTGATAGTATAGCACTGGGGGGACTCCTCACACTTCTGCCGTGTGGACGGGCCCTGATAGTAAAGCACTGGGGGACTCCACACACTTCTGCTGTGTGGACGGGCCCTGATAGTAAAGCACTGGAGGACTCCACACACTTCTGCTGTGTGGACGGGCCCTGATAGTAAAGCTCTGGTGGACGCCGCACACTTCTGCCGTGTGGACTGGCCCTGTGAGTAAAGCACTGGTGGACTCCGCACACTTCTGCTGTGTGGACGGGCCCTGATAGTAAAGCACTGGGGGACTCCGCACACTTCTGCCATGTGGATGAGCCCTGATAGTAAAGCACTGCGGGACGCCGCACACTTCTGCCGTGTGGACGGGACCTGATCGTAAAGCACTGGGGGACTCCACACACTTCTGCCGTGTTGACGAGCCCTGATAGTAAAGCACTGGGGGACTCCACACACTTCTGCCGTGTTGTCGAGCCCTGATAGTAAAGCACTGGGGGACTCCGCACACTTTTGCCGTGTGGACGGGACCTGATAGTAAAGCACTGGGGACTCCGCACACTTCTGCCGTGTGGACGGGCCCTGATAGTAAAGCACTGGGGGACTCCGCACACTTCTGCCGTGTGGACGGGCCCTGATAGTAAAGTACTGGGGGACTCCGCAAACTTCTGCTTTGTGGACGGCCCTGATAGTAAAGCACTGGGGGACTCCACACACTTCTGCCGTGTGGACGGGCCCTGATAGTAAAGCACTGGGGGACTCCGCAAACTTCTGCCGTGTGGACGAGACCTGATAGTAAAGCACTGGGGGACTCCACACACTTCTGCCGTGTGGACGAGCCCTGATAGTAAAGTACTGGGGGACTCCGCAAACTTCTGCTTTGTGGACGGGCCCCGATAGTAAAGCACTGGGGGGACTCCACACACTTCTGCCATGTGGACGGGCCCTGATAGTAAAGCACTGGGGGGACTCCGCACACTTCTGCCATGTGGACGCGCCCTGATAGTAAAGCACTGGAGGACTCCACACACTTCTGCTCTGTGGACGGGCCCTGATAGTAAAGCACTGGGGGACTCCGCACACTTCTGCTCTGTGGACGGGCCCTGATGGTAAAATACTGGAGGACTCCACACACTTCTGCTGTGTGGATGGGCCCTGATAGTAAAGCACTGGAGGACTCCCCACACTTCTGCTGTGTGGACGGGCCCGGATAGTAAAGCACTGGGGGACTCCACACACTTTTGCCATGTGGACGGGACCTGATAGTAAAGCACTGGTGGACTCCACACACTTCTGCCGTGTGGACATGCCCTGATAGTAAAGCACTGGGGGACCGCACACTTCTGCCTGTGGGACAGCCCTAAATAGTAAAGCACTGGAGGACTCCACACACTTCTGCCGTGTGGACGGGCCCTGATCGTAAAGCACTGGGGGACTCCACACACTTCTGCCATGTGGACGGGCCCTGATAGTAAAGCACTGGAGGACTCCACATACTTCTGCCGTGTGGACGGGCCCTGATAGTAAAGCACTGGGGGACTCCACACACTTCTGCCGTGTGGACGGGCCCTGATAGTAAAGCACTGGGGACTCCACCACAGCTGCTGTGTGGACGGGCCCTGATCGTAAAGCACTGGGGGACTCCGCACACTTCTGCTGTGTGGACGGGCCCTGATAGTAAAGCACTGGGGGACTCCGCACACTTCTGCTGTGTGGACAGGCCCTGATAGTAAAGCACTGGGGGACTCCGCACACTTCTGCTGTGTGGACGAGCCCTGATAGTAAAGCACTGGTGGACTCCACACACTTCTGCCATGTGGACGGGCCCTGATAGTAAAGCACTGGGGGACTCCGCACACTTCTGCCATGTGGACGAGCCCTGATAGTAAAGCACTGGGGGACTCCGCACACTTCTGCCGTGTGGACGGGCCCTGATAGTAAAGCACTGGGGACTCCACACACTTCTGCCGTGTGGCATCTAGAGGACCTGCAGTCACTTCCCAGAGCCCGGTGTAACGCCACTCGATGACACTAGATGGCGCTCAGTTGACATCAGCGTTCAGCGTCTCGGTGAACGTGCGTGCGCGCTCTCGTCTCAGGCGGTGACTATCCCTCCCCACCACTAGGGGCGCTGCTCTCCCCGCTGCTCCTCCCAGACCTGTCAGTCCGGCGGGTGAAGGGTGTCCTGCTCTACATCCGGCTCCCCAGTTCACGTCTTTTTCGGACTTGTGTATGTGACGACGTCACCCCGGGGCGCAACACTGGGAGCCGCTGGGAGTGGGAGACGCCGAGGAAGCGGCGCGGAGTGCGCTGGCTGGAGTTGTCGCTCCCGAGCGCTGCTCACTTGGCTTCCGGACCATCCGGCCAGGTTGTGGCCACAGTGAACGGGGAGCAGCGAGCCCTTCCGGGCAGGAGAAGTTGTCGGGAGCGCGTACGGGACATGTAGGGGCGGACGCTGGGAGCAGCCCCATGTGGTGAGGGAAGTTCCAAGAGTGTGCATGCAGAGGGGCGTTACTGGCCACCCTGAAGTTCAGCTCCCCACCTGCTGCTCCCACACCCTGAGGAGAAGCCCCCCTGACACATGAGCCCTCCCACAGTGCGCTCTCCTCATGTGCGTGTAGTGCTTTCCAGACGAGGACGAGTGGCCCCCGGTGTGTGAAGTATGGAAGGACTGTCCCTGAGTGATGCTGAGCAGAAGTACTACTCTGACCTCTTCGCCTACTGTGACACTGACAGCACCAAGAAGGTGGCCTCCAATGGCCGGGTGCTGGAGCTCTTCCGAGCCGCCCAGCTCCCCAGTGAGGTGTCCCTGCAGGTAATCTTGTGTCCTGACCCCCTTGTCTGTCCTGTGAGGAGAGGGCCTCTGGGTTGGGTATGCACCTGCCGCCTCCTCATAACTGTGCGGCCATTACTGTTGTTAATAACCAACCGGCTGATTTGTGTTTATGTCCATGCAAAGTCTTATCACAATGCTGGGTGTTCTTACTCCAACATGTTGGCTAAGGCCTGGGCTCGAGGTGGCATCTGGGCCCGGCCCCCACATCGGAAGCCACTTATCTATTATTTTAGAGCGCCGGTGACTCTGTGGCGCAGTACAATCCAGGGCGGGTTACATACATAACATGTGGTGACGGTAGATTACTAACATGGTACAGATGGGGAGGCCCTGCCCATGAGGGCTTAGGGCCCGTCCCCACGGCAGAGAGCAAATTCCTTTCGGATCATCCGACCGGTATTTGCTCCATTTTTATGGCCGCAGGGGGGCGGCTTTTCTCCGCTGTTTGCAGAGCCCTCCCCCTTCACTTTGACAGGTTCATATTCTGCCTGATAACCGGACGGAAGAATGAACATGTTCAGTGTTTTTCAGACTACCGGTGGTCTAAAGAACCGTCCGGCGGAAAATCCGTGCAGTGGGGACTGCTGCTCGGATTTTCTATTAAAGGGGGTTGTCTCACTACAAGGATTGCTTTCTATGTTAAAGATCTTGCAAAAACAAGTCATTTTGCAATATATGTCCATTAAGTGTCCTACCTATTCTGAGATATCCCCTCTTGCATGGGCTGCATCAGCTCCTCAAGTTGTTATAGCTACAGACTTGTTCAATCTCTCCTGATAGGCTGCCAATGTTGGTCGCTATAGCTACAGACCAGGCTTCTACTACAGCCTAGTAGAAGCCAGTAAACACGCCCCTGAATTCAAAATGAAACCATGGACTGAGGTAAGATGAATCAATGTAGTGAGAGAACCCCTTTAAAGTCCGTTGTAAAGTTTGACAGCCGGTTTACAGACTGCTTTCAAAACTGAACACCGTCTGTAAAACCGGCCATGGGGACATGTCCTTAGAGTCTACAAAGAAGGAGGACGGGCAGACATGTTTGTGGGGTAGTGCAGTGGCAGCAGGGTTATTGTGGGTTATAGGCAATCCTGAAGAGATGGGTTCTCAGGTTGCTGGTGATAGTGAAGCAGAGTCTGAGGTGTTGGGGCAGTGAATTCCAGAGTATGGGGGAAGCACAGGAGAAGTCTTGGAGAAGGTTGTGTGAGGATCTGATGGCTTGTCCCTGAGTGATGCTCTTCTGAGCTGCCCAGGTGGTCTTGTGTGTCCTTACTGGGTTGTTTATACCTTCTCTGTTAAGTAATATGGGGGCCTCTGAAGTTGGAACTGGGTCGAGGTGTAAGAGTAGTTAAATACCGGTCAAAAGCTGCTCCAGCCTCCTGCTCCTGAGATTTCATTTTGCTTGATAAGTGGCCACTCGTATTTGTAGGTCAAAACCGTGCAGCCACTAATAGAGAGATCCTAATCAATAACATTGTTAACATACAGTTTGTGTGGCGGCTTAGCAATTAAATTCCAGTCACGAGTGCAGCGTTTTTTGACTTTGCAATGTGTACTTGCCCCCTCTACATGTTGGGTAAGGCTGGGGTTAGAAGGTGAATCTGGTTTTGGCCACCGCATCTGAAACCAGACTGTTCTCAGGCTTTGTTCTCTTTAGGTTTTTCCATACAAGTTTCGAGGAGATTGGAGCATAAGCCCACACGGCATGGTTTTCAGACTGTTTTCGGATTTGAAAATCGACGGTCATCCCCATCTGAGCGGTAGTCTGCGCAGTTCGGATTTTCTGATCGTTTAAATCTGAAGACCGTCCCAAAAACTTGTAATATGCACATTCTTCCAACCAGTTTTCGGAAGATGTACTGTTAAAGGGGATGGGTAAATCTGCAAACCGCAGACAAACCGTCCCCCCAAACCAAGGGTCTGCAACGTCGGTTCTCCAGCTGTTGGGAAACTACATCACCCATCATGCCCGCTGATATAAACTATATAAATGCATGATGGAAGTTGAAGTTTCCCAACAGCTGGAGAACCGACTTTGCAGACCCCTGTCCTAAACTACTTTACCAGTCCGTGCGGCTGTGCCCTAACAGATCATACTTTAGTGGTATCAATTGTGCCTCTTTCACTGACTGGGTGGCAGTGAGAGCTGCCAGTGCTGGCCAAGGGAGTGTGCATGGTTGTCTTAGTTTGGACCATAATGTCAGGCTGGTTAGAATGGTAGCCTCAGCACATTTCTATGTTGTACTCATTCTGAACCAATTCCTTGCTCTACTTCCAGAAGTATGGTGAGTAATAACTGGTTCATTAAGATTATCTATAAGGGTATGTTCACACAGCTTATTTTGGGGCGTATTTCACTGTGTACTGCACCTAATACGCGAGGAAATACGCTCCATAATTACGGTAATCCACAGTTCTCATAGAAAACTATGGTGTCTGACGTGACACTTGGTTGCCTCCCATAAACGTGCTTGGAGTTGTGTGACATTAATCATCCGGTTCTGCAGGGCATTGTTTACAATGAAAGGATTATCAGTGTGTGATGTAGCCAAGTGACGTCCACTTCTTTGCCTTTCTGTGACTCTTCCAGTATCTCTGTTGTAATCTGCTGATAACACTAAGCTCAGTGGCCACTTCCGTCTTTGAGCATCCTGCTTGAAGCCTCACAATGGCGAGGTACTGTTGATCGGTTGTAAGGTGTTGTCTTGATCTCATGATGTCACAATGAGAACAGCAAGATGAGGAGGACTGTTTACATTGATTCCCTAAATGTATTGGGTGATTCAGGGATCAAACACCTGTTGGGTATTTTGCCATTAAGCTCCTTGTGAGAGATCAGCAAGTTGTGTATAACGTACTGATACATTGAGCAGTTGGACCTGTGTATTTAAAGGTTAAGAGATGGTCTCATTTAGTTCATCTAACAATACATTTCAAGAAATGTTATGTTCATCCTGAAATTTCAATCAAAAGCCAAATACCCCCTAACTTTGTGTGAGTAGTGTGTTTCGATGTTCCTTGGCCAATCATGTGCATTGTTCTAAGTCATGTATTTTTCTGCCCAAGGACAAGCAGTAGCTATATACAGTTGTACGCAAAAGTTCATATACCCCAGTTCTTAATACCATGTATTGCCCCCTCAATGACAGCTTGAAGTCTTTTGTGGTAGTTGTGGATGAGGCGCTCTATTTATCTGATTGTAAAGCCGCCCATTTTTCTTACCAAAAAGCCTCCAGTTCCTGTAAATTCCTGGGTTGTCTTGCATGAACTGCGCTTTGCTTGAGATCTCCCCAGAGTGGCGCAATGATATTGAGGTCAGGAGACTGAGATGGCCACTCCTGGACCTTCACTTTGTTCTTCTGTAGCCAATGACTTGGCCTTGTGTTTAGGGTCGTTGTCATGTTGGTACATCCAAGTACGTCCCATGCGCAGCTTCCGGGCTGATGAGTACAAATTTGCCTCCAGAATTTGCGGATAACGTGCTGCTTTCATCTTTCCTTCAACTTTGAACAAGTTTCCTGTGCCTTTGTAGCTCACACATCCCCAAAACATCAGCGATCCACCTCCGTGCTTTACAGTAGGAATGGTGTTCTTTTCATCATAGGCCTTGTTGACACCTCTCCAAATGTAACGTTTATGGTTGTGGTCAAGTTCGAGTTTGGTTTCATCACTCCAAATGACCTTGTTCCAGGAGTTTTGAGTCTTGTCTCTGTGCTGTTTGGTGTATTGTGGGCAAGATACTTTGTGGCATTTGTGCAGTAATGGCTTCTTCTGGTGACTTGCCCATGCAGCCCGTTTTTCTTCTAGTGCCCCTTATTGTGCATCGTGAAACTTCATCACCACTAGTTTTCAGAGAGTCCTGTATCTCAGTTGATGTTTGTGGGTTTTTCTTTGCATCCGAACTATTTTCCTGGCAGTTGTGGCCAAAACTTTTGTTAATCTACCTGACAGTGGTTTGGTTTTTACAGAGCCCCTGATTTTCCATTTGTTAATCACAGTTTGAACACTGCTGACCGACATTATCAATTCCTTGGATATCTTTTTGTATCCCCTTCCTATTTTATACAGTTCAGCTACCTTTTCCCATAGATCCATTGACAATTCTTTTGCTTTCCCCATGACTCACAATCCAGAAACGTCAGTGGCTGCATGAAGGATGCAAGAGTCTGTCTGGATCCCAGAAACTCACTCGGCTTTTATGCACACACACTGATTATAAGCAAACAGGTCACAGGTGAGGATGTTACCTTTAGTAGCCATTCAAACCCATTTGTGTCAACTTCTGTGCATGTTATCAGGTCAAAATCACCAGGGTATGTGAACTTTTGATCAGGGTCATTTGGAGGTTTTTGGTTGTCATTAGGGTTTAATAAGAGAAAACACAGTAGTTTGGCAATAAATGGCTTCACCGAACCAATAACCATGAGTGGAAAAAAGTTTTTTGTTATCATTCATATTCTCTGAAAAAAGGCCAAGAAAGCAAAAATTCTGCCGGAGTATGTAAACTTCTGAGCACAACTGTGTGCATCTCCAAAAATTAAAATATCATTGAAAATTAAAAGGATTCTCCAGGACTATCTTTTTATTTAATATAGGGCTCACAAATGTATTATATTAAACCTTGTCATTCATACTGTAATGAGTCTATACAAATTTGGCTTGAATTGATATCTATTATCTTTTCATTGATATTGTAATTTAAAATGCACTAGTAGTTTCAGTCCAAGCCTCTAGTAGGGCCATTACTCTTTAAAGGGGTTGTCTCACTACAAAGATTAGCTTTCATCATGTAGGTAACAGTAGTTAGACTTTTTCCAGACCCTTTTTTATTTTTGAGCAGATAATAGTAGTAATTTTTATCTGCTCTGAGTGCACACCGGTTTCTCTGCTTACTGTTCTGCTCTCCCCTTCTCTCTGCTCTTTGTCTTATTTGAGAGATGGGAGTGATGTCACCACAGGTTGGCACTCAGGACTGCAGCAGCTTGAGATCAGTGTGTGTCATCTCCAGCAAACAGAAGAGATTACCTGTTTACTTTGAGCTCTAAGCTCTCTGCTTTTATAGATAACATCTACTGCGTTCATGTCAGTGCAATTACAAGAGCTGGGAATATGGAGCTGATCTGCTAATCACTACTATAGAACCACCCACAGCCTGACCAGCAAAAGTCAGGAAGCCTGAATCTAAATTGCTTGTGGCTCTGCGAAACCGCATGGTGAGACAATCCCTGTGAGTGTAACTTGGTGGGAGGCTTGTGCTCCATTCACTTAGAATGAAAAGTGAGCTTCTCTTTTGTGTTGGGATGAGAGCCCCAAATTGCAGAGTGGATCGTGGGGCGCTTCAGGGTGGCAGCAGTAGGGGACAGGTGGGTCACTATAACTTTTCTCTCTACCAGTTACATATCAGTTTCTCACTCAGGGTTTAGATTGCACATTTCACTCTGGACAAGGTGAAACCCACTGAAGTGAAACCTGAGGTCTACCACTACCAAGTAGATATAGTGGTGGCAACTAGATCAGCACTGCTATCTACCAAGTGTACAGAGAACAACCTTTACCTTCTTTTGGCAGTGTCTACAGGTGTTTGCCGTCTCATTTCATTGTGTCGGTGGGCAATTACAGGAGCCATGGCTGTATCCTGGCTGTGGTGTGCACCGGAGGACACCTGGTCAGGTGACTGAGTCCATCAATGCTGATTGGTAGGGTATTAGAGGGGAGCTGCGAGGTGGTTAGTTGGCTGTTAGCAAGTCTAAAGCATAGTAGTTACAGAAAAAGCTGTTTTCCTCTATATACTTTTTGGGCAACCATAAGGTTTCACTCCTGTACCACTGCTCAAAGAAGGGAAAGGTTATTCTCCGTAGACTTTGTAAATGGCAGTGCTGTTCCAGTTGCCACCGGTATGTCTACTTGGTAGTGGTAGACCTCTCAGACATGACTCTTATTTCTTGTCTGATTTACTTTGTGCTAAGAGACTCAGGACGCTGTGCCAAGCCTTTTATTTGGTGAGTAAAGTTATTTACTACATGGCTTGCAAGGCCCCGTTTAAGATTTGGCATCTGTCATTATTCCTTGACTATATCACGGTGGAGCCATAGAAACCTATAGGGAAGACGTAGTCTCTTCTGGACAATATTGTGGTCTGCCTCTTTCCAGGTGTCCCAACCTATACCAGCAACAAAAACCTGATATGGATAGGGCATTGACTGCTTCACAAACAACCTCATTGCAGATTGTCCCTAGTTCATTCAGCCAGTTGGTATAGTATACAAAGCAATACAAGAATTGCCCCTTTACCTACTGCTGCCACAATTCCATTACTAAACCCATGACACGCTGCAAGCAGAGTCCAGATCCCCCATAGAGGACCGAGTAAGTATACATATGATAAATGCGGGATGTAACTGCTCTTCTTCCCGTGGTAGATGAGGTCAGATACCGAACACAGACAAGCTTAGTGTATCAGAAGTATGCAGGGATCTGCATCTACACATTACTAACATGAAATGGTTCCAGAAAGAAGAGCCTTCTGTCCACTGTGGTTGGTTTCTAATTAACAGATATGTAAGAATAGTGTTCCCGGGGTTACTGTTTGGGCTGGTAAGTCCTGTGGCCGCTGCCACTTTCTGTTAGAAGTCCATTCTTGATGTATTGGGACCATTTGGATTTTTGGCTGTGATATTTGAGTCTGCACTGGATCCAATAGGGGCATATGTATCCTTAGTCTTTTGGCCCTTATTTCCCCTATCGTGTCTCACTTGCGATCAGGGCTGTGGAGTCGGTAAGCCAAAGCTCCGTCTCCCGACTCCTCAATTTTCCTGACTCCTACTCCTGACTCTCTCATATATGACGCATGCTTAAGTAATAACTTTACTGTAGTAAAATGGTAACTTCAGGCTTTTTATCACCTTATGATACAATAATCAGGCTATTTAGGTAGAACATACACTGACAAGCAAAATGGTAACAATGGTTAAAACTTTTGACTTTCAATTCCTTTATACCCTGACAATGTTAGAGATGTTGCCCTTGTGGTCACTGCTTTGCCCCCAACCCAAGTTAGTGTAGAGAGGCCGTTCTCTTGCCTGGAAATAATCAGATGTGAGGTCATGTATGCAGGATCTGATGGAGGCAATACTATTTCAGCACAAATTCAGTGACTCCACAAATGTTCCTGCAGTGTTTTGCATATTTACAATTTTTCTGTATTCTAAAGTCATATCCAATAAATATTTTGCACTGACGAGCAAAATGGTAACAATGTTTTGAACTTTTGGCTTTCAGGCTCCATATCTCACCATCTACTATAGCTTTGCACATGAGACTCCTATCATTTTATAGACTATCATCTTATCTAGTTTATTTGCAAGTATTTTGCATCTGCTTAATACTGCAGATTCTTGTCATGTAACTGCATTTTGTTACTGTTTTGCCCCTAAAAATCTAAATACATTTTTATCAATTTGTTAGTATTTGGTAAAGCCACCTTTGGTTTTCAGCAGTACCTGAATCCTCCTCGGCTCTGGATCAGATTCAAGCATGTCTTGATAAAAATCTGATCCAAGGTCTCTTCTACACGTTCTCAGTGTTAGTGCAGACTAGATTTGGGTATGAACACCGTTTTTTCTTCAACTCTACCCACAAGTATTCGATTGGGTTGAGGACTGTGGAGGCCAATACAGCAACTCTACTTCATTGTCATTGAACCATTCCTTCTCCAACCTTGACGTCTGCTTCAGGTTGTTGTGCTGCTGGAACACTGTCTTTTTTATACCCATAGTACTGGAGTGTATGAAGTAACTCGCCTTGTAGAGTTCTCGCATATAGCTCAGCATTGAGATCATCGCAATGAGATCAAGTTTCCAACATCTTTGGCTGTGAAACGCCACCATATTATCGGGCTTCTTCCACCGAACCTGACAGTTTTTCTAGCTTTTCGATCCATTAACCACTTTTCAGAGCCCGGTCTATTGACTTTCATCTCATCGCTCCGAATCACCTGTTTCCAAGCTTCCATTTTTCGTGCTTGAGCCAATGCTTGAGATTGAGGTTGAGGCGCCTTCACCTTCTTTTCAGGCCATCATTCCAGACCTGTGTAATGTGTGCTGCGTGGACGTCTGTGATCTCACTCATACGAAGCATACGAGCCACCTCCACTGCCGTGTCTGTCGCATTAGAACTGATAGACTTTGTGATGAGCCAACTTGTTGAATCTGATTATTTTGCCTGGACGTCAACCTCTTGGCTCTTGAATGGATGGACTTCATATTCTTCCAGCTGTCATGGCCTCACATGATGCAGTTTGGCAATTTTCTTGGTCCAGAGACGCTATAGATGAGCTGGATGCTGCCGCTTCTCTTTTCTTGGGAAATCTTCTTCATGGCTGCTCGAACCATTGACCTTTCACTTGGGAATCAGCCTAATAACACACTGAGCTATTAGAGAATGTGAGAACAGGTTATAATTTGTAATATAAAAGAAGAAAAAGATGGTCTCACCACTAGGAGCAAATCAGTAACAATGCAGTTACATGTCAAGGATCTGCATAACTAAGCATATGCAAAATAGTTGCAGGTCAAAGTTCTGTATGAGATGGGTAAGATGATTGTCTATAAAATGATGGTAGTCTCACGTTCAAAGCTTTAGTGGATGGTGAGAGATGGAATCTGAAAGTCAAAAGCTCAAAACATTGTTACTCTTTTGCTTGTCAGTGTAAAATATATTTATTGGATACAACTGTAGAACACAAACGTTAAATTGTAAATATGTAAAACGCTGCAGAAAGTGGGGAAAAAACTGTTTTCATCAAGAACGTCCGGAATAACATTTGTGGAGTCTATGAATTTGTTCTGAGAAATAGTATCATCTCCATCAGATCCTCCTTCATAGATGACCTCACATCTTATATCATTTCCAGGCTAGAGAACGGCCTCTCTACACTAATTCGAGTTGGTGGCGAAGCGGTGACTGGGCAACATCTCTAACAATGTCAGGAAATAGAGGAATTGCCTCATTCACAGTCCATTCTGATGAGCGGGTGAAATCTTCTACTTTGAAAGCTGTTTCCTATGGGAGCAGAATCTTTTCCCCTGCAGTAACGCTTTACCTGCTCCATGTCATCCAAATACTTTTCAATGAGGCTGAAGATATGGGAGCAGTAGCAATGGCAAGACCCAAATCCTCTTGCTCTTGACACTGCATTGAACTAACTCCACCAATTTATTATATATTTTGGGAGTCAGTCGGTACATTTTATAATGACTCAGACTCCACAGCCCTGCTTGCAATCTTGTCTGACAGGTTCTTGTAAATATTTCCGTTCCCCTGATTAAGTATTGTGTTATCCTAATGAATTCCCTGACAACCTGGGGCAGGAGACGCCCCGGGTAGTAAAATCATAAGGGTGGTATTCAGATAGGGTTGGTTACTCTATTTCAATTCAGGGTACGCCAGGGCTTACTAGTCTAGGTTTCAGGTGGGGCTCGCCTTGTGGGGACGATGAGCCCACGTTATGTCAGGTAGACCAGTATCTAGCGAATTATAGGGAGAGTATATACTGTTTATTACTTTACTATATATACTGCCTTGTGAAATGGTTATAGGTCTTGGGGCATGCTCACACAGCGTTTTTGGACAAGGTTTTCGGAGCGTTTCCTCGCCCAAAGCCTCATCCAAAATGCCCCCAGTTCATTTAATTGATTCCTATGTAAAACCTTGTTGTAGTTCACACACAATAAGGTTGTTACACGCTGCTTTGGAAGCAATTAAAAAAGTGTCATGTCAATTCTTGAAGCGCGGTTTTTGTCCTGGCTATTCATTTGTATGGGTCAAAACCCTCGTCTAAAGAAGAAGTGTATTTCAGGCGAGGTTTTGATGTGGTTGGGCGAGAAAACGCTCTGAAAACCTCGTGCAAAAACGCTGTGTGAACGTGCCCTTTGACTTTTTCCCACATGTTTTTACTTGGTTATTAAAACGTAAGTTTTACAGTCTTGTCGATTTTTGATTTATTTTCTTGACTTTTTGAATAGTAGATCGGTTCTTCTGGGTGACCTGTACTCACCCCTTAGTGTCTTCTTCCAATGGTTCCAGTCACCACCAGAGGGGTCTAGCAGCAGTTTGGCTTCATCACCCAATCGTAAAACATGCATGCTGCTAGTTCACCAGTCGTCATTATAAGGGGCCCTTAAACAGGGGCAGTATTGTATAGTGACTGGTCTGCAAGTCGAAAGGGGAGTTTCTTTGGACCGCCCAGAATCCATCTATTCCTGTCTATGTGGCTGTGGTTTGGAATGAGCAGAATATACCAATGACTGCTGAATTACTAGGGAGCTGGAAGCATTGTTGTGAGGGCTGTTGGGGACATCTGCTGGGGGCAGTCATAAGGGAAGAATCCTGCGCATAAGATTTTCAGGTTCATGCATTTCTTTGCCTCATGTTGAATAGATGGCAGCAGAATGAGTTTGTGGTCTAGAATGGGACTTGGCAGTCAAGAAGCGTTGCTGTCTTGGGCTGCTCTGTGCCCTTAGTCATATTTTCAAGGAACATTTAGTAGACCTGCTGCTCAAGTCCTCTTATAAGGTGGTTATCAGTTCCAGACTGTAACCAAATCAGGACATGCGTGATGGGAGCAAGTCCTGTTGTTTCACAACATATTAGGCCTTGTCGTTTCAGGCTTTGTGTGCAGTTGTTTTCTTGGCTGGCTTTGTAAGTCTTTTGAGCGCCTCCCCCCTACTCACTTGGTAAAGGACACTGCCTCCCTTTATGACAGAACTCTGTTTTTATACAAGACTTGACATTATGTTGATGTTTTATGTGGATTAACATTTCACAAGAACAACACGGTGAAACTTCTGTCTTGGTTTTCATTAGAATCCAAGAAGTTGTAATTTGGGGAAGGGGGGAAGGTATATACATACACACAGTGGGTTGCAAAAGTCTTCATACCCCTTGAACTGTTCCTCATTTTTAAACGTTACAGCTACAGACTTAAATGTGTTCATTTGATATGGTAGAGCAACACAAAGTAGCAAGTACTTGTAGAAAGAAAATGATGTGCTTTTCCAAATTTATGGAAATTAAAAAATGAAGTGTGGTGTGCCTATGTATTCAGCCCCCTATACTTTGAAACCCCTACATAAAATCCAGTGTGACCAGTTGCCTTTAGAGGTCACCAAATTAGTAAATAAAGTAGATATGTATGTAATCTCAGTATAACTACCGATGTTCTATGAAGGCCTCAGAGGTTTGTTAGTGAACATTAGTGGCAAAGTGTATTGCAGGGTTAGGTTAAAAAAAAGAGCTCAAGCTTTGAACAAATCACGACGTGCTGTTCAATCCATCGTCTGTAAATGGAGGGAGTATGGCACAACTGCAAACCTACCAAGATGTCTGTCCACCTAAACTTACAGCCCAGACAAGGAGAGCACTAAGTGACCAAGAAGCCCAGGGTCACTCTGGAGGAGCTTCAGAGATCCACAGCTCGGGTGGGAGAGTCTGTCCACAGGACAACTATTAGTCATGTACTCCATAAATCTGGCCTTAATGGAAGAATGGGAAGAAGAAAGCCATTTTGAAAGCAAGTCTGCAAAAAGCTATTTGGGAGGCACAGCAACAATGTGGAGGAAGGTGCTCTGATCAGATTAGACAAAAATGACACTTTCTGGCCTAAGTGTCAAACACTATGGGCCACATGTATGAAAACTGTCTAGGTCTAAAACTCACTTTGTTGCCTAAAGGAACCAATCAGAGCGCCCCTCTCATTTCATATAGTGCTCTGGAAATAGGAGAGGGGTGCTCTGATTGGTTGCTATGGGTAACAAGGTGAGTTTTAGACCTACACTGTTTTCTGACATGTGGCCCTATGTGTGGAGGAAAGTCCACACTGCATATCCCCCTGAGTACCCCATCTCCACCATGAAGCGTGGTGGCAGCATCATGTTGGGGGAGACTTTCGTTCAACAGGGACTGGGAAGCTGGTAGAGTTGATGGGGAAGATGGATAGAGCTAAATACAGGGCAATCCTGGAGGAAAATCAGAGAATGTAAAGCATATTCATGTGTTAAAATGGCCCAAAGTTCAGACATAAATCCCATTGAGAATCTGTGGCATGAAAATTGCTGTTCACAAACGTTCGCTCGCCAACCAATCTGAGCTCGAGCTATTCCGCAAAGAAGAATGGGCAAGCATTGCAGTCTCTAGATGTGCAAAGCTGGTAGAGACCTACCCCAACAGACTGCAGCTGTCCATTGCAGCTAAAGCTGATTCTACAAAGTGTTGACTTGGGGGCTGAATTGCATAAAATTTTGTGGCTGTAACACTTGAAAAACAGTGCAAGGGGTATAAAGACTTTTTCAACCCACTGTGTGTATATTATGACCACCAGCTAATATCCATAGTAGCTGCCATGTGCATCACGGACAGCAGCTAGACTAGCTGGGAGGGCCTCGATAAGGTCCTGGTAGGTTATCGGAGGTATCTGGAAACAATGCGGACTGCATGCTGAAGAGTGTATGCGAGAGGATCCATAGAGCAAACGCATCTATCGAGATGGTCCCACAGATGCTAAATTGGGATCAAGTTTGGAGAATTCGAGTACTAGGGTGGTACTTGGTCATGCTCTTCTAAACAGTGTCGGACATTTCTAACTCTGTGACATGTCACCTTGTCTTGCTGGAAGAAGCCATCTGCCCCATTGGAAGACAATTGGCATATATGTAGGTGATCTGCCAGGAACTTTATACCCAAATTGGTTGAGCGGGCCTTCTACATGGATGAGTAGCCCAGATAATGCCAGAAGAACCTTCCCCAAGCAATAACATGCCATCATCACCTTGTGTTCTTCCAGCAGTATTTGCAGGTGTTTGTTCTCTGTTTCTCGCCTGACAGGCCAACATTCATCTGTTTGAAACTGAAAGCGGGACTCATTGGAGAAGACAACCTTTTGCCGATTAGCGGAGGTCCAATTCTGATACTGCTGTAAAAATTGAAGCCTTTTCTGGCGATTCTGCAGTGACCATTCTCCTGCACCATGGCGCCATACACAGTAGGGTCACTAAACATACACCCTGGTTCATTTTAGTGATGAGCTGCTCCACTGTAGAGTATTGGTCTTCCCTTGCATATCTTTGTAACCACTGTTCACCTTTTGCACCATTGGCACTTGGTGGTTCACCGTTTCCATGCTGCTAACTTGTAATGGTGATGTTCACCCACGATACACTTTCACCACCGCAGCACGCGAACACTTCACAAACTGCATGGCTCCAGCAACCTTGATATCATTGGCCTTTAGGCCAATGGTCATCCCCTTTTGCAGCTCTGATAAATCGCCCCTTTTACCTATGACGGCAGCAAGGATTATGTGTGCAGACAGCCTTTCAAGCACCTTATATACCCACCAAGCCAGCATATGACACGTGACTACTTACATGAGCTGTGTGGAAAGTAGTAAGTGGTCATAATAGTGTGGCTTGACTGTATAAGATGTATGTATAAATTGTAATTAGTGTAAGTAAATGGGTGCTTTCAGGTACAGGCGGTATCCATTATACGTCAGAATTGGCACTGTCCAAATTTCACTGAGAGGACCCACAGGGCAGGTCTGAATAGAGGCTAGTGTCCTGCGAATTGCCTTATAATAGAGGAGGGCTAGGCCTTTGCATACGGGCCATGGTAAATAAACCCAAATTATTTAAAGGAGCTCCTCAATGCTAGGAATAAATGCCTTTATTTTTTAACTGTAAAATATGAAATCTTGCTAATATACTTTCATTCATTTTCTTAAATGCGTTTATGGCCCATTATCACTGGTGAGGCCCTGGAAGTGCCCTTTCTGCTAAGTAGCCTGTGATGTAGATCGTGCTTCCTCTCCATCCCTGTATGTCTGTGTCATGTATAAATGAACTGACTTGTCATAAATGCAGGGCTGTGGAGTCGACAAGCCGAAACTCCGACTCCTCAATTTCCCAAACCTCCGACTCCCTCATACACGGCGCATGTTTAAGTGATAACTTTACTGTAGTAAAATGGTAACATCAGGCTGTTTATCACCTTGTGATACAATAATCAAGATATTTAAATAGAACAGACACTGACAAGCAAAAGGGTAACAGTGTTTTGATCTTTTGAACACTTGTGGGTAGAGTTGAAGAAAAAGCTGTATTTGTATCCAAGTCCAGTCTGCACCAACATTGGGAATGTGTAGAAGAGACATGGGATCAGATTGTGGTAAAGACATGCTTGAATCTGATCCAGAGCCCAGAAGGATTCAGGCAGTATTGAAAACCAAAGGTGGATTTCCCAAATATTAACAAAATAATAAAAATTAACACTTTGATTTTTAGGGGCAAAACTATAACTAAACAGATGCTAAATACTTGCAAGTCAAATTTATGTATAAGATATGTAAGATGACTGTATATAAAATGACAGTAGCCTCATGTACAAAGCTGTAGTGCAGTTTTTCTCAACTCCAGTCCTCAGGACCCACCAACAGGCCAAGTTTTCAGGCTATCCTCAGCATGGCACAGGTGATATCATTACTGTCAGTGAATTCTGCACAGGTGATAGCATTACTGTCAGTGCATTCTGCACAGGTGATAGCATTACTGTCAGTACATTCTGCACAGGTGATAGCATTATTGTCAGTGCATTCTGCACAGGTGATAACATTATGGTCAGTGCATTCTGCACAGGTGATATCATTATTGTCAGTGCATTCTGCACAGGGGATAGCATTACTGTCAGTGCATTCTGCACAGGTGATAGCATTACGGTCAGTGCATTCTGCACAGGTGATAGCATTACTGTCAGTGCATTCTGCACAGGTGATATCATTATTGTCAGTACATTCTGCACAGGTGATATCATTATTGTCAGTGCATTCTGCACAGGTGATAGCATTACTGTCAGTGCATTCTGCACAGGTGATAGCATTACTGTCAGTGCATTCTGCACAGGTGATAGCATTACTGTCAGTGCATTCTGCACAGGTGATAGCATTATTGTCAGTGCATTCTGCACAGGTGATAGCATTATTGTCAGTGCATTCTGCACAGGGGATAGCATTATTGTCAGTGCATTCTGCACAGGTGATAGCATTATTGTCAGTGTATTCTGCACAGGTGACAGCATTACTGTCAGTGTATTCTGCACAGGTGATAGCATTATTGTCAGTGCATTCTGCACAGGTGATAGCATTACTGTCAGTGCATTCTGCACAGGTGATAGCATTACGGTCAGTGCATTCTGCACAGGTGATAGCATTATTGTCAGTGCATTCTGCACAGGTGATAGCATTATTGTCAGTGCATTCTGCACAGGTGATAGCATTACTGTCAGTGCATTCTGCACAGGTGATAGCATTATTGTCAGTGCATTCTGCACAGGTGATATCATTATTGTCAGTGCATTCTGTACAGGTGATAGCATCATTGTCAGTGCATTCTGCACAGGTGATAGCATCATTGTCAGTGCATTCTGCACAGGTGATAGCATTATTGTCAGTGCATTCTGCACAGGTGATAGCATTATTGTCAGTGCATTCTGTGGGAGATCCTGAAAACATGACCTGTTGGGGGGTCTTGAGGACTGGAGTTGAGAAACACTGCTGTAGTGGATGGTGAGATATGGAGCCTGAAAGTCAGAAGTTCAAAACATTGTTACCATTTTGCTTGTCGATGTAAAATATATATTTATTGGATAAGACTTTAGAACACAAAAAATGGAAATATGCAAAACACTGCAGGAACATTTGTGAAGTCTCAAAATTTGTTCTGAGAAATAGTATTGCCTCCATCCGATCCTGCATACATGACCTCACATCTGATCTCATGATTTCCAGGCTAGAGAACGGCCTCTCTACACTAACTTGGGTTGGGGGAAAAGCGGTGACCACAGGGGCAACATCTCTAACAATGTCAGGGTATAAAGGAATTGCCTCAGCCACAGTCAGTTTTGATGAATGGTTGATCTTCTACTTCTTTGAATACAGGTGAAAATGTTGCTGAAATCTGTTTGCCCTGGGAGCGGGATCTTTTCCCCTGGGGGCAGCGCTTTGCCTGCTCCATGTCATCAATTACACTCCTCATGTGATGAGGCTGAAGATATGGGAGCAGGGGCACTGGCCAGACCCAATTCCTCTTGCTCTTTGCATCGAACTAATTGGACCAACTTATTATATATTTTGGGAGTTGGTCCCTTTTATGACGACTCCGACTCCTGCAATATAGCCTCCGACTCCCCAGCCCTGCATACATGTCACTGATACAGGAAGCAGAGAAGCTCTTGTAGACAGCAGAAGCTTCACTTCTAGGACCTCTGCAGGCAATAATATTGGGCCATTAATGCAATTATGAAAATTAGTCTTATTGCATGGTTCAGTCCTTTAAATTTGTAAAAATAAAACTTCCTTTTCTTGGCATAGGACATGTATTTTTTAATACACTTGAAGATGCACTTCAATCTTGTCCAGTCATGGAGGTTTTTATGATATAGTGTGCTGGACGATGCCTTTGAATCTTCCGTCACCTCCACCACTTCCCTGTACTTGGTGACCCCATTCAGGAATTTAGACCTCATCAACATAACTTTTCCTCAATGTGCTTATGGTATGATTTTACTTCTCGGGTCTCAGTAACGCTCTGTAATTCTGTAGGAGAAAATACATCAAGGCTTGTTTTACCAACATTAAACGGACATTCACATCACAGTACTTCGTGGTCTACTTGTTCTGGTACTTTGGGGGCTTTGCAAATGTGCCATGATTTCCACTACAATCAGCGCTCCAAAAGCCAAATAGCGCTACCTCTCTTGTACGCTTCAATGTTCCCAAATATCAGTTTCCACCAATATATAGGACATTGCCGAACTTGGAAGAAATTGTGTAACAAACTTTGGGGTGCTTTTTTTTTTTTTTTTTTTCTTTGCAGGATTCCTTGTGAAGATGAAACATTTCCAGCTAAAACTGCATGTTATAGAAAAAATTTAAATTTTCCATTTTCATAGCCTCATGCTTAAAAAGAAAAACAATCTGTGTAACACCTGTGGGGTCGCTATACTACACTCCTGTATGTATTCCTTAAAGAGAACCTGTCACATAGTATATGCCCCCCTTGCTGAGGACAGCACAAGCTAGTGTGAGACCTGCTGTTTCCAGAGCTGTGTCACTTATTCTGTAAGATGCTGGAGTTTTAGAGCATTTAGTGTTCAAATCTGCAGTTTTCAGCCAGAAAAGAGTCATGAAAGTCTGTTTTTTTTTTTTTCATGCTCCACCCACCTGAGGCTAGCCCCGCCCACCTCAATTGATTAACCTACTACTTTGAATAGGTAGAACCATGTGAATAACTGCCAGGTGGGTGGGGCTAGCTTTTGTTGGGCGGGGCTAACACCTGGCCATGAATAAGATTTGAGCATTAGGGTATGTTCACATGGTGTATCACAGTGCGTTAAGTACGTGCCCCAATACACTGTGTTTCTGGAGCTCGCGCTGATCAGCACGTACTCCCGAGGTGCACGGGGTGGGGGTGGGGAGGTTAGTCTGCCGGCCTCATAGATATGTCACTTATCTCCCATCACCTAATCCATGCTTCTCTATGAGAGCTATGGATTGCCTTAAGTGCACCGCGCATCTCGCCGCGTATAAAGTGCAGCATGTCTGTCACTAGCTTGTGCTGTCCTCAACAAGGGGGGCATAATTTGTGACAGGATCCATCTAAAGGGTGTATTTTCCAATATTGGGTCTTTTTGCAGATTTTTTGCACTCTAAGATCTTTGGCACATGAGTCAAAATGATTCAATAAAATCAGTCCTGGTATTCCTGTTATAGTAGGTGATTGGCAAAGACGGTCTTTTTTCCTTTAAAGACAAAGGGATTTTTAAAGGGCTTGTCCACCTCATTCACATGGTGCGTTTTCTTGACTCGTTTTTTGTGCAGGAAGGCACAGCAATTTAATGCTCTACATTGCTGCACAAAAACCGCGTCACAAACGCACTGTGTGAAAGCACCCTTAGAAAAAATAAAGGAGCAGCTCCTGGGCCTCCGAGCTTAAAAAAAAAAAAAAAAAAAAAAAAAAAAAAAAATCTCGTAATCGCCTTCCTCTGGTCCACAGCCCCAGTCTTGTCTCCCTAGTCTCCTGTTACATGTCATAACTTCTGAACAGGGACATCACCACCACAGCTTTTACTTACATCACCTTTCGGAGCTGATCACTTCTGAATAGTGATGTGAATTACTAGCACAAGACCGCTGCAGTCCTGTTTGAAAGTGACAGAATGAAAGCACAAAACCAGTTAGGGGCCGTTCACACGGCTTATTTTGGTGTGGATTGGCGCCGTACTGCGCGCCGGATTTGCACTGCAGTACGGCGCCAATCCGTCGGAGTAATTACGGTAATCCACCGTTCTCATAGAGAACAGTGGATTCCGTCGCTCCTCCCCGCTTGGCGAATCCACCGGGCGGGGAGAAAGTGACATGCCCATTATCCAGGCGCAATACGCGCCGTGGATAATGCAAGTCTATGGGGCCGGCTGGCCGCGCCCCCGCCCCTTATTCAAGCCGGAATTGCGAGCGCAATCCGGCTCGCAATTACGGCTTGAATAAGCCGTGTGAACCGGGGCTTAAACACGGCATTGGGACTGGAGGATGGTCACACACAGTTTTTTTATTTTTTTTTTTTATTTTACTGCGATGAATTGTCAGTCACTGATGTAGAACCACCCACAGCCTGAACGGAAAAAAAGTGAGCTGGCAGTGAAGAGCAGTCTCTGTGAAACCGCATGGTGAGAACACCACTTTAAGACCATATAGAGTGGATTGCAAAAGTATTTATACCTCTTGATCTATTCCTCATTTTTAAATGCTACAGCGACAAACTTATATGTATTTTGCTATTTTATGTGATAGAGCAACACAAAGTAGCAAGTATTTTTGAAGTGTAAAGAAAATACTTGCTTTTTTCAAATTAAAAAACTGAAGTTTGTGGCGTGCACATGTATTTACCCCCTCGAGACAATAGAGGGGCCTTTAGCTGCAATGACAGCTGAAGTCTGTTGGGGAACCTACACCCCAATCAAAAGTCTTTCTTAGCCTCTAACAGATTTTCCTCCAGGATTGCCCTGACTTTAGCCCCATCCATCTTCCCATCAACTCAGACCGGCTTCCTAGTACCTGCTGAAGTAAAGCCTTTCCCCAGCATGATGCTGCCCCCACCATGCTTCACAGTGGAGATGGTGTATTCAGAGTGAGGTGAAGTGTTGGCTTTCCTCCACACATAAGGACTAGCATTTTGGTCTCCTCTGAGCAGAGCCCCTTCTTCCATATGCTTGCTGTGCCCCCCACATAGATTTTTTTCAACCTACAAATGGGACTTCTTATGGCTTGCTTTCTTCTTGTCACTCTTCCATAAAGGACAGATTTGTGGAGGGCGCAAGTAAGGGCATGTCCCCACGGCGCGGGTTTTCGGCCGTTTTTTCAGGCGGTTTTGCATTTTTACGTTTTTTTTTTTTTTAAATCTCTTTTTTGTGCAGAAATGTACAGCATTAACTGCCGTGCCTTTGTACACAAAAAACCTATAAAAAAGCTCCGTGTGATAGCAGCTTAATAGTTGTCATGTAGACAGATTCGTCCACATGAGCTGAAGATCTCTGCAGCTCCTCCAGAGTCATCTGGGCTGCTTGTGTAATTTGTGCTCGCCTTGTTTTGGTGGACAGCTATGGCTTGGTAGGTTAGGACAGTGCTCTGTTTTGTTCAGAGCTTGTGCTATTTTTTAAAAACCTAACCCTACAATATACTTTGCCAGAACTTTAATCGTAGCTGTCTGGTGTTACTTGGTTTTAATGATTCCTGTTCACTAATGTTTTACAGAAACAAAACTGGGCTAGCCTTCACTATTTTAAAGGGGTTGTTTCACTACATCGATTGTTCATACCTCAGTCCTGTTTTCTCAATTTTTTTCCTTTTTGAATTCCAGGGCGTTTACTGGCTTCTACTGGCTACTGCTGAACTGTATTGTCATCAGGGCTGTGGAGTCGGCAAGCCGAAGCCCCGACTCCTCAATTTCCCAAACCTCCGACTCCTGACTCCCTCATACATGGCGCATGTTTAAGTGATAACTTTACTGTAGTAAAATGGTAACATCAGACTGTTTATCACCTTATGATACAATAATCAAGCTGTTTAGGAAGAACAGACACTGACAAGCAAAAGGGTAACAATGTTTTGATCTTTTAAACACTTGTGGGTAGAGTTGAAGAAAGAGCTGTATTTGTATCCAAGTCCTGTCTGCACCAACATTGGGAATGTGTAGAAGAGACCTGGGATCAGATTTTGGTCAAGACATGCTTGAATCTGATCCAGAGCCCAGAAGGATTCAGGCAGTATTGAAAACCAAAGGTGGATTTCCCAAATACTAACAAAATAATAAAAATTAACACTTGGATTTTTAGGAGCAAAACTATAACTAAGCAGATGCTATATACTTGCAAGTCAAACTTATGTATAAGATTTAAGATGACTGTATATAAAATTACAGTAGCCTCATGTACAAAGCTGTAGTCGACGGTTAGATATGGAGCCTGAAATTCACAAGTTCAAACCATTGTTACCATTTTGCTTGTCAGTGTCAAATATATTTATTGGATATGACTTGAGGACACAAAAAAAATTGTAAATCTGCAAAACACTGCAGGAATATTTGTGGAGTCTCTGAATTTGTTCTGAGAAATAGTATCACCTCCATCAGATCCTGCATACGTGACCTCACATCTGATCTAATTATTTCCAGGCTAGAGAACGGCCTCTCTACACTAACTTTGGGTTGGGAGCAAAGCGGTGACCACAGGGGCAACATCTCTAACAATGTCAGGGTATAAAGGAATTGCCTCAGCCACAGTCAGTTTTGATGAATAGTTGATCTTCTACTTCTTTGAAAGCAGGTGAAACTTTTTGCTGAAATCTGTTTGCCATGGGAGCAGTATCTTTTCCCCTGGGGCAGCGCTTTGCCTGCTCCATGTCATCAATTACACTCCTCATGTGATGAGGCTGAAGATATGGGAGCAGTAGCACTGGCCGGACCCAACTCCTCTTGCTCTTTGCATCGAACTAACTGGACCAACTTATTATATATTTTAGGAGTCGGTGTCGGTCCCTTTTATGACGACTTCGACTCCTGCAAAATAGGCTCCGACTCCACAGCCCTGGTACTTACAGCAGAAACGCATAAAGTAATGCAATGTGAGAACCCAACCTCGGGCTGCTTTCATGCTACCTTTAGGCTCCCACTCACCTGGCAGATACAATGTGCTTTTAGGCCCACTTTGGGCTGGTATATGGAGAGAGCCGGCATTCTCTAGTAAGGAAGGAAATATGTAATAGTATGAAGCATGAAGACTGCATAAATTGTATGTTCAGGTGCTGCATTGTCATCGATGTCCTAATTAGAGTTAGTCATGTGGTAAGGATTAAATGACTGCATTTAGTTAAGCTTTAATTTTTGGGTGTGATCTTGCAAGCGACGCTGAGGGAGAGAACTTGCCTGGCTGCTTCTTAAGCCTGTTTATTAAAAAAATATCTTTCATAACTCTCAGAATGGCTGAATTGTTAGTGAAGATCATGGCAACTAAAGTTACAAGGTACAGAGGTAGTGTATTATAAAACTACCGGGACACATTGTGAGACACCTTTACAAGAAGTTTGAGCACTTCCATAATCTTAAAGGGAATCTATCATCAAAAATGACTTATTGTTTAACTTGCGTTTTTATGTTAACATTTTTTAAGAATTTTTGGTTATTTTCATTTTCCATATTACTTTCAATATTTTTTTTAATAATTAAGTCCTCCAGTTTTCACTTTGGCCACTAAGCCTAATAATGGTCTGACACTTCCTGTTCTGTACAGAAAGATTCCCAGTTGTCTGCTCATTATCAGCACAAAGAGGGTCAAACTGAAAGGAGACACCAGTGTGAATAGATCACACAGGATCCAACAGTCACAAGAGGAGATCGTTGCAGTTCACCCTTTCACCTCCCTGCACAGTGATTTATTCCCAGGTCACAGCGCATGACTAGAAAACTCTTATAGAAGTCAATGAGACGGAGTCAGTCTTAAAGCTCCAATGTGCATGAAGCTACTGTAAAGCATCTCTCTGACTGCTGTTAAAGCCGTGCAAACAAGGCCTAGTGGCCAAAGTGAAAACTGCAAGACTTAAGAATTATTAAAAAAAATTGAAAGTGATATGAAAAATAAAAAAAAACAAATTCCTAAAAAATGTTTAACATAAAAACGGGACTTAAACAATGACTCATTTTTTGATGACACATTCCCTTAAAGCTCTAGTTGCTTTCATAGATTCTGAACCCTTTTATCATGGGCATCTGTGCCATGAGATTGGCCATCTAGTGCATACTCCTGTAAGGATAGGATGTTGGTTTTTTTTTTTTTTTTTCTGCAACAGACTTCCTGTGAATTATAGGATCACAGAGTCCACTCCCTGTAATTAACACCACCATCCTTGTTCCTCCATGCATAGTTTGCTGATGGAGATCTAATTTCTGCCCAGTCTAAGGCATAGGACAGAAACCATTGGAAAAGCAGACAGCATTTTGTTCTATGCAGGACCGCGGTTTCTGTCACGGTTTTGCGCAAAAACTGTGATCGGTTTTAGTGTTTTGCAATCAGCATGTACAATTGAATGTACGGGAAACCAACGGCAAATAGGCGGTGGTAAAAAAAAAGGCGCTACAGCCCAGGTTTTTCATTGCGGTCTATGCAGCACAGGGCACTGTCGGATTCTCGCCAATTTCAAAATACTGAATCCGCCAAAAATGCGACTGTATTTCTATGCTGTAAAGACATAACCTTGGACTTGATTGCCTGTGTCTGTCTTCTGTGAGTGTTATGTGTAAAATATCCTGTATATTCAAGCTTTACACTGCTCTCTCATTTTGAAAGAGAGAATCCTTTCCCAAGCAGGAGGCAAAGGAACCATCTGAAGCTGTGTCAGAAAGGAATAAACTGAGGCTGCAGTGTGATTTGGGGAAAAATCTCCTCGTTTCCTGATCCATCTCCTGCCTTAAAGTGGTTTTGCCATGAAGTAAAATTCCCTTCTAAGGCCGGGTCGTAGTGAGAACGGGGAGATGGCAGTGATTGCACAGTAATCTTCCATTTTTTCTATGGCCGTTTCAAGTAAAACCAAGCAACTGTCGTGGACCTCAGTGGGAGAGAGCTGTGCAATTGTGGCTCTCTCCCCATTCACTGAGGCTGTCTTGGCGTGATATGGGCTGGCCTTAGGGATTTCGCTTCATGGCAAAACCCATTTTCATCAGGACTCAAGGGCAGAGTGATGAAACTGCCCCCTCTGCAAAGCCCGAATGGTAAATGTCGGCTGCGTTAGGAGAACCAGGTCAGAAGCGAAGAATTCTTCATAAGGCAAACTACTTTGGAGGGGAGAGCAGAACGAAGATGGCGGACAATCCATAAATGCCACTAAAACCATTATCCACAAGACATATGCAAGGTTCCCCTGCATAACTTTATTAAAAGCCTACGCTGTACTATGTAGGCAAAAAAGTGTAGTGCCCAATCCGCTTCCCACTGCTGCATAATTTGGTTGAAAAATTTCAAGAGGCTCATGGGTAAAGAGCTGGGACTCTACAGCGCCCTCTATTGAATGTAGCTTTCTGACTTGCAGGGTCCTGCGATGTGAAAGGGATTAATATCGCCATGCCAGTGTTTTTTTTTTTTCATTGTAATTTTTTATTCAAATAAAAAAGATTTTCCGTAATGACAATGAGGTCAGCTTACAAAACATTGTGATAATAATTCCTTTGAATATTTGTAACATACAAGAACAGAAACACACGTCTTATAATCAGTAGATAAGACAGGAGACCTAATTTTGAGGCATGTATTTAACTTCAAAAACAGTCTCTACCTCAAAGGAAGACAAAACAGAAAGACTTTAGACCAGATGCAAACAAAAGGAGGAAAGGGAGATAGTTCTCTTACTAGAGGCCTGGAGGGGAGATCAGTGGGTTAGTTGGGACCAAAGGGGACGTCGGAGTCAGATGTTATAGATACGTGTCCCAGATGCGGCATACCAGTTTGTTCATCTGCAGACAGCTGTTTTGGGGTATTGCTCCTCCTCGGTGCAGAGTAGAACACTGGCTGGTTAGGCGAGTGGCAATGAGTGAGGGTCAAAGTTTCAAATTGGGAAGAGGCACCATGTTGATGTGTGGAGACTTATTGCCTTGATTTCTCCACTGAAATTTAAATATTTTAAGAGGCTCATTGCATGGCTGTAGACATCCTTTTCTCATTGCAAGGCTCAGTTAGTCTGATGTAAAGTGAGAAAGGTTGTTGACTGGTCCCAAATCTTTTCCAATGACCCTCTTTAGAATATTTAAATTTCAGTAAGTCTCCACACATCAACATGGTGCCTCTCCCTAATAAAAAAAACAACCTTTAACCCTATTGCGCGCGGTCAAAAAAGTCATGACATTCACCAGGATGCCACAAGCCCAGTATTCTACCAAACAAACAGGGTCGCATCTCATGGGCTCATACTGGTTGTTTTTTATCAGAAGATAGAAGTATAAATGGGCTGTGAGAACTATTTTTTGCATTAATTTTTTTTGTATGTATTAAAACCTAACTCTCTTCCCGATATCAGATCATGGAGCTGTGCGGAGCCACAAGACTTGGCTACTTTGGAAGAAGCCAGTTCTACATCGCGTTGAAGCTTGTAGCAGTTGCACAGTCTGGCTTACCATTACGAGTTGAAAGTTTAAACACTGGTAAGTGACTCAACAAAAGTGTTTCCTGGGCATGTCCGACAACAGGTTTAATTAGATAGAATGTATAATATTTTAATTTTACATTTTGGAATAATTTGAAGCAAACTGAGATTGAAGTCAAATATTATGAAAATTTTTTAACCCTTCAGAATTCTATAGATTTCTGCATAAACTTGACTTAAAAACTACATCAAATTTTCAGGCCAGTACTAGAAGTAGATAAAACCAAATGAAACATCTTAAAAATACTAGCTTTGGTCACTTATTCATTGAGTAAAATGAACCAATATCTTGTATGGGATATGGACGATAGACTGTGTCCTCCTCCCATCTCCTAAAACGAAGCGTGGAGAAGACTGAATTTATCGTCTTTCCACCGTCCCTCTCTATATTGTCAATGACACTACACTCTTAGGCTGTGTTCACACGGAATTTTGGCGTGCATTTCACATCGTATTTGCGCTCTAATACGAGCGAGATGTGTGCCGAAATTACGGTAATCCATAGTTCTCGTTGAGAACTATGGATTACGCCTCCTCTCCCCGCTCGTACAATACGATCGGATTGTCCGAGCGGGGGAGATAAATGACATGTCAATTACTTGCGGCAAATATGCGCCGTGAGTAATGACTGTCTATGGGGCCGGCGGGCTGCCGAATATCCACCGTAATTGCGGGCGTACTGTACGCCCTGCAATTGCACCGTGTGAACATAGCCTTAGGGTGCTTTCACACAGCGCAGTTTTGGTGCAGTTTTAGCTGCGCTCCAATTAAACTGTCTTCATTACCAGCAAGCTTCTTTCAGTTGTCTAAATAGTTTAGAAAGGTGTTTCTAGTAAGTAATCAATTACTTTGTTTTGAAGTCTTATGAATTACAGACACTGATCACTCACTTTCCAAACCGTTTAAGTGCAAAAAGCTTGTTGGTAATAAAGGCAGTTTAATTGGGGCGCAGTTAAAACCGCACCAAAGTGCGCTGTGTGAAAGCAGCCTTACCAGTCCTGCAAGTCCGCTGCCTTGGATTAACCCTCGACTCCTCTCTGTCCTTCAAACCACACATCCAAGCCCTTACATCCGGCTGCCGCATCCACCTGAAAAATATTTCATGAATCTGCTCATTCCTTAACCCTGATACTACAAAAATGCTTGTCCATGCCCTTGTCTCTCCCTAGACTATGACAACATCCTTCTCTGTGGCCTCCCATCTAGCACTCTTGCTCCCCTTCAAACCATGCTCAACTCTGCTGCCTGTTTATCCACCTCTTACCTCTGTCAATACCTTCAATGGCTAGCCAATGCCCAGTGAATACAGTTAAAATGACTAACCATGGCCTACAAGGCTCTCCATAACCTCTCCCCTCCGTACATCTCTGCCTTAATCTCATGCAATTTCTGATCCTTACAAGACCACCTTCTCTGCTCTCCCTGTGTCAGCTCCTCACAAAACCATCAGTAAGACTTCTCTCGTGCTTCCCCCCATACTCTTGAACCCATTACCCCAATCTCCTCCACTTTCACTAGCCTTAAAAGCAACCTGAAAATCCACCTCTTCAGGATAGCCTTTAGCCAACACTTACCCCACTGCCCCTCCGCCACCCCAAAAACATGCCTGCCCCTTATGTCCTGTGTCTTTTCTCCTCCCTTGTAGGTTGTAAGCATTTGCAGGCAGTGTCCTCTGTACACTTGAGTCACTTATTTTTGCTATTGTACTTTTGTTTGACATGGGTATGTGACCCCTCCCACGAACGTACAGCCCTGGAATTAATGGCACTTTAAATACTTTTGTCACTTAGATATTATATGAACCTTTGCTATTATTATCTATATCTATGTGTCATAGAACATGTTCATTCATCCGACCGGTTTTCGAACGGAAGATAAATATGTCTATGTGAAGGGGAGGGCTTTTCTCCCGTAATCGCTGAGAAAAGTAGTCCCCCTGCGGCCGTGTGCACGGCCTGAAAACAGTGCAAATACCAGTCGGGTAAACCGACCGGTATTTGTACTGTGCCGTGTAAACGGGCCCTTAAACGATGTTTTATCATTTGAAGCTCTCGTAGGCTTGAGCTGATCCTATCTGTTTCAAATACAGGGGTGAGTCTCTCTTCCCTGTAGGAGTGTGTCTCCTGCCAGGAGGTGTGTATCCCCTCACTAAAGAGTTGTGACATCATCATTCTGTGTTAGCAACGGAAGGGAGGGGGTGTCAGCTTTGCAGACCTGCTATGCTTCTGGCTGCATAGCTGTCAGCTCCCTCTCAGGCTGCACATGTTCCTTGTAACCATAACCTCTGCATTGGTGTAAGCAGTTTTACACACAGCCTGAACTGATGAAGCAAGTTTGAGAAATGCTCTCTGCCCCCCCCCCCTCCCTCCATTATCAGGCAGGAGGTAGGGCGGACTGTATAAGGCTTTTATATGGGGAGAGCACAGGGTATAAGACTGTGTTATATGAGATGAGAGTGAATCTAGCAGTTACTCAGTACATAGAACTATCACTGGAGAACCATCTCATACAGACGAGCTGAGACGGCCTTCATTATACAAACACAGCCATCTCGGGCAGCTCGTTTCTCACAGCTCAGAGGGGAGTAAACAGTGTGTGCAGGCAGCCAATCACAGTGCAGGGGGCGTTTCCTGTCTTGGGCACGTCCCAACAGGCTAAATGAAATGTCAGCCAGCCAATCACAGAAAAGGGGGCGTGTTCCATCAGCTGCAGCAGAAATGGCTATAGATGCCCAGTTTAGCTCATATCTGCTATACTAAGTGACTTGGGTAATGCAGACCAATTGCAAAAGTACTTATTTTTACTGTCCCATCATTAGAGATATGATCTTTGTAGCGAGACAACCCCTTTAATGTGATATGAACAGCTGTCACTGCTCTCATTAACTTACTTCACTAACACCGCACTCTTTCTTTCCATGCGTTTCTTTTGCATTATCTTTTCTGGATTTAAATAATCCAGGTTGCTCCCTCGCACCTGATTGTTATCCTAGTCATTGAGAACACCTGAATCCTCTTTAGGTTATCAGCTAATCCTAAGGGTGCTTTCACACGGTGCGTTTTTGGTGCATTTTTTGTGCAGGTTTTTGTTCTTTTTTTTGCAAAAGACAGCAATTAATGCTGTGCATATCTGTAAAAAATGCAGATTCACATACTTTGACCACTCAGATATATCCGATCATTTTCCTTAATAAATAAATGAGTGACTAATATTTTTTAATTTGTTTGCCATGGTTCTCTTTACTTTTAGGACTTGTGAGAAAATCTGTCTGTTTTGGTCAAATTTATACAGGAATATAGAAAATTCTCAGGGGTTCACAAACTTTAAAGCACCACTGTATTTGGTGGAAATTATTTCTGCTAGGCCATAACATTTAAATGGCACTTTCTGAATGCATTTGGAAGGTAGGGTAAGCAGTTCTGGCATCTGGTTGTGTTAGTACAGATAAAAAAGTCTAACGTAAATGACCTATCTTATACATAAATTTGACATGTAAGTATTTAGCACCTTAATTCTGCAGATTCTTGTCATGTAACTGCATTGTTACTGTTTTGCTCCTAAATATCTAAATGTTAATGATTATTATTTTGTTAGTATTTGGTAAATTCACCTTCGATTTTTAACACTGCCCGAAACCACCTGGGCTCTGGATCAGATTCAAGCATGTCTTGACCAAAATCTGATCCTGCTTTTTCTTCAACTGTACCCATAAGTGTTCGATTGGGTTGGGGTCTGAGGACTGTGGAGGCCAATACAGCAACTCGACTTCATTGTCATTGACCCATTTCTTCACCAAACTCGATGCATGCTTTGGGTCATTGTCCTGCTGGTCATATGTCGTTCTTTTCATACGCATAGTACTCGAGTGTATGAAGTAACTCATCTTGTAGGACACTCGCATATAGCTCAGCATTGAGACAACCATCGATCCTGGTCAAGTATTCGATGCCTTTGGCTGGAAAACATCCCCATATCATCAGGCTTCCTCCACCGAACCTGACAGTTTCTTCAATTTCTCGATCCGCTAGCCTCCTTTTCCCTTGATTCTTCCAAACCCATTTGCCCCCATCAGACCCCGGTCTATTGACTTTCATCTCATCGCTCCAAATTGCCCATTTCCAATCTTTCATTTTTCGTGCTTTTTGCAAATTTGAGCCAATATTTCTTATGACAAGATTGAAGTTAAGGCTTCTTTACCTTATTTTCAGGCCATCATTCCAGGCCTGTGAAATGCGTGTTGCACGGTCCTTGCACGGACATCTGTGATCTCACTCTTACAAAGCATATGAGCCGCCTCCACTGCCGTGTCTGTTGCATTAGTACTGACAGACAGTGATAAGCCAACTCTGATATTTTGACTGGACGTCCACCTCTTGGCCTTGGAATGAATGGACGGACTTCATTTCTTATTCTTCCAGCTGTCATGTTTTCACATGATGTAGTTTGGTAATTTTCTTGGCTATCGATGAACTGGATGATGCGGTTTCTCTTTTCTTGAGAGATCTTCATGGCTGCTCGAACCAGTGACCTTTTGCTTGGGTATCAACCTAATCACAAACTGAGCTATGAGGGAATGTGAGAACAGGTTGTAATTTGTAGTAAGAAGAAGAAAGACTGTCCCACCACCAGGAGCGAAACGGTAAGTTACATGACTAGAATCTGCATAACTAAGTATCTATCTAACTAAGTAGCTAGCTGCAGGTCAAAGTTATGTATGAGATTTCCAAGATTGTCTGTAAAATGATGGTAGTCTCATATTCAAAGCTGCAATGGATGGTGAGATATGGATCCTGAAAGTCAAAAGCTCAAAACATTGTTACCCTTTTTGCTTGTCAGTGTAAAATATTTTTATTGGATACACTTTTAGAACACAAACTTTAATAAATTGTAAATATGCAAAACGCTGCAGTAAGTGAGAAAAACAGTCCTGAATAACATTTGTGGAGTCGATGAATTTGTTCTGAGAAATAGTATTGCCTCCATCAGATCCTCCTTCATAGATGTTCTCATATCTGATCTCATTAATTCCAGGCTAGAGAACGGCCTCTCTACACTAACTTGGGTTAATGGCAAAGCGGTGACCACATGGGCACTGTTTTGATGAATGATTGAACTCTTCTACTTCTTTGAAAGCAAGTGAAAAATTTTTACTGAAATCTGGTCAATCTGTTTGCTATGGGAGCGGAATCTTTTCAGCTGCAATAATGCTTTACCTGCTCTGTCGTCCAAATACTTTTCAAAATGAAACTCCTCATGTGATGAGGCTGATGATATGGGAGCAGTAGCTCTGGCCGGACCCAATTCCTCTTGTTCTTGGCACTGCATTGAACAAAGTGGACCAATTTATTATATATTTTGGGAGTCGGAGTTGGTCCATTTGATAACGACTCCAACTTCACAGATCTGGTTATCCTGCTCTGAAAAAATTAAAGCTTAACTCTGGTTGCTTTTGGCAACAAATCAATTCCTCCTGCTAGACAGTTTTTCATATTAGGCACATTGAGTAAACTATTTATGTATACTTTAATTTTCCATAAGTTGGCATGCTTTTTTTTTTTTTTTGTTTGTAGGAAAGTGTTGTCTTGTGTTCATTCTTTTGAAGTGTGACACAGTTTATAGGGAATCTGTCTTCGCTGCTAGAAATGAGTAAACTTTAATAGGGTTGTCCGGGATTATATTTTAATTTGTTATAGGGCTTATTATATAAAACTTTATAATTCTTACTTTATTAAAAATTTACCTCTCCTGCTGTGCAGAACCAGTCAAAGCGCCTCCCCTCCCTCCTATCCCCTGCAAACCACCTTACATTTATTGATCACATGGCCTCAGTGAACGTTTTGTCATCACTCATTTGTCGTGCTAGGAAGCCAGGCTCCGCTTAGAAACGCCCAAGTAGGTGTGACTTGAGTAGAGAACGATCTGGCTGCATTCAGTCTCTTCAGTCTGTAGTTTGAAAGGGAATGGAAGTTATTACATTAGAATAATTACATCTTTGAGATCTGCTGGCAGAACTTGATAACTGGAGCAGGAGACATCAGTTTAGAGCTGAGGGTTGTGTACTGCTGTCATGAAAATGACTGCAGCTCTGTACAGTTCACACAGTAACTCATCCTAGCTATATAACTGTGGAAGGGAGTCCTAGATTGCAATGCAGTCTGGGATTTGTAGGAAAGATGTGCTAGAGAACTACTGACACTCCCACAAACCAGAAGTTTCACTGCCAAAATTAGTTTGTTTTTTTTTTTTAATAGATGAATACAAAGGCAAAAGAAAAAATCTCATGATGGTAGTGAAATATCTTTTGATACTAAATGCTTTTTATAGTGTTTTATAAGATCTTTAAACTCTTGCATAACCCCTTTAATCATGAGCATTTTCTGGTCCCACCCACTACTGATTCTACAGATTACTGCTAAAGGTATGTTCACACAGCATATTGCGGTGCATACTGTATGCGCCGGAACAAGCCTGATGTTTTAAAAGGACTCGCTGGCCACCCCGTAGTTCTAAAGTTCATACACTCACATTATCAGCATGTGTAAGCGCCAGAATGAAGGGACGTGTCACTGCTCTCGGCCCACATACAATGCGCGCGTATTGTATGCCGGGGGGGGGGAGGGACGTAATGAACGCTATGAATTACTGGGCACATTTTGGGCGTATTGAAGCGCAAATACTTGCCAAAGCGCGCCCTGCAATTGCGTCTTGTGAACATGCACTAATGGGTAGAAATCTCAATAAACCACAGGGTGTGATGGAATAACAGGTGGGCAGAGCTAGCACCTGCTCAGGAATATGGTGGACACCACTCTGACAGCCTGGGCTGTGTGCTGCCAGACTTAAAAATGAAATGCTATTGTATGTTAAAGAATAAGTGGCCGCTGGAAACAGTGTCTGTCAGCTAGAATTGGAGTGATCAGGGGACATGTGCTGTGATATAGCCCTGACCATCTTCTTAAACCAGAGCTTATCTTTCTAATTGTGTAGACGGCAAAGGTGACCATGTCCGTTTTTGAGATTCTGAGGTTGCAGTCTGTATGTAGGGTACATTTCGCATATATGCTTGGAAATATCCAGGCTGACATCAAACATGCTTTTTTTGGCTTGTTGCGCTGGTATATGTTAGTATATCTTCCATTCCTGGTACAATAGCGTATGAAGCGTGTTTTTGTATGCTAACTCGGAAGTGCCAACCAAATATGGCAGATTTTGCCAAAAATTACTACGAGTATATCAGTAAAAATGCCCGTATTTCCTGATAAAAATAACACATATGAACTTTTTCTTTTTCAGTTAAAGATCTGCCTTTGCCAAGATTCATGGTGTCAAAAAACGAGCAAGATTCCAGAAATCCAGTTGCCCATAGCTCAGAAGGCGAAAACTCCTCTTCTTACTCCGGAGTTATACCGCCCCCTCCTGGCAGAACACAGGTCAAGAAGAGCTCAGTCAGTCATGATGTAATTCAGCCACGTGGTCCAGCAGAGCAGCAGGTAAAAGTTGAATTAATATTTACGTGAATAAAGCGACAAACTGGGCTTTTGCTGTGCATGTGTAACGGCTGTGAAAGCTGCAGCCTGAGCGATTTAAGCTGTGGCGTAGTCAAGTGTTTCACTATTAGTTTTTATTTTGCGACACTTATTAGCATATGTTCACACAGCGTTTTTGGATCCAAAAATCGCATCCAAAAAAAGCAGCGTTGATCGGATCCAACACGCAGGTGCGTGTTTTTAAGCGTTTTGGCTGCAGCAGTATAGCACCCTACAGTTTTAAATAGGGCTCCTGCTGTGTCTTTCTTTATCAAGAATTGATATGTCAGTTCCTTGAACGGATCCGAAAGACGGTTTGAAAGACTCAGACATGCATTGGCGATCACTCGTCTGAACATTGCAAGCAGGATAAAACACACTGCTATTTGTTACATGCATGTTTGGGTCCGTTTAGGGTCAGATAGACGAATCCACACATCTAATAACGTATGTTCAAACACGCCGTGTGAATAGAGCCTTACACTTGAAAGCAATATTCCCCTGAATGACCTTTATTACCTATCTGCAGTATAGGTGATGAATGTCTAATTACTACCCCTACTGATCATTGGAACAAGAATCCCGGGCTTTTGATCTTGGATCACTATTCATTTTTTTTAATAAAGTGACCATAAAGAACTCTCTAGCGATGATCTGAGATTTGTTACAACAAACTGAGCAAGTCCAAATGGAAATCTGTTCTCGTTTTGTTCTATCATTTGGGGTTGTCTGAAGCCAACAACAATTTGTGACTGGACCAGTGACTGTAGGAATATACAAGGTGCTTGTGAACAGTTAGTACAATGGTTGCAGAGCAGCTGCTGTAATAACTAGAGTTCACTGGTGGTGGTCAGTCCATGAGTGGGCAACGCTTGGGGAGAAGAGCCCAGACAGTCTCCTGCAGCCAGGAAATCGGCTTCTTTGAGTGTTTAAAGCCCTCTTATATTAGCATGACATTTAAACTGTAAGGGTATGTTCACACATCTGCACGGAATCTGGGCTAGAAATCCAAGGCAGTACTTTTTGCTGCAGATTTCTTGATTTTGTTGTGGTGTAGCCCCAGTTTAGTGTGTTTGATGGGGTCATCCATGACTTTAAAAATATAAATAAATAAAAAAGCTTTTACTCTCCCCTCACCTGGACCCAGGGCTGTGCCATCATTTCCCTCTGCTGATCGTCTGTTATCTTCCAGTATGTCACTGCTGCAGCAGTCACGTGGCATTGGCGGAGATCAGTATTCAGAATTAAGTACTCCGAATAGTGATGCCAGCCAATAGCACCTGAACATTGCAGCTGCAGATGTCCTGTCTAAGTTTGTGTTGAAATCCATTAGCTTTAGAGCTTACTGTTGCACTTTTGTCACAAGGGGACACCGCAATAGGTGGGTACAGGATCTTGCAACTAGGTGGTGGACACTAAAGCCGAAAAACTCTATAACTACCCGTAGGAGTTAAAGTAAATCTGTCAGAAGATTTATGCTGCCCTATATAGAGGGGTTGTTTCACAATGCTGCTCCACAGAACCACAGGCAGCTTCAGGTTCCCAGTTCCTGGTTAGGCCGTGGTCAGGTCTACAGCAGTGATTGGCATATTATCTCTGCTTTTCATAGCTGTGAGAGCCTGTTGGAGCAGAGAGAGGTGGCCGATCATTAGGGAAGCTTGTGTACAAAACAGGAGCGAAGATCTGCTCTAACTGTGAAGCGAAGCAAAATCAGAATAGCAATGTATTTGATACATTTTCATTTACCTTTGCCTACTTGTTTATAGTTGATCAATGAAATGACCCCTTTTAATAGCAACATGTGATAGAGAGAAGCCGAGTTCTCTAATATGGTTTTAGGTATAAATTGGAGTTGTATTTTGGGTAAAAAGCAGAGACAATCCGGACAAGCCTCCTAGGAGAGACAGGCATCCTTCCCCACCCACAACTAATAACTGACAGTATTTGTTGTCTGCTGATACAGGGAAAGCTGTCAATAACTGTATTAGTGGGCTAAGCAGGACTATTACGGTCTCTTAGGAGTCCTGTTTAGGATTTTGTCTGTTTTTTAGACCCAAAAATTCTTGCTTCAAAGTTCATAAACCTACAGTGTATATCAGACCTCCACTTCACATTTTCTGTCATATTCTACACTCAGAATAATTCGGCCAAAAGGTTTTCTTTAATGGGAACCTGTCACATAGATTATGCCCCATTGCTGGCTAAGTTCACATGGCTTATTCACACCGTAATTGCGGGACGGATTTCGCCCTGCAATTACGGCGTGTGCATTGCTGCGGAGGCGGGGCGTGGGGATCGGAATCTCGCCGGCCCCATAGACATCCGTTATCCACGGCGAGTATCCCTCCAGGATAATATGCATGTCACTTTAACGCCGAGCGGGGAGGGGAGGCGGAATCCATAGTTCTCTATGAGAACTGTGGATTACCATAATGCCTGGGACGGATTTCAGCCGTATTGGAGCGCAATACGGCGTGCAATACAGCTGAAATCTGTCTCTGAATCAGCCGTGTGAACATGCCCTTATTCTGTAAGATGCAGCAGTTTTAGATAATTTACCCCTCGAATCTTATTCATGAGCAGGTGTTAGCCCCACCCACCAAAGGCTGGCCCCACCCACTGACAGTTATTCACATGTTTCTACCTATTCAAAGTAATAGGTTTGTCAGTTGAGGTGGGTGGAGCTAGCCTCAGGTGGGAGTGGTTTGAAAAAAAAACGGACTCTGACTCTTCAAATGACTCTTCTGGCTGAAAACTGCAGACTTGAGCATTAAATACATGAAAACTCCAGCATCTTACAGAATAAGGGACACTGCGCTGGAAACAGCAGGTCTGACACTAGCTTGTGCTGTCCTTTGCCAGGGGGGGCATAACCTATGTGACAGGTTCTCCTTAAGCTTTGTGTTTTCCCTGGGTAGGTCAGTCTTCAAATTATTGATGTCCAACCGCAATTTAACCTTTCGTTAGAAGTACAATTATGTAGTAGGATTGCACTGCAAGGTGACACCAATGTGTATAGGTAATACAGGATCCAACATTCACTATAGGAGATAGTCAGTCATAGCTCCTCTTTCCCCCAAAACACTGACTTCGAGGCATGCTCTGTGACCTGGGAAGCAAACTCTCCTATAGAAGACAATGGGTCTGCTTCTGTTCACAGGCTCCTATGTCCATGAAGCTGTCATAAAACCTCTCTAAATGCTGTTGGAAGCAGCTCAGGTATGATTGCTGCCCCCATAATCCTATACAAAAAAAACTAAATAAATCTACAGTCGGAAAATAAAAACGGCTGAGAAAAGATGATGTACAGTATTAGTATCTGGTTTTAATTATTAACAAAAAACTGTTGACGGATTCCCCGTAAGCAGCGGGGATTCAGTACGTAACACTATCGTGTTGTTTTTTTACCTACCCTTAGGGATTTCTGTTTGATGTCCATTGGTTGCTTTACCCTTTCCAATGACACAAGCAAATACCTCAACTGTATTGACTTTAATAACTATATTATATGGCATAGATCTGTCTTCTAGCACTTAAAGTGACCCTGTCTGGAGGTTTATGCTACCATAGGCAGCATAAAATCTCAATAGGCTTCCTAGTTACCAACAGCAATTTTTATTCCGAAATCATGTGGTTTCAGAGAAAACATTTCGAAACAAGTCAAGTAAATGGCTTCAATAACCGAGCTCTCTATACACAAATAGAGATCTGCCAGTCGAGCCTAGATGGGTGGGGAGAGTCGCCTCCATCACACTGATCATCTTTTCTGGCCCAATTTTAAATTAGATTTTCTCTAAAACACTTCAGTGTTTTAGCATCAGGTGTGTGTTTGCAGCTAGGGAGACTGTCAAGACTTAGAGGTTGTCTCATGCTGTTTCACAGAGCCACAGTAAACTTCATGGCCAGGCTTTAGGTGGTTCTATAGCAGTGTTTGGCATATTATCTCTGATGATCATGTTACAGTGACATGACTGGTGGAGGTCTGTAAACTGTAGTACAAAAGGTTACAGTGCTCTAAAGGATTAAATCTTTCCAGTAAGGTGCGTAAACAAGCGCCTATGTTCAAGATGAGAAACAGAGCAGGAAGTGACCTCGCCATCTGGACCATTGATGCACCTTTAAGGCTATGTTCACATGGGTTAACTGCGGGACATAATTCCGCCCTGCAATTACGCCGTGCGGGGGGCCGGCACCTCGCCGGCCCATAGACATCCATTACCAGCGGCGCGTATACGCCGCTGGTAATTCACATGTCAATTATCTCCCCCCCTCGGCGTATTCACCGAGCAGGGAGAGGAGACGTAATCCATAGTTCTCTATGAGAACTGTGGATTACCGTAGTTACTAGGACGGATTCAGCCCGTAATTTGCGCACTCCGGCGCGTAATTACGGACTGAATTACGTCCAGCTTTAAGCCGTGTGAACATAGCCTAAGAGTAGACAGGGGGTCAGTAACCAGGGAAGCTTATGTACAAAAGCAAAAAGGAAGATCTGCTCTTAAAGGGGTTGTCTCACTACAAGGATTGCTTTTTATGTTATAGATCTTGCTAAAACAAGTCACTTTGCAATATGTGTCCAATAAGTGTCCTTCCTATTCCTAGATATCCCCTCTTGTATTAGATGCATCAGCTCCTCAGGTCACTACAGCTACAGACCTGTTCAAATTCTCCTGATAGGCTGCCATTGCTGGTTGCTATAGCGACAGACCTAGTGTCCTCAGCAGCTCCTCACTGTAGGCCAATAAAAGCTAGTAAACACACCCCTGAATTCAAACATGAAACAGGACTGAGGGAAGATGAAGCAATGTAATGAGACTATCCCTTTAACTGAAGCAAAATCAAAACAGCAATGTATTTGGTGATGGTATTTATTTAATTACGTCTACATGTTTATAGCTAATCTATGAAACGGAAATACCCGTTTAAGGCTGCCATGATTCTGACAAGTTTCCGATAAAGTATAAACCACCACTAACAATATTTATTTCCTTTCTTCCCCAAGGAGTCCACTTCACCCGTAGTATCTCCTCAGCAGTCTCCACCGTCTTCTCCCCATTCTTGGAGGAAGCATAGCCGACATGCCAGTGGCGGAAACAATGAACGGGCTGTAACAGGGTCTGGGCCATTTTGGACACCTTACAATGAAACGCAAGCAGGTATAGTTATAAATGAGTGTCCAAGTGCAGCTTGAGTCTATTCTGACTCAGTGACAAAGGGCATTCCCATCAGATATTTCAGCACAACATGCAAATACTTATCACAGAGAAAAGGCAAATATCCCCTAAAACATAACCCTTATTAAGGTATATAAATAAAAACCCTATTTCAGAATATCCACAAAAACGTGGCAGGTCATACAAAATGTTACCCTTACTCATGACCAAAGGGATTGCAGGTGTAAAAAGATGATTACTACTCGGGAAGTAATATCTGTTCTAAGAATAACAGAGAGACTCGGTAGGTGGACCAGCATACGGTTAGGGAGAAAGAGTAAAAGGTTGGTAATGGCACTTTTTTTTAGGTCAATAATGCCAGCAATTTCAGTATTCATTACACAACAAGCAACCAATGGTTCCAGTTAGGTAGAGAGTAGTGGTGATCTACAAATTATAAATTTAGTCCTACCAACTAAGCGAGGTGGAAAAAAATCTTCTTAGAAAGGGTCTTACCGTTGTAAGTCTTTAGTCCATTGAAAGCTATCAAACCTAGTCGAAGGTGCATTCGTTCCTTAGATGCCTAAAATGGGCCAGATTCTTTTTGGGTAAGGATAATACAATTTGTGACACCGTGGGTTTAGATCCTTCAGATATGTGTTCTTTGAGAACCCCTTGTAACCTGGAGTCAGATTCTTTCAGGGTTCTAGGTGAGGAACCTTTTACGGAACTTTGTTTGAAAAGTACAAAGATACCTCCTCCTGAACCTTGGTCTCCTACTCGTGTGTTTACTGAAATGGTAACGAAAGAATTTAGGAAATTACAAAACAATAGGATAACTAATAACTTTAATCTCACGAACGAAGCACTAAAAGCCCCTTCTACCTTAGAGAAAAAGTCAAATCATTAATTTTAAAACCATCTGACAAAGGTGGCAACATCATGATTATGGAACAAGAACATTATAAAACGATGTGTTTATCCTTGGGGATAAAAATTGCTATAGGATTTTGAAGGGAACTACACAAGAGGTCTTTAAGAATACACTAAAGGATTTGGTTCAGGCATCCTCAAACTGCGGCCCTCCAGCTGTTGGGAAACTACAACTCCCATCATTCCAACTGTTATAGATTATATAAATGCATGATGGAAGTTGTTTCCCAACAGCTGGAGGGCCGCAGAGGATGCCTGATCTAAACTGATCAGTAGACAGGAATTGTTCTTTATCCTGCCTAGATCTCCAATGATGGCTACATTTTATAGTTTGCCAAAGGTACATAAGGGTCTCTCTCATCTGAAGGGTCGCCCAATTGTCTCTGGTATTTATAGACTTACCCACCATGCTGGCATTTGTATTGAGAAAGTACTGCGTAGTTTTGTCACTTCTTTACCATTTTACATTAGAGATACCATGGACTCTTGAGAATCGAGGGCATTTCCATGGGTAAGGAGATGATTCTGTGTAGTATTGACGTAGAAACACTATTCATTGATTCCTCATAAAAAGGAACAAATTGTTGTAGTCTTTTTATTTTTTAAATCGAGGTCTTCAATTCTCCCGACACAAAAATTTGTTCTTGATCTTCTGAGGTTTGTTTTAGAGCATCATTTCTTCCTTTTTGGAGGACAGTTCCTCCACCAGCTCAGGGGCACCGCCATGGGTAGCCCATGCGCACCCACCTACGTGAATTTGTTCCTGGACTGGTGGGAGAACACTGTGGTTTTCACCGATGAGAATGCGGAATGAATGGACCCAATAGTTCTATGGTTAAGGTGTATCGATGATGTTCTCGTACTGTGGTGTGGTGATTCAACATCCTTCATTAATTTTGCGTCTTGGCTTAATATCAACTTGGTCTCGAATTCACATTTGAATCTAATGAATACATTCTACCATCTCTTGATATTTTAATTCTGAAGAATGGAGACTGTTAGTTAACAAAAATGTATCTATAAAAAACTGCCACTGATAGTTTATTACACAGGAGTTGTCGTCCTCAATTTAGAGGAATCCCTAAGGGAAAGTTTTTCAACGTACGTAGAAATTGTTCTGATATGGAGAATTTCTTAAATCAATCTCGTGACCTTAGGACCCATTTTGAGTGTCGTAGTTATCCACAGAAACTCTTGGATGAAGCCTTTTTAAATGTACTCCAGATTAGAAGGGAGAGTTTACTCGGACCCAAAAATGATCAAGACATGGGGGTAGACCTGATCTTGGGATTAATGGCATATTTAATTCTAATCAAAGGGAGGTGCGGCAGATTTTGACTAAAGATTGGGATATTCTTTTATTGGATCGGTCAGCTTCCCAGATTCTGCCAGAGCGACCTTTTGTTACTTACCGTAAAGGCAGAAGTTTGGGTGACTGTTTGGTTAAGAGCCATTACCAACCAAACCCTTGGGCAATTTTGTATTTTTTTTTTTTTTCTACAGGGTTTTGCAGGGTGTTCTAGGGTCCTCTTGCGGAGTCGCCCTTTTCGTGGTGGTTACCCCACTCGGGGTCATTGGTAGGGATACAATAGGGTGAGATTATTACTCTTTCTCCCTAACCATATACTGGTACATCTACTGAGTCTCTGTTATTCTTAGACTCAAAAACATTTGGCTCTGCACATCCATAAACCCTTTTCTTGAAAAAAATGATTATAGGTGCACACGGAATATTTGAAAAAAGCATTTCTGCCACTAGGGATACATGAAAACTTGGGGCCCTTAGTTCACACTTTTGATCAAAACTGCTTAAGCTTGACGAAATCGGGAGGTGGGCTTAAGCAGTTTTGATCAAAAGTGTGAACTATATAGGCACATATAGCTGAAGCCATGGCAGCGCCCGGACACCGACAGCTGACTCGAGTATGAGCCGAGGAGGGTTTTTTTAGCACAAAAAAATGTGGTGAAAAGCTCAACTTGTACTAGAGTATATACGGTAGTTAAAAGCATAGAACACGGTCCATTATGAGCTGGTTAAATGCTTACTCGTTTCGGGACACACCCTTAATCATAGTTTTTTTGTTTTTGTTTTTTTTGTCCCACATTACAAATATTTAAGCAGAATCAATTCTAAAAATACAAGTTATACTACAAAAACTGCTTATTTGTTTCCAAAACAAAAGTTATGACATATGGGAAGATGAAAAGGATAAAATAATGGTTTTTCGCTCTAGATAAGTGTGACGTAAGGGAAATATTAATGTTTTTTTTGTATAAGTGAAACAATCTTCACTGTGGGCACAAAGCCGAAGATTACATCTCAGTAGTCTACTCATTATCACAATGATAAGTAATACCTATATACACTACTCACTAAAAGTTAGACATTTGGCTTTTGCTTTCAATCTCAGGATGAAAATAAATTGTCTTGAATTTTTTATTTTTTTCAAATGAACTAAATGAGATCATCTCTTAACTTTAGAATATATATGTCCAGTTTGTTCAATGTTTCAATACTTTTTGCACAACTTGCTGATGTCTAACAAGGAGCTTAATGGCAAAATTCACACCCAAAACTAGAGGGGGGGAAGTGAATCGCCCAATAGGGATGATCAATTGTAAGGTGTTGTTTTGGTCTCATGATGTCAAAATGTGAACAGCCTGATGAGGAGAACTGTTTAAATCCAAATTCAAATTGATCCCCTAAAATTAATGGGCGATTTAGGGGTAAAACACCTGTTGTGAAGTTAGCATTTGACCTCCTTGTTACAGATTAGCAAGTTGTGCAAATAGTATTGAAACGTTGAACATGAGCACTCTAAAATTAAGAGGTGGTTTCATTTAGTTAATTTAAAAAAAAAAATTCAAGAATTGTTTATCCTGAAATCTCACCCAGAAGCCAAATCTCCTGAACTTTGTGATTAGCGTAGAGTAAAATTCACTGCGAAGGACAAAGAAACCCTATTTAAAATTTAACTTTGAATATTTTCCAAAATACTTTGCCAAGACAAACATACTCAAAGTGAAATATGACACAAAAGGCTATATGGAAACCGCTAAGGATATAGCCCAAAAAAACCCCAAAAACTATGGATTCCGAATACGCCGAGCGGGGAGAAAGTGACATGTCAATTCTTTACGGCGTGACACCCCGGAAAAAATGACTGTCAGGGGGCCCGGCGGCTCCCGCCCCCCTGCCCTCCCCAATTCTTTGGCTATAAGTTTGTGTAACGGGCCCTAAAGCCACCATGGACTTTCAGCTATGTATCCCCCTGACTTCGAACAAAAAAATGTGGTCCCAAAACCCCATTTGTAAGGGCAAGAAACCCCATTATTAAACCTACGGGGGCCACTCGGGTCCCCGGGTTATCTGAATTTTCCTTTTAAAAATCATAAACTGTAAACCACCCCCCACCCCCCCCCAACAAAAGTTGCCGGGAAAATTTTATTGTTTCGGGTTGTGTTTCGTTTGGGATTAAAGTTGTTTTTCACAAACCAAATATAGGGCTTTCGTCATGGTTATCGGGTGACGGAGCATGGCCAGCGCATTCCCCACCTCCACCTCAGGAAAATTGGGTCAGTTTTGCAGATACCCACCCAGCAGTGCTCTTTTAGCCATGCATCCTGCCTCTGTCCAGGTGTGACATTTTATCAGTTGCATATTCATTTGCTTTGTTTGATTTGCTGCACTGGAATGGCTTATTTTACATTCTCCCCCCTTATTTCTCACTTCTCATTTATTGCCTTCTGGTAGCTATTTTGGGAAAACCAAGTTGTTGACTTAAGAGCACATGCACTGCTGTTAGTCAAGGGCTCAGTGTTGGGTTGTTCTCGGCTTATTGGGGGCCATATAAACGTGCCGCAATATGCTGGGTGTTTTGGAACCACGCGCGTCACCCGGCCCCATAACATGCATTGTCAGGGGTGAAATCTTGCTAACAATTCAAGTAAATTTTCCCCCCCCGCGCTTAAATACTTGTAGTTCACGCGGAGGGACGACGTGTAATCCATAGCTCTACATGAGAGCTATGAACTCACCATAATTGCAACGCGAAGTACGCGGCAAAATGCGCACTGGACTACATGGCATTTTAACCCGGTAAACATACCTTAAAATCTTCTACAGCGTTTTAAAATATTTTTAAAATGATTTGGGTGAAACCTGAAATCCATAAGTGCTATTTGGGGACCAATTTTTGTGTATGGTCTCGGTGTTTTTTGTCTGCATTTAAACCCCTTAAACGACCCGCACCGTCTTTGACTTTGGGGGTGCGGGTCGTTTTTCTACAGCAAAGTTTTTTGGGCGTACTGCAGACTGGGGGGTTTGCAGCGCCCGGGGCGCCGAGCAGGCGGGAGGGGGCTGTGCTACACCCCTACCCCCAAGCATTCCTACGACCCCGGGAAGGGGGGAAACCCCCCGAAAACCCCGGTTTTAAACCCCTTTTGATTGCGGCGGATGTACCGCCGAGTCAAAGGGGTTTCCTGCGCGTGTGTGAGGGAACACCCGGGGGCCCCGCAGACCCCGGGAGAAGGGCCGAATAGTCAGCCCCTGGGGCCTGAGTGCCCCGGGCTGTCTGTGTAATAAGCCAGTGCCCGGACAGACTGTGTGCTGTCCGATCATGCCTGTGTTAAGACACAGTTTTATAATGATTAAATTATGAATATGCAAAATACATTTGGGGGAAAAAGTGTGGAAAAAAACCTGTAAAACAGTTTTCCTTTCATGGGATTTAAAAAAAAAAATTGTAAAAAATAGTGTAAAAAAATAATAAATAATTAAAAAGTAATTGTGCATATATTAGACACAAAAAACCCTACACATATTAGGTATCCACACGACCGTAATAACCTGTAGAATTAAGCTAACAAGTGTGAAATGTTAATGGTGTAAAAAAATTTAAAAAAACAAAAACAAATTTTAGAAAAAAGTTTTAAAAAATTCTGCAATTATTATTAAATTATTCCCCCCAAAAATCAACTTGTCTCGAATTAAAAAAAAGACTCTTACAACTGCGATATTTAAAAAAATAAAAAAAATTAAACTGTTGAAAAACAAGGAGGCAAAAACTAAAAAAAAAGTTTGGGCATTTAATACTTTTCCGTTCAGCTTAAGGGGTTAATGTTTATTCGTAGAGAAAAAGTCAGAGACTACATTCCCCTATTCTTTCCTCCACTTTGATATCTCTCTCGGCAATTCCCTAAAATATGTTCACTTAGAAGACGCACATTTTTCCATATTTTAAGCTAAAACATAGTAAAGTTGCACGTTCAAATTCCTATTCGAAAAAGTAAAAGATGCATCAGAAATCTGAGGGGAATTCTTTTGAGTTTGTGCCACAAATTGTATAGTATATTTTTCTGTGGGGGAAAATCTGCAAACTGAACCCTAATCACTCTCTAAGCAACACCATGTGTGACTTGGATGTTTACTGATCTAGATTTGTAGTCCCTTCAGTTTTGATGATTGTATGGGCAAATATAACATTTTTACACTTTGATCTTTTATTTTTATGAATTCTCAGAAACCTTTTTGGCTCAGACCTTTAGCCGCAAACCTAAATTGAATGCATTATTTTTAAAGCATTTGATGCACAATTGCTTGAAAAGGACCCGGATTAAGTGCCACTGAGGGGGGGAGGGGATATGAGGGTGATGAATATATAGAGAGGTTTATTAGTGTATGTGAAAATTGTCCTGAGGGTGAAAAGGTTTGTCCCATCACTGACTTTTATGGCACACTGGTAGGTGTGGGTCTACCCAAAATTTAGGTTATTTATTGGGAAACCCCCACCCTCTTCAAAAACTATTACTTCTCCACATATGCATGGCACACTCTGCTTTTTTTCTATGGGAGTTGAGTTCAGCTGAGTGAGTGTAACCGGAACAGCTCATGTTCGGCCGCCTCTCCATTCTGCAGAAAAATTCGGGGGTGTTTGAAATAATGTGGGTCTCAGTTTGGGCCCCCCAATTTTTGGCATTTCCAACGATACCATAAATTTCTGTGATGGCGTATACTTTAGCGTTGTATAGGATGTCGTCTGTAAACCACGTTGCTTTTGTTCACATGCGTTCATGCCACCTGGGTTCATCCTGCTTCGTCTCTATTTTTTCCTTTCTACCAGTTGTCCTTTGTATGCGCATGTGTAACTAATACATTTAATGTACACTTTTTAGTCTCCCCTTTCTGTTAGGAATGTATTTTTTTTCATTCTGTTTCCGCGGGGGCTGGTTTTTAGACTGTTTTTTGAGCTTTTATGTACACAGACTTTGTTACTCTGTCAATAACCTTTTGTGCTCTCTCCAGTCCAGTAGGCCAGTCTCTCTCCTTTATTACACTCTCAATGATTAATAGAGAAGCATTAACTTGTAATTCCAGGACCAGACGACTGTACGCACTGTGGCTTCAGCTACCACCACAAAGGAGATTCGTAGACAATCCAGTAGTTATGACGATCCCCGGGAAAATAATGATGGAGAGGGAGTATTATGTTTAAACATTCAAAACATTCAGCCCGCCTCAATGGATTATCCCCGGGAAAGCCCCGCTCAACGCTTTGTTTACTTGGGTCTATTAACCCATTCAGTATTTCGAGCATTAGGCCCAAAGCAAAAGTTTTGTCTGTCTTTCTTTCTGTCTTTCTTTCTGTCTTTCTTTCTGTCTTGCTTTCTTTTTTTTTCTGTCTTTCTTTCTGTCTGTCTTTCTGTCTGTCTTTCTGTCTGTCTTTCTGTCTGTCTTTCTGTCTTTCTTTCTGTCTGTCTTTCTGTCTGTCTTTCTGTCTGTCTTTCTGTCTGTCTTTCTGTCTTTCTTTCTGTCTGTCTTTCTGTCTTTCTTTCGGGTTTTTCCCCTTTTTTTTCCTGTTCTTTCTTTTGTTTTTCCCTTTCGCCCTTTTTTTCCCGGGTCTTTCTTTCTGTCTTTTTTCTGTCTTTCTTTCTGTCCTTTTTTTCCCTGTCTTTTTTTTCCCGTCTTTTTTTCTTTTCTTTCTTCTGTCGTTTTTTTTTTTGTTTTTTCTTTCTGTTTTTCCCTTTCTTTTCTTTCTTTCTGTTTTTCTTTCTGTTTTTTTTTTCCCTGTTTTTTCTTTCTTTTTCCTTTTCTTTCTGTTTTTCCCTTTCTTTTCTGTCTTTTCTGTCTGCCCTGCCCTTTCCCTGCCCTGTCTTTCTGTCTGCCCTTTTCTGTCTGCCCTTTCTGTTTCTTTCTGTCTGTCTTCTGTTGGTCTTTTTCCGTTTTGTCTTTTGTCTGCCCCTTTCTGTCTGTCTTTCTGCCCTGCCCTTTCTGTCGGGCCCTTTCTGCTGTTTTTTCGTCTGTCTTTCTGTCTGTTTTTTGGGCCCTGTCTTTTGTCCCCCCTTTCCCTGCCCGGGGTCTTTTCTTTTTTGTTTTTTTCTGTTTTGTCTTTCTGTCTGTCTTTTTTTCTGTCTTTCGGGTCTGTTTTTCTGTTTTGTCTTTTTCTGCTTTTTCTGTCGCTTTCTGTCTGTCTTTTGTCTGTCTTTTCTGTCGCCCTTTTTGTCTGTTTTTTCTGCCCTGCTTTCTGTTTGTCTTTCTGTCTGTCTCTGTCTTTCTTTTTGTCTTTTTTTTCTGCCCTTTTTCTTTTCTGTCTTTCTTTCTGTTTTCTTTCTGTCTTTTTTTTCCCTGTTTTTCCCTTTCCCTGTCTTTTCTGTCTGTTTTTTCTGTCTGCCCTTTCTGTTTTTGTCTTTCTGTTTTGTCTTTCTTTTTGGTTTTTTGGGGGTTTGCCCTTTCCCGTCTTTTCCTTTCTTTTCTGTCTTCTGTCTGTCTTTCTGTCTGTTTTCGGGCGTTTTCTTTCGGTCTTTTTTTGCTTTCTTTCTGTTTTCTTTCGCTTTTTTTCCCTGTCTGTTGTCTGTTTTTTCTTTCTTTTTTCTTTCTTTTTTTTGTCTTTCTTTTCTTTGTCTTTCTTTTTTGGGTCTTTTTTTTTTGTCTTTCTTTGTCTTTTTTTTCTTTGCCCCTTTCTTTCTTTGCCCTTTTTTTCTATTTTCTTTTTTTTCCCTTTTTTCTTTCTTTCTTTGTCTTTCTTTTTTTGTTTTTTCCTTTCTTTCTTTTTTTTTTGGCCCTTTTTTTTTCTTTGTTTTCTTTCTTTTTCTTTTTTAAAAAACTTTTCTTTTTTCTTTCCCTTTCTTTCATTTTTTTTTCCTTTCTTTTTTTTCCCTTTTTTCTCTTTGTCTTTCTTTTTCTTTCTTTTTTTTTTTTTTTTCTTTCTTTCTTTCTTTCTTTTTTGGCTTTTTTTTTTTCTTTCTTTCTTTTTTTTTTTTCTTTCTTTTTTTCCTTTTCCCCTTTCTTTCTTTCTTCTTTTTTTTCTTTCCCTTGTCTTTCTTTCTTTCTTTCTTTTTTTTCTTTGCCGGTTTTTTTTTTTTTTTTCCCCCTTTTCCCTTTCTTTCCTTTTCTTTTTTTGTTTTTTCCTTTTTTTCTTTGCCCTTTTTTTCCCCTTTTTTTCCCCTTTTTTCTTTGGTCTTTTTTCTTTCTTTCTTTTTTTTCTTTTTTTCCTTTTTGTCTTTTTTCTTTCTTTCTGTCTTTCTTTTTTTTCTTTCTGCCCTTTCTTTCTTTCTTTCTTTTTGGTCTTTTTTTCCCTTTTCTTTCTTTCTTTCTTTTTCCTTTGTCTTTTTTTTTCTTGCTTTCTTTTTTCTTTCTTTTTTTTCTTTTTTTTTTTTCTTTGTTTTTCTTTCTTTTTTTTTTTCCCTTTCTTCTTTTTTTGTCTGTCTTTCTTTTCTTTCTTTTTCTTTCTTTGTCTTTCTTTTTTCCTTTTTTCTTTGTCTTTCTTTTTTTCCCTTTTTTTCCTTTTCTTTTTTTTTTCTTTCTTTTTTTTCCCTTTTTTTGTCTTATTTTTTTTTCTTTCTTTTTTCTTTCTTTGTCTTTTTTTTTTCCTTTCTTTCTTTTTTTTCTTTCTTTCTTTTCTTTCTTTTTTTTTTTTTTTTTCTTTTTTGTCTTTTTGCCATTTCTTTTTTTCCCTTTCTTTCTTTGCCCTTTTTTTCCCTTTGTCTTTCTTTCTTTCTTTCTTTTTTTTTTGTGTTCTTTCTTTCTTTTTTCTTTGTTTTTCTTTCTTTCTTTTTTCTTTCTTTTTTTTTTCTTTTTTTTTTTTCTTTGTCTTTTTTTTTTCCTTTCTTTTTCTTTCTTTGTTTCTTTTTTTCCCTTTCTTTGTCTTTCTTTGTCTTTCTTTCTTTTTTTTTCTTTCTTTCTTTCTTTCTTTCTTTCTTTGTCTTTCTTTCTTTTTTTTTCTTTTTTCTTTTTTTGTTTTTTTCTTTCTTTGGGTCTTTCTTTGCTTTCTTTGTTTTTTCTTTCTTTCTTTTTTTGTTTTTCCCTTTGTCTTTCTTTCTTTCTTTTTTTTGTCTTTTTTTTTCTTTTTTCTTTCTTTCTTTGTCTTTCTTTTTTCTTTTTTTCTTTGTTTTTTCTTTCTTTCCCTTTTTTTCCCTTTGTCTTTCTTTTTTTCTTTCTTTCTTTGTTTTTTCTCCTTTCTTTCTTTTTTTCCCTTTGCCCTTTCTTTTTTTCTTTCTGTTTTTCCCTTTCTCTTTTTTCTTTTTTTTCTTTTTTTTTCTTTTTTTTTTTCTTTTTTTTGTCTTTTTTTTGTTTTTCTTTGTTTTTTCCTTTCTTTCTCTTTCTTTCTTTTTCTTCTTTTTCTTTCTTTCTTTCTTTCTTTTCTTTTTTTTTTCCCTTTGTCTTTCTTTCTTTGTCTTTCTTTCTTTCTTTCTCTTTCTTTCTTTCTTTGTCTTTCTTTCTTTCTTTCTTTCTTTGTCTTTCTTTGTCTTTCTTTCTTTTTCTTTCTTTGTCTTTCTTTCTTTGTCTTTCTTTCTTTGTCTTTATTTCTTTTTATTTCTTTATTTGTCTTTATTTGTTTGTCTTTATTTCTTTGTCTTTCTTTTTTCTTTTTTTTTGTCTTTCTTTTTTTTCTTTTTTTCCCTTTCTTTGTCTTTCTTTTTTTCCCTTTTTTTTCTTTTTTTCCTTTTTTTTGTCTTTTTTTTTCTTTTTTTTCTTTCTTTCTTTCTTTCTTTTTTTTGTTTGTTTCTTTCTTTCTTTTTTCTTTTTTTTTTGTCTTTCTTTCTTTCTTTCTTTCTTTCTTTCTTTTTTTTCTTTGTCTTTCTTTTGTTTTTTTCTTTTTTTATTTTTCTTTTATTGTTTTTCTAGTTTTTTTTCCCTTTCTTTCTTTGTCTTTCTTTTTTTCTTTTTTTGTTTTTTCTTTCTTTCTTTCTTTCTTTTTTTCCCTTTTCTCTTTCTTTCTTTCTTTTTTTTCTTTCTTTTTTTGGGTCTTTCTTTCTTTCTTTCTTTTTTCTTTCTCTTTTTTTCTTTCTTTCTTTTTTTTTTTTTTCTTCTTTCTTTTCCTTTTTTTCCCCCTTTCTTTCTTTCTTTTTTTCTTTCTTTTTCTTTCTTTTCTTTCTTTCTTTCTTTCTTTCTTTTCTTTCTTTCTTTCTTTTTTCTTTCTTTTTTTTCTTTTTTTTCTTTTTCCTTTGTCTTTCTTTCTGTTTTTCTTTTTTTTCTTTCTTTTTTTCTTTCTTTCTTTCTTTGCCCTTTCTTTTTTTTCCTTTCTTTTTTTCTTTTTTCTTTTTTTTTGTTTTTTTTTATTTTTTTTTTCTTTTTCTTTTTTGTTTTTTCTTTCTTTTTTCTTTCTTTGTCCTTTTCTTTCTTTCTTTCTTTGCCTTTCTTTGTTTTTCCCTTTCTTTTTTTTCTTTCTGTTTTCTTTTTTTTGGTCTTTCTTTGCCCTTTCCCTTTCTTTTTTTTCTTTCTTTCTTTTTTGTCTTTTTTTTCTTTCTTTTCTTTCTTTTTTTCCCTTTGTTTTTTTTTTCTTTTTTTTTTTGTCTTTTTTTTCTTTCTTTTTTTTCTTTGTTTTTTCTTTCTTTCTTTCTTTCTTTGTCCTTTCTTTTTTTTCTTTCTTCTTTGTCTTTTTTTTCTTTCTGCCCTTTCTTTTTTTTCCTTTTCTTTTTTGTCTTTCTTTCTTTCTTTGTCTTTCTTTCTTTCTTTGTCTTTCTTTCTTTCTTTGTCTGTCTTTCTTTCTTTTTTTTCCTTTTTTCTTTTCTTTCTTTCTTTTTTTTTTTCCCTTTTCTTTGTTTTTTTCTTTCTTTCTTTTTTTTTTTTCTTTCTTTCTTTTTTGTCTTTTTTTCTTTTTTTTTTCTTTCTTTCTTTGTTTTTTCTTTCTTTTTTTTCTGTTTTTTTCTTTCTCTTTGTTTTTATTTTTTTGTTTCTTTTTTTTTCTTTGTTTTCTTTCTTTTTTTTCTTTTTTTTTCTTTCTTTTTTTGGGTCTTTTCTTTCCCTTTTCTTTCTTTCTCTTTCTCTTTTTTCTTTTTCTTTCTTTTTTTTCTTTTTTTCTTTTTTGGGTCTTTCTTTCTTTTTTTTCTTTCTTGCCCTATCTTTTTTTTCCTCTCTCTTTCTTTTTCTTTCTTTCTTTTTTCTTTCTTTTTTTTGTTTTGTTTTTCTTTTTTTTCTTTGTCTTTCTTTGTCTTTCTTTCTTTTTTGTCTTTCTTTTGTCTTTCTTTGTCTTTTTTTCCCCTTTTTTTTTGGTCTTTCTTTTTTTTTTTTTCTTTCTTTTTTTTGGTTTTTCCCTTTTTTTCTTTCTTTCTTTTTTTTGGGCCCTTTCTTTCTTTTTTTCCCTTTCTTTTTTTTCTTTTTTTTCTTTCTTTTTTTGTTTTTCCTTTTTCTTTCTTTTTTTTCTTTTTTTCTTTTTTTTTCTTTTTCTTTCTTTCTCTTTTTTTCTTTTTTTCCTTTCTTTTTTTTTCTTTCTTTCTTTTTTTTTTTGGCCCTTTCTTTTTCTTTGTTTTTCTTTCCCTTTCTTTTCCTTTCTTTCTTTTCTTTCTTTTTTTTTCCCTTTTTTTTTTTTTTGGGTCTTTCTTTTTTTTCTTTTTCTTTCTTTTTGTTTTTTTTTTTTCTTTTTTTCTTTTTTCCTTTTTTTTCTTTTTTTTTCCCTTTCTTTTTTTCCCTTTTTCTTTCTTCCTTTTCTTTTTCTTTTTTTTCTTTCTTTTTTTTTTCTTTTTTTTCTTTTTCTTTCTTTCTTTTTTTCTTTTTTCTTTTTCCCTTTCTTTTTTCCTTTTTTTTCTTTCTTTTTTTTCTGTCTTCTTTTTTTTGGGTCTTTTCTTTGCCCTTTCTTTCTTTTTTTCCCTTTCTTTCTTTGTTTTTTTTCTTTCTTTGCCCCTTTTTTTTTTCTTTGTTTTTCTTTCTTTTTTCTTTGTCTTTCTTTCTTTCTTTCTTTTTTCCTTTTTTTTCTTTTTTTTTGTCCTTTTTTCCCCTTTCTTTCTTTCTTTCTTTGTCTTTCTTTCTTTTTTTCCCTTTTCTTTCTTTTTTTTGGGTTTTCTTTTTTTCCTTTCTTTTTTTCTTTGTCTTTTTTTCTTTCTTTTTTCTTTTTTTCTTTCTTTTTTCTTTCTTTTTTTCCCTTTTTTTCTTTTTTTGTCTTTCTTTCTTTCTTTTTTTTTTTCTTTTTTTTCCCTTTCTTTTTTTCGTTTTTTTTTCCCTTTTTTTCCCTTTTTTTTCTTTCTTTCTTTGTCTTTCTTTTTTTCTTTTTTTTCTTTCTTTCTTTGTCTTTTTTCTTTTTTTTCTTTTTTTCCCTTTCTTTCTTTCTTTTTGTTTTCTTTTTTTTCTTTCTTTCTTTGCCCTTTCTTTTCTCCCCTTTTTTTTCTTTCTTTTTTTTCTTTCTTTTCTTTTTTTTTTCTTTCTTTCTTTCTTTGCCCCTTTCTTTTTTTTCCTTTTGTCTTTTTTTCCCTTTTTTTTTTTCCCTTTCTTTTTTTTTTTTCCCTTTCTTTCTTTTTTCTTTTTTTTTTTTCTTTCTTTTTTTCTTTTCGTTGTTTGTCTTTCTTTTTTTTCCTTTTTTCTTTTTTTGGGCCCTTTTTTGTCTTTCTTTGTTTTTCCCTTTGTTTTCCCCTTTTTTTTTTCTTTTTTCTTTCTTTCTTTTTTTTTTTCTTTCTTTCTTTCTTTCTTTCTTTTTTTTGCTTTCTTTTTTTCTTTCTTTTTTTCTTTTTTTTCTTTTTCTGTTTTCTCTCTGTCTTTCTTTCTTTCTTTCTTTTTTTCCCTTTCCTTTCTTTGTCTTTCTTTTTCCCTTTTTCTTTCTTTGTCTTTTTTTTTGTTTTTTTTTTTTTTTCTTTCTTTCTTTTCTTTCTTTTTTTTTCCCCTTTTTTTTCTTTCTTTGTTTTTCCCTTTGCCCTTTCTTTGTCTTTTCTTTGTCTTTCTTTGTCTTTCTTTTTCTTTTTTTCTTTCTTTGTCTTTTTTTGTCTTTTTTTCTTTCTTTTTTCTTTCTTTCTTTCTGGCTTTTTTTTTTCCCCTTCCCTTTCTTTTTCTTTCTTTCTGTTTTTTTCTTTTTCTTTTTTTTTTTTCTTTCTTTGTCTTTCTTTTTTTCTTTTTTTTTTTCTTTCTTTTTTTTGTTTTTTCTTTGTTCTTTTTTTCTTTTTTTTCTTTTTTTCCCTTTCTTTCTTTGTCTTTCTTTCCTTTCTTTCTTTTTTTCTTTCTTTCTTTGTCTTTCTTTCTGTCTTTTTTCTTTCTTTCTTTCTTTCTTTCTTTCTTTTTTTTCTTTCTTTGTTTTTTTTTTTTCCCTTTCTTTGTCTTTCTTTGTCTTTCTTTCTTTCTTTTTTGTCTTTCTTTGTCTTTCTTTTTTTCCTTTTTTTCCCCTTTCTTTGTTTTTTTTTGCCCTTTCTTTGCCCTTTTTTTGCCCTTTCTTTGTCTTTCTTTTTTTTCCTTTGCTTTCTTTTGCCCTTTTTTTTTCTTTCTTTTTTTCTTTCTTTCTTTCTTTTTCTTTCCTTTCTTTCTTTTCTTTTTTTCCCTTTCTTTTTTTTTCCCTTTCTTTTTTCTTTTTTTTTGTCTTTTCTTTTTTTCCCTTTTTTCTTTTTTTTCTTTCTTTTTTTTCTCTTCTTTCTTCTTCTTTCTTTCTTTCTTTCTTTGTCTTTCTTTTTTTGTCTTTATTTCTTTCTTTTTTTTTTCCTTTTTTTCTTTTTTTTGTTTTTTCTTTGTTTTTATTTTTTTTTCCCTTTGTTTTTCTTTTTTTTTTCTTTGTCTTTCTTTCTTTCTTTGTCTTTTCTTTGTCTTTCTTTCTTTCTTTTTTTCCCTTTCTTTCTTTCTTTTTTTTTCCTTTTTTTCTTTCTTTGTCTTTCTTTGTCTTTTTTTTTGTCTTTCTTTCTTTTTTTTCCTTTTCTTTCTTTCTTTCTTTCTTTTTTTTGTCTTTTTTTTCTTTCTTTCTTTCTTTCTTTCTTTTTTGTTTTTCTTTGTTTTTTCTTTCTTTTTTTTCCTTTCTTTCTTTCTTTCTTTCTTTTTTTTTTGTCTTTCTTTCTTTCTTTTTTTGGTCTTTCTTTTGTTTTTCTTTCTTTTTTTTCTTTTTTTTCTTTGTTTTTTCTTTTTTTTCTTTCTTTGTCTTTTTTTTCTTTTTTCTTTGCCCTTTCTTTGTTTTTCCCTTTGTTTTCTTTCTTTCTTTCTTTGGTCTTTTTTTTCTTTTTTTCCCTTATTTTTTTCCCCCTTTTTTTCCCTTTCTTTGTCTTTCTTTTTTTCTTTGTTTTTTTCTTTCTTTTTTTTTCCCTTTTTTTTCTTTCTTTCTTTTTTTCCCTTTTTTCTTTGCCCTGCCCCTTTCTTTTTTTCCTTCTTTCTTTCTTTTCTTTGTTTTTCTTTCTTTTTTCTTTTTCTTTCTTCTTTTCCTTTTTCCCCTTCTTTCTTTCTTTCTTTGTCTTTTTTTTGGTCTTTTTTTTGGCCCTTTTTTTGGGTCTTTCTTTGTCTTTTTTTTGTTTTTTCCTTTTTTTCTTTTTTTTGGTCTTTCTTTCCTTTTCTTTCTTTTTTTTCCCTTTGTTTTTTCTTTCTTTCTTTTCTTCTTTGTCTTTCTTTCTTTCTTTTTTTCTTTGTCTTTTTTTCCCTTTTTTTGGGTCTTTCTTTCTTTCTTTCTTTGCCCTTTCCCTTTTTTCCTGTCCTTTCTTTCTTTGTCTTTCTTTCTTTCTTTCTTTCTTTGTCTTTCTTTGTCTTTTTTTTTTTTCTTTTTTTCCCTTTTTTTTCTTTCTTTCTATTTTTCCCCTTTCCCTTTCCCTTTGTCTGTTTTTCTTTTTTTCCCTTTTTTTCTTTGTCGGTTTTCTTTCTTTTTTTTTCTTTTTTTTGTCTGTCTTTCTTTCTTTCTTTTTTTCCCTTTCTTTGTCTGCCCTTTTTTTTTTTCTTTCTTTCTTTTTTTTTTTCTTTGTCTTGTTTTTTGGTCTTTTTTTTGTCTTTCTTTCTTTCTTTTTTTTTTTCCCTTTGTCTTTTTTTCTTTTTTCTTTCTTTTTTTTCTTTTTTTCTTTCTTTTTCTCTTTCTTTTTTTCTTTCTCTCTTTCTCTTTTCTTTTTTTTCTTTCCCCCTCTTTCTTTTTTTCTTTCTTTCTTTTTTTTCTTTCTTTCTTTCTTTGCTTTCTTTCTTTCTTTTTTTTCCTTTCTTTCTTTTCTTTTCTTTTCTTTGTCTTTCTTTCTTTTTTTCTTTTCTTTCTTTGCTGCCCTTTCTTTCCTTTCTTTCTTTTTTTTTTTCTTTCTTTCTTTGCCCGGGTCTTTCTTTCTTTTTTTCTTTCTTTCTTTTGTCTTTCTTTGTCGTCTTTTTTTCTTTTTTTTCTTTCTTTCTTTGTCTGTCTTCTTTCTTTCTTTCTTTCTTTCTTTCTTTCTTTCTTTCTTTCTTTCTTTCTTTCTTTCTTTCTTTCTTTGTCTTTCTTTCTTTCTTTCTTTCTTTCTTTCTTTGTCTTTCTTTCTTTCTTTCTTTCTTTCTTTCTTTGTCTTTCTTTCTTTCTTTCTTTCTTTGTCTTTCTTTGTCTTTCTTTCTTTCTTTCTTTCTTTCTTTCTTTCTTTCTTTGTCTGTCTTTCTTTCTTTCTTTCTTTCTTTCTTTCTTTCTTTCTTTCTTTATTTCTTTATTTCTTTCTTTGTCTGTCTCTCTCTTTCTTTGTCTGTCTCTCTCTTTCTGTCGTTTCATTTTTTTGATTGTAGGACATGTGAAGCTCCCTCTGCCTCTCTCTCCCGTCAAAAGATCTAAAATAAAAATGTGACATTGTGTAATACATGATCTTAGGTAGACACACAAAAACAGTTAAGGCCTGTTTTTTTTTTTTTTTTTCTTTGACGGGGAATGGATTTGTAGGGAAGGGTTATTAAAGAACTGCACTGTGAAAGGGAACCCGTCAGGTGATTTATTCTCCCTTATGTAAGAGCAGGATATGACGGGGGAGAGCTGCTGAGCTTTGAGATTTATATATATATTTATATATATATATATATATATATACTTATAAAATATATATATTATATATATATTTATTTTATATATATTTATATATTATATATATTTATTTTATTGTTGTTGGCAACATCCAAGTTTCTGATGTTCCCCAAATTTTTTTTAAAAGGCATAGTAATCCTAGTGAAATGTAAAAGTTTTGACTTTGCAGAAGTAATAAAAATGCCTTAAAAAAATTCTCTCTCATTATTTCTGTCTGTAACTAGGGACAGATGTAAGTCAAAAACGGTGTAAGTGGGGACTAATATTATATATATTTATTAGTCCACGACTTACACCGTTCTGACTTACATCTGTCCCCTAGTTACAGACGGAAATAATGAGAGAGAATTTTTTTAAGGCATTTTTATTACTTTCTGCAAAGTCAAAACTTTACATACACTAGGATTACTATGCCTTTAAACAATTTGGGAAGCATCAGAAACTTGGATGTTGCCAACAAACCTAATTAGAGACTCGCCTGCAGATGTATTTTAAAGTGCACCAGAAACCCACTGTTGCTGTGTGTAACATCATGGGGAAGTCTAAAGTAATTATCCAAGGTATCAGGAAGAGAATTGTGTACTTGCACAAGTCTGGATCATCCTTGGGTACAATCTCCAGATACCTGAAGGTGCCTCATTCATTCGTACAAACAATTATATCCAAGTACAAACAAGATGGGAATGTCCAGCCTTCATACCGCTCAGGAAGGAGACGGTTCTGTGTCTTAGAGATTAATGTGCTTTTGTCTGACATGTGCATTTCAACCTAAGGAAAAAAAAAACCTCGTAAAGATGCTGGCAGAAGCTGGTAAGATTGTGTCATTATCCACAGTGAAACGAGTACTGTATCAAAATAGCTGAAAGGCCACTCTGCCAGGAAGAAGCCCTTACTCAAAAAGAAACATGTAAAAGCCAGATTAATGTTTGCAAAAAGCACACAGGAACAAAGACCTACATTTTTGGAGACATGTCCTGTGGTCTGACAAAACTAAAATTGAACTTGCCATAATGATCATTACGTTTGGAGGAAAAAAGGAGAAACTTGGATACCATTGGACACCATTCCAACTTTGAAACATGGGAGTGGAAGCTTCATGTTGTGGGGTTGTTTTGCTGCAGGAGGGACTGGTGCACTTCACAAAATAGATGGCATCATAAGGAAAGATGATTGAGGCAATACTGAAGCAACAGAAGCAACATTCAAGACATCAGCCAGGAAAAGTTTAAAACTTGGGTGTGAAATGCGTCTTCCAAAGGACAATGACCTGTAAAGCTTACTGCCAAATGTTGGTTGCTAAGTTGTCTTAAGGATGTAGGGCAGGTCTCCGCAGGGGCTGTGGATACCACTCGCCTGCTGTTGCAGCGGTCCGGCCGCGCCGCGTGCGGGCGGCGGCAGCAAGTCCACATTTAGGCTGCAGCCTCTGGAGGCCTAGGCCGCGCCTTTCCTGGGCCAGGGGTGGCTCCAAACGGGTTCGGGCTCCTCCCAAGATGGGGCAGGACCTCCAGCAGCCCGGGCCTGTGTTGGGAGGTGGAGCCTAAACGCCATTTTTCCGGTGTTCGGCGTCCTGATGGCGTGCAGCTCTACTGGCTACCGAGGATCGACACCAGCATTCTTGAAAATTAGGTGGCCCTCCTGCTGGGCCAAAACATCCATGCCCTGAGCTCGATACAGCCAATATTGTCCGGGGTCCCATGCAAGCGGGCAGCTCACTAGTGCGTATGGGCCCAGTTTCCACTTGAGTCGCTCTGGTCAGCGGGTAACCTTCGGCCGAGCGCTAGAGTGCTTTCGTCATATGCTTTGGAACAATCTAGGTCGTTTTTTGAGCATGTCCCTATTGTCCCAGGTCGAACAGCGGTTCCTGGTTTTCACAGTAGGCTCTCGACGTTCTTTCGTTCGGAGCTCTGCCGTTCGGCCTCGCAGCTAGCCATTAAGGGTCTTCATATGCTCCTGCACCCCTAATGTCTATCCTTCGCATCTGGGCGTTGGTTCCACCTCACAAATGACGCCTAACGGGCTCTGCATTAGGAATTCTTCTGGAGTCTGCAGCGTGCTTCTGGGACTGGATAGTTGATTTGCAGCAATCCCGGTATGATTCCTCATTTGTGTGGGATGGAATTCTCGAGGGGATGATTTTTTTTTCTCACTCGGGTTCCAGAGGGTTCTCTTGCATCTGGAAGCTACAGCACTTAGTCGTTCCCCTATTTCTGAATTGCACCCGGCATATTCTTCATAATTGCATGCGAGGGTTTGGCAGCTTGAGGAACGCCCCCGAGGCGTGGTCCTTTGCGCAGCACCTTGCTCGCCCTCGTGAAGCGGGCAATCCTGCCTCCTAGTGACGGGGGCAGGTCTCCAATTGTTCCATTGGTCTAAAGCGGTGGCACTGCAACCCCGGATCGTCTCGGCTGGGCTGGTGGCTAGCCTTCCCGGTATTACATCGAGGGAGGTCATTTCTGCCCCCGCAATGGCTGGTCGCCACCACAGACGTCATCTTTTCGGGGGTGGGACTCCCGTTTCACACCGCCCGCCCCCTCCCCGCCAGCTCCAACCCCCCTAGTGGGCGTCCTCTAGTCACTCGGGAGGCCAGTCTGTCAGATCAATGTGCTGGAACCCCAAAACTATTTCCTAAGCGGTTCTCTCATTGGGTTTCCCTCTCATGGGGCACCCACTTCAGTTCCGTTCGACTACACCAACGGACTGTGCATGTTCTGAATCTACTGGGTGGGAGTGAACTACTAGAGGCAGCAGTCTCCCTTTTATTTTTTTAGGATAACTGCAAGGATTCTTCGCTGGCAGACAGCATGGTACCGCACTAGGTCGGCAATTCCATTCCGGGTTGAAAAACCAATTTGGCCAATCATCTGTCCGGAGCGCTTCTGCCGTGTCTTGCGGAGGTGAGTACGTGAGTCGTGGCATGTGGCGTCTGCCTCAATCCATAAGCGCCGTTATATGGCCTGGGCCAGGAATCCCCCCGGCGCTGGCAGGGACTTGTTTAGTCCTCGCCGTGGGGGCTGTTTCTGACACGCCTTTTTTCACCTGGTCCCTCTTCCTCCGAGGGCTCTGAGTTGCCTGAGTCCAAGGAGGATATCAGCTGTGCCCTTAGGATTCAGCTGCCGCAGGTAGTGGTACGTGGACCTTGTGCCGGTTGGCAAACGGTCCTTGACCTTACTCCTTTACCCCCTGGCTTCTGTCGCAGGGCCCTCTGCTCCAACAACTGTACCCATGGTTGGTTGTGTTTCACTGCGGGGCAGTTGGGACTGCAACACTTGTTCCTTGGGTTTGTCGGGTTCCATATACGGACCATGATTCGAGCACGCGGTCTCGTCCTCAGGGTATGTTGCCGAAATTTCACCCTGGTATGTTCTAATCAAGGGTGCCATTTTGTGTCTACGGTCAGGCAGAGGCGCGCCTTTTTTCTTTCTTTCTTCTTTTTCTTTATCCTATTTGTTTTTTTTATGTATTTCTTTTTGCTTTTTCTTCTTTGCTTTTTTTTTGTCTTTGGGCTACGCCCTCTTACTACTTGCAAAGGGCAGAGGTCGGTTTGCCGATTCTGTAGCAAGCGCAAGCTGGCCTCCGCCGTCACAGGTTAAGGTTTTGTTATTGCAGGGGGTTGTGTGTTTGGGCCTCTGCTTCTTTTTTTTTAGTTTCGTAGCTATGGAAACGGGGATTCAATGCTTGTTTGGAAATAAGGCAGTCTGCACCTTTCGGGCTCTACGGGATAGTCTCCTTGTTATTTCATGGAAGGTGGCCTTTTGGGTGGCCATCACTTATATCACCAACTGGTCCCGAACGACAGCGTCTAACAGCAAAGCCTGTTTCGGGCGTTCTGCGGAAGGACAGTTACTACTTGTGTGACTTGTACTGTCATGTCTCCCAGAGGATGTGTTTCTGTTGTTTCATATAGATGAAGACATAGTTCTGCTCTCTTTTTTGCCCCTCGTCCTCTAGTCTTTGAGGATGATTGTTACGTTGGGTAGGCATGGTCAGGGCTGTTCGGTTCTACCTCTGTTTCAGATCCTTTAGGTGCACGCAGCCCTCTTGGTCTTTCCTGGGGGTCTTTGCAGGGGCTTTGCGTCCTCTAGGCCGCCGTTGCCAGCCGGATCTGGTCCATAGTTACGGTGTAGGGTCGGTCTCGTTCCCCTCGAGCAGTTGGGCCGATGTTGGTTTTCGGCGCTTCAAGCTCGGCTTGGGGTTTGCAAAGCTGGTCACCTAGGCTTGGCCCATACTCCGTCGCTTCTACCAAACTCAATGCCTTGGCCTTGGCTGCTGCAGGATCTCGCCGTAAGTTACTTTCTGCTAGCAGTGGAGGCTGATTGCTTGTCACTGGATGAAGTTTTCTAGTTGCCCACTCTCTGGCGAACTGGCTTTTGGGACATCCCAAGGTGCTGTGTTCCCCAATATTAATTATGCAAGAAAGGATTTTTGTACTTACCGTAAAAATCCTTTTCTCGTCCAATGGATTGGGGGACACAGGGTCCCACCCTCGATTTCTCGCCATGGTAAGTAGGGTTCTCCTTTTGTTCCTTTGTCTCGACACGCCTTTGCTACCAACTTGCATCAGCCGTGACATCAGCAGAAGGGATTAGGCCGTCGGGGGCGGGGCCTAAGTACGTTTAAATCTGCCTAGTGTCACGCTCCGATGGCTAGGGCCTATACCCAAGGTGCTGTGTCCCCCAATGAATTGGACGAGAAAAAGATTTTAAGATAAGTACAAAAATCCCATTTTTTAGTGGTTCCAATTTAGAATATATGCAACTTTTTTTTATCACTTTCATTCCAATTTTAGGGGATTTGAATGACGAAAAAACAAATTTTTTTTCTTTTCTTCTACGGTGTTCAGCGTATGGGATAAATTATATTTTGTATTTCAATAGATAGGACTTTTACAATGGTCAAATTGCATTCTTTATGCATTCAACTATTCTAGAAAGAAATTGATGTAAATCAAACCATACTATTATCTGTGAAAAGAAAGGCCTCAGATAGTTATGAAACTTAATCAAAAAATGATTGCATACCTGAATGAGGAGGAAAAATGTAATAAAAATGCTCTTGGTCATGTGTTTTTTTTTATTTTATTTTTTTTTTATAATTCTTATTTAATCCTCTATGCCATTTATGTATAAAATACAGACTGCTCAGTGATTTGACCTTTATGTTCTTTTAGATCTGAGGTTCCTGAGTACCATTTTGTGAAGGACTTAATAGGATGTTAGGAAAGACAAGTTAGTGGGTCTTGGGTGTTCAATCCAACTCAAAGAGCTTCACTGGACTTTGTCTTCATATTATATAGGTTAAATTGTAACTGTCGCCAGTGGGACTTGAGTCTGAATATAAGTGATGAAAATGTCTGTACAGTAAGAATATGTTGGTACCATAAATAAATGTCCATCAGATTAAAGAACTTCTTATGTAGTCAAAAACACTAAGGACCTGATGAAATTTTTTTATGGTTTGTCCGCTCTCGCACAACTCTTTACACTGTGAGACTTTGGCTGTTATTTAAATAAGAGAGAGAGAGATTATACATGTAGCCCCTCTCTGGAACTGGTGACCCACTTTAGTGCTTATTGATTTACCGCTTTTAAAGGTAGGCCTATACCTGTAATCTAAACAGGAGACACACTTTGTAAATGTCATCCATGGCTGCTAGGAGATAAGTTATTGCCTAAAAAATGTATCTGTAAACGGTCTCGAGTGACGGTGGGTTAAGTCTTTTGCATTTTCTTATCTACATTTTAATATTGATAGAACTTTATTGTGTAGAGCAGTTACTAATTAATGGATTTATTACCAAACAAACTCGAATTTCCAGATAAACAGTCATTAACCTTTTCTCATCTTAGTGTGCATAAATATCTAACTGCTGAAGGGTTTTATTTCAAGGTATATCAAGCTGGTGACTTAGCCCCTATGGTGGCTTTGTTTCCTGGTTAGCGCAGTTTCCCCAGCCATGGCTCCCTCGTATTCTGTGAAACCTCGCTAGGGGTTCCATGAAAGTGACAACACAAAGCTGGTCCCTTTACAGTAAGAACGAAAATGTATTTCTGTGCAGGGGATGGCAAAATAATGGGAAAATGTTAATTCTTTCATTTGGGAATTAGAATTAACATTGTCGCAGAATTATTGAAAACAAGGGTTGGCAGTCAGCTTTGTGTGACCTTAACTTTTAATGGGAGCTGGCTGCACATGGCAGTGAAAGTAAATAAAAATTGATTGCAACTAATTGTCTTCTTAGATTTCCTTTTTTTAAAAAAAAAAAAAAAACACTTTGTACCGCATAGGGTGTGTTTGGTGGGCGTTCGTGTACTAGTTTTGCTCAAAAGTTTAACATACCGGCACAGAATTTTTGCTCTCATGGCGCCTTTTCAGAGACTAAGAATAACAACAAAAAGACTTTGTTTCCAATACTATTACTGGTTATTGGTTGGGTGAGCCATTTATTGTCAAACTAAAGTGATCTCTTTTAAATCATTGTATGAATACCAATGTGTGTGTCCAAATGACCATGTCAAAAGTTTACATACCTGTGATTTTGGCCTGATAACATGACAGAATGTTCGACACTCAAGGGATTTAAATGGACTACTAAAGGTATCAGTAACAGCCTCACCTGAGACGTTGTTATAATCAGTGTGTGTGCATAAAAGCTGAGTGGTTTGGATCCAGACAGACTCTTTGCATTTTATCCAGCCACTGACTTTTCTGATTGAGAGTCTTGGGGAAGCAAAAGAATTGTCAAACTGGAATCCTGGGGAAAAGGGGAAACTGTATAAAACACGAAGGGAATACCAAAAAGATGGACATAGAAATTGAATAATGTGTCGGTCGCAGTGTATCCAAACTTGTTGATTTAATACAATGGAATAATCAGAGGTCTGTAAAAACAAACACTGTCAGAGTAGACCACAAAAATTTACGGCCACAATGCCAGGAAAATAGTTTGATGCAAAGGAAAAACCCACAAACATCATGCTGAAGATCCAAGAACCTCTCTGAAAAACCTAGTGGTGTGGGATTTCAAGGATGCACAATAAGGAGGCACTTGAAGAAAAATGGGCTGCATGTGAGTCGCCAGAAGAAGCCATTACTGCACAGCCATCAAAGTATTATAACTTCAATACACCAACAGTTACAGAGACACTGGCTCAAAACTTTGGAACAAAGCTAAATTTGGAATGATTTGACCAAATTGAACTCTTCGGCCACAACTATAAACGTTGCATTGGAGAGTTGTCAACAAGGCATATGATGAAAGGAACACCATTCCTAATGTAAAAGACGGAGGTGAGATCGTGATGTTTGGGAAAGGTACAGAAACTTGGTCCAAATTGACGGAAGCTGAATGCAGACCGTTGTCAGCAAAATGCTGGAGGTAAAATTTGCACTCTGTCAGCCGGGAAGCCTGTGCATGGGATGTACTTGACGTTCCAACATGTCAACGACCCTAAACACAAGATAAATCGACTGTCATCGGCTACCAGCAGAACAAGGGAAGCGTTATGGAGTGGCCATCTCAGTCTCCTGACTCAATATCATTTGCGCCACTCTGGGAGTGTCTCAAGCGCGCAGTTCATGCAAGACAAGCCCAGGAATTTAGCCAAGAAGAATGGGCAGCTTTACATCTGAGAAAATGTAGGCCTCGTCCAAAACTACCCCACAAAAGGACCTCAAGCTGTGATGTGTGTGGGGCACACATGGTATTAAGAAACTGGGGACTCCTGTATAATAAGTGAACTCGTAACAGTGATCAGGGTCATTTGGAGTGTTTTGTCCATTATGTGTTTAAAGAGCGAGATCACAGTAGTTTGACAATAACTGGCTTCACCCAACCACTAACCATGAGTGTGGGGGGAAAAAAAGTGTTTGTGCTCATACTCTGAAAAAAAGGCCAAGAAAGAAAGCAAACAACTCTGCCAGGGTATGTAAACTTTTGAGCACAACTCTATATAAAGAGAGGGTGCGTGGGGTATATATATACCTCTGCCATTGGAGCTTCAAGCAGGATGCTCTCAGATGCGAAGTGGCCACTGGCTTAGACTGATCAGTTTCATCAAAGTTGTAACAGGACGAGAAGACGGGGTGTACAGAAAAGTAAAGAAGTTGGATGTCCTTTGGCTTCATTCACACACTGATGACTGCTTATTGTAAACAATGCCATACGCAACTGTGTGATGAATGTCACACAACTCCCAGGGCTCGTTTAGGGAGGTGAGAGGGCAAACCAAGTGTCAACATCTGACCATTCGTAAACAATTTACACCCCCGTGATGGTACACGGTTATGAATTGGTCTGAAGTGGACTACGGTTGCCTCTCACCTAACATGCAAACGTGCTGGAGTTTGTGGTTCTTGTGGATTAATCATCTGGTTCTGGGTGATTGGTTTACAATGAAACAGTATCGCAGTGTGTGATTATTAAGCCCAAGGATGCTCCACTTCGGTAGCCTTCTGTGACTCTTTCGTCTCTTGTATTTTTGATACACCTGGCTGATGACACCTATGACACTCTAAGCTCAGTGCCGCACGTGTGTGTGTCTGAGGCGCATTCTTGCTCGTGAAGCCACACAATGGCAAGGTACTGTTGATCAATTGTAAGGTGTTGTCTTGGTCTCGTGATGTCAAAATGTGAACAGCATGATGAGGACGACTGTTTACATCCCATTCAACAAATCCCTAAATTAATTGTCGATTCAGGGATCAAACATCTGTTAAGGTATTTGCCATTAACGCTCCTGTTGGGATCTAGCAAAATTGTGCTAAAAGTACTGAAACACTGAACAGTTGTACTTGTGCATTCTAAAGCTAAGATGTGGTCTCATTTACTTTATGTAAAAAAAAAAAAAATTCAAGACACTTTGTTCATTTTGAAACTTCAAACAAAAGCCAAATATCCCTACCTTGTAAGTACACACGTGTGTATATATTCATATGAACACAGAATTCTAATTTTTTCTTTACCTTATACTGACTATTCTGTTTTCTCTAGGATCGGCTGCAAAAGAATTCTTTACGAAATCGAAGCTTCCAATTCCAGAGCTTTCACATATATGGTATGTTCTTCATGGCTTACATTGTAGACCTTCTGGTTCATACGCATGTGTAAATATGGTGTGTAGGTTAGTATGAATGTGTGTTTTGACAATTACTTTTATCATTTGTAGGGAGCTTTCAGATTTTGATAAGGATGGAGCGTTGACGTTGGATGAATTCTGTGCTGCTTTTCATCTTGTAGTGGCTCGAAAAAATGGATATGATTTGCCTGAAAAACTACCTGAAAGCTTAATGCCTAAACTCATAGACTTAGATGACAATGCAGGTACTGTTTTTTAGTTTAAAGTTTTAATAAAAAATGTGCATGCCTAAGGCCTTATTTTATTTTATTTTATTTTTTATGTAAATATTCAGCTTTAAGAATAGTAAAAGAAAACGTACTTTTAAAGTAGGAATTTTCATCTGTTGTCCATTGACTTGGTACAATAAACTGTCCTCAACAGGAGAAGATAAAAGGCAGCCGCTATATATATGTATTAAACGCGGTTGTTTACTGGATATTGTCATACGTGGACTGGGGAAAAAGGTAGTGACCGGGCTTTTAAGGCGGGGTTCACACGGCTTATTCAAGCCTAATTGCGGTTCGGATTTCGCCCGCAATTACGGCTTGAGTACGGGGCGGGGGTGGCAGCTCACCGGCCTCATAGACATGCATTATCCACGGCGCGTATCCCGCCGGGATAGTGTGCATGTCACTTTCTCCCCGCCCGGCGGATTCGCCGAGTGGGGAGGAAAGACGGAATCCATAATTCTTGATGAGAATTGTGGATTACCGTAATGGCTGGCACGGATTCCAGCCGTATTGCAACGCAGTACGGCGTGCAATACGGATGCCATCTTTGTCCGAAATAAGCCGTGTGAACGGCCCCTAAGAAGGACACACAGCTGACATTGACCTGCCTGTCACTTCTATATACAGTACTGCTTTCAGAGAGGACAACTTGAAGTAGATGACAGATGTGTTTGGAGGGTTTCTCCAGTGTTGTGTAATGCTGAATTAGCAGAGAAGCCATCATGAGAGATCATGTGTTGCTCTTGATTTTAGTAGTGCTACTAAAAATTACCCGTTTATCTTCAGCCTAGAGTACAAATGTTGTTACCCTGTTTCCCCGAAAATAAGACAGTGTCTTATATTAATTTTTGCTCCTAAAGACGAGCTAAGACTTCTTTTTAGGGGATGTTTTATTCCTCCATGAACAAGAATTCACATTTATTGTTGAACAAAAAATCCACATGTATTAGTATACTGCAATGATTTCATCACAAACCTCAGCATAAGCAGCCAAACTCTGGATTGCATAAAAAAAAATGCACTATGACTTCTTTTCGGGGAAACAGGGTAGAACTGCATCAAGTAAATGGCCTGAACAGTGGAGAAATTTATATATATAATGGGACTGCCGAGACTAGATCTTTCCTGCTCACAAATCTGTTTCCTGACTACATATATGTATATACCTTCCTTTATCAGTATTAACTAATTGATGGGCAAACTGTGGACACTTTACAGCATACACCCAAATAGATTTCTATAACCTTTGAGTCACATTTACTACCCAAATTGACTTAACTGCCAGTGGTTTGGTTTGGACGCTAGTGAAGCGAAGCTAGTTTTTCACCTCCCAGAATTCATACTACCACCTTTTACCTGAAAAAACGTAGACGCATGGAATGAGTAAAGTCAGGGGTGTAGCTATAGGGGGTGCAGAGGTAGCATTCACTACCGGGCCCTGCAGCCCAAGGGGGCCCAAAAGCCCTCCTGTCACATAAGAACACACTAGTATTGTCAATGGTGCACGGTAACTGGGGGCCCCATTTCACTTTTTGCACTAGGGCCCAAGAGTTTGAAGTTACGCCTCTGAGTAAAGTATATATGTTTTGGCTAGGCTTGTGCATGGGTGTGCTTGTTCCCTGAGTGAGTAATATGTATTGTATGCACAGGCTGTTTGCCGTTTCTTCTAACAGTGAGCGCTCTTCGGCTGTGTTCACTCGGCCGGTATTTGTCCTGTTTTGCGGCCGTCCCCGCGGGGGAGGGAGGGGCGGCTTTTCTCCGCGTTGAGCGGAGAAGCGCCACCCCCCCCCTCCCATTGAGGTGTTCATATTCCGTCCGGAAACCGGACGAAAGAATGAACATGCTCAATGGTTTTTAGAGCGGCCCGCGGGCGGCAAAACCGCCGGGCGGAAAACCCGTGCAGTGGGGACTGCTTCACGGGTTTTCCATAGAGCACCATTGTGCTCGTTCTCGGCCAGTTTTTCAGGCGGTCTGCAAAACCATAAACCAGCCGAAAAGCCGTGCCGTGGGGACATGCCCTTCCGGTTGCTGCTTTTGCCTGGGAAAACCTTGACCAAACTCATGTATATAGTTAGCACGAGTGAAAAAAGACATATGTCCATCAAATTCTAGGGATTCTTGGTTGAGAAACCCCACCCTAGTCTCATCATTTTTTCAGTAACTTTGACGTCCATGTTGCTATCGGGAATGACACGAAGGCCCCGTTCACACGGCTTATTCACGCCGGATTTGCGGGCCGGATTGCGCTCGCAATTCCGGCGTGAATAAGGGGCGTGGCCCGCCGGCCCCATAAACAATGCATTATCTACGGCGCGTCCGCGCCGTAAATAATGTGCATGTCACTTTCTCCCCCCGCGGCGGATTCGCCGAGCGGGGAGGAGCGATGGAATCCACTGTTCTCTATGAGAGCAGTGTATTACCGTAATTACTGCGACGGATTGGCGCCGGGCGGGGAGAAAGTGACATGCACATTATCCAGGCGCACTACGCGCCGTGGATAATGGCAGTCTATGGGGCCGGCGGGCCGCGCCCCCGCACCCGCCCCTTATTCAAGACGGAATTGCGAGCGCAATCTGGCTCGCAAATCCGGCGTGAATAAGCCGTGTGAACGGGGCCTAATTAACAGCTAGACAGTGGCATGCGATTTCCAAACCGCTGGTTGGGGAACGCTGCAGTAACATGGTGAAGAGCTGTGAAATTGTCTTGTTTTTAAGTTAATCACGGTTAGAAGTTCATACTTTTTTTTTTCTTTTTTTTTTTTTTATTCAGCTGGAGATCAGTCTGGAGAGGTCGGATTTTCAAGTTCTCCTGCTGAACCTCCTCCAAGTAAATCACCCTCTATGCCATCACTGAATCAGACATGGCCTGAGATGAACCAAAGTAGTGAGGTAAGCATATGCATCAAACATAGCTCTTGGTTTTTATTCCTTTTCTGTTTTTACCTCCTTCTCGGTGAAACCACAAAACAAATCTTGCATCTTTAGCAGTACACTCTGCAATATATGGAGATAGTACCATTTGTTTTACTGTTATTATTATTATTATTATTTATTTTAGAGTGCCATTAATTCCAGGGCGCTGTACATTTTAAGGGGAATTACATACATAACAAATATTGAACAAATACAATGGTGACAAAAATGGACTGTTTAACTGAAACAGAGAGGAAAGAGGACCCTGCCCGCGAGGGCTTACAATCTACAATCTACAGCAGAGAGTTGTGCCATATTCCATTGGGAAAGACTTATAAAGTAGAGGGGGTCTGCTAAGAAGGGGCCTTTGTCATAGGAATAAAAAAAAAATCCATTCACACGTTTGACAAAGTAATAGCTTTTGTGTAAACTGTCGCATCTTCATTTATTTTCATCATTAGGGTAGCTTTAACGAGTGCTAGCAGTAACTACACTGCTTTCCTCATTTGATCATTAATGTGGCTGATGTGGTCGTTAGGCAGTAAAAATCATGGGAATCAACTATTTAAAAGACAAGTATCTTCATAAAAGGACACATTTCAAGTTTGTGTTTTTAAGAAAAAAACCAAAACAAGCACTACAATGTTTGTCGCTAGTCTTCTATAGCCCACTTCTCGGATTCATTGTACAGATGGAGAGCGGGCACAGTCATCTCATTACTAGAAACTTGGAGAATGGGGGCACAGACAAGGCAGGAAGCAACACTGTTCACTAAACCTAGAGATAAGTCCCTGTATGCGTCTTCCTAACGGCCTTCTATTCTTTGGGAGAGAGTGCAGTACTTCCCAGCACCTGAAAATGTCACGTCATGGTGATTGACTCCTTTCAGCTATGATATAGTGCACACAACCTGATGACTGGGGTACAGGAAAGGTGTTCCTTCAATATAGTCCTCAGAAGAGTTTTTTTTTTTTTTTTTTTTTTTTATATGGCTACAAATGTTCCAAAAGGGAGAAAAAAAAACTTTGAATGGATTTACAGGGAACTGATGTCCTATTTTAGCCAAGGCCCTATCAGCCTGATGGCTTTTCAGAAATCTAGCCCATCAGTACATTCTTCTAGAAAAAAATATTGAACGCTTGATTAAATAAATACATGAAATTATTAAACCCCTTTAAAACCGCCCCAATTTTTGGGGTCAGCAGGTGCGGGTTTTTCTCTACGCGAAGTCTTTTTTGGGTCGCTGTAGATTGGGGTTTGCGGGCCCCAAATGTGCTAGGATGGGAAATGTGCTACACCCAGATCCAGGCATGTTGCGAAGCCAGGAGTGAAAAAGAAAACATCCGGCAACTGATGCTTTTAACCCTATGCTGATTGGCTGATTACCCGCACCGTAATCAAAGGGTTGCCACATGCTGTGGGTGATCGGAAACACCGGTGACCCGACAGAGCTTGGGGTAACAGCTGCACAGTCAGCCCTGGGGACCTGGAGTAGCCCCAGAACGTCTGTGTAACAAGCCAGTGATTCAGGCCAGCCTGTGTGCTGCCTGAACACTCCCTGTCTCAGACTGACACAGATTTAATGTATTGATATATGAATATGCTAATCATTACTAGTTTGTAAAAAAAAAAAAAAAAAAAAAATGTAAAAAAAAAAAAATAATAAATTTTTTAAAAAAAAATTGTGATAAATTACAACAAAAATAAAATTTTGGGTATCCATATGAAGTAAAAACCTTTTAGAAATTTACTTTGTGAAATTGAACTGAAAAAAAAAAAAAAAAAATTTTTTTTTAAAAAAAATTCTTTAATTTATAAGTGATTTAAACTTTTCCCCCCTGAAGAACAACTTGTCTCGAAAAAAGAGCCCTCATCCAACTGCGTCTTTTGAAAAAATAAAAAAGTTACAAGTTGAAATCAAAAGGAGGCAAAAACGAAAAAAAGTTCTAGTATTAACTCTTTCGGCCCGGGAGTTAGGGGGGTTTAAAAAGGTCTAAGCTCTGGAATGGGCCCCGTCCCCTGGCTTATGATTTGTTTTTTTGCAAGGGGGCCTCACCCCGATTCCCTTTTCCCCTTTTTAATGGTTTGGGAAGGGGGAGTCCACAATTGTAAGTGTTAGAAAACCATGATTTGACAGCAAATTGCGTCAATATGGTGTGTAGACTTGGTGTTACAATAGTGTAGGTAGGGGTTTTAGATTAGATAGAAACTCCAAGTACAGAAACAGAGTGCTATTAACTACTTCTAACTAAGGTAAATGGAAAAGGTGGGGGGGGGGGGGAAGTTAAAAAACCTGTTTTTTTTTTTTGTTTGTTTTTTTTATGAGAATACAGTTTCTATGGTAATATCATTTTGTTTCTGGGCAAGATGGCAAGAAAAATGTACACCACTCAGCCATATCATTCAAACCACTGAGTGTTATAGTGTGTAAACTTTATAATCCTGCAGTGGTCAGGGGCTGGGATGTATTGTCCCCAAGTGAACCCCCTCTTAAAGTTAGTTTTTAGGGCAGGAAAAAGGGGAAAAGCATAGGGGATTTAAGTGAACGAGCCCCAAAATTTCCCATGGCTGGGGGGGTTGGTGTGAGAATCTCCCAAAGCGGGCTGGTTTTTGGAGTGTTTCAGTAGTTTTCCCCTTCCCAAACAGGGTTAAACCTTTAAACAGTAGGCGAAGGTTAGCCTTTCTGGTCCAGTCCCACAAAAGTGTATTCCCAAAAGGGGGCCCATGGGAGAATCTAACTGGTGCAGGGGGCCCAAAGGGGGGCCTGGTTGGTAAATTTCAGTTTTTTTTCTCTGGTATCATGGGGGGACTGCGGGTTTGGGCCCGTCCCGCTATTTTGGAAAAAGGGGTTTGGCCCTGGAAATGTACTATAAGGCTATGTTCACACGGCTTACTTGTGGGGCGTAATTACGCCACGGGGCCGGGGAGCAGGGGGTGGGCCCACCTGGGCCGGGCCCATAGACTTTTCATTAAAATTGGCGCAGTTGCCAAGGGGGGAGGAGACGAAATTTCCTTTGTTCCCCTATGAGAACTGGGGTTTCCCGTTTTTGCCCTGGGACGTTTTCCACCCGTAATTCGCCCCCAGAGGCCAAAAATTCCCGGACTAAAGCGCCCCATTTTAACCCATGGGGAACATGGGCCTAAGAAAGTAAAGTGGATGTTTTTAGGGAAAATTTTCTGTGGATGTTGGCCCCTGTGGTTTAGTTTTAGCCCCCAAACTTCCCTAAACAGGGGGTTCCCGGGCCGGGAAACCCCTCCTTTTTCCCCCCAAATATTTTTTCCTAAATGTTACGCGGGTTTAATGTGCCACACTGCAAATAATTGTTTCGGGAAAATGGTTGAAAAAACTTGGTTTCAAGGTGTTGATTTGGGCCCTTTCAATTTCCCTGAGTTTAAAAAGGGGAAATTCCAGATCTCTGGGGGGGGCTTGATTTAGGGCCACATTTTTGGAAACTTATCACAGATGCCTCCAGAGATCTTGTGAAGTCCATGCCTTAAAGGGTCAGAGCTGTTTTGGGTGGGGACGGGGGGTTTAGACCTTTATTAGGAGGGGGTTTTTATTGTTTGGTGTCAGTGTATTTTTTTAAACCAAACCCTTGGGCAGAGGGTTTGGGAATTAGCCCTCCAAAGTGCTCACAATATAACGGTTTTGGCTTTTTTTATTAAAAAATTTTAAATGGGAGGTTCGGGTTTTCATGTTGTTTGGGTGTGCTGTGATCTTTTAAAATCCAAATTACTCTGTACGGGGTGATTGGGCTGATCCCCATTTTATTAAATAAAAAAATGAAATATGTGCCCAAGACCTAGCCCCGTTGTCACCCCCCTTTCCCCTTTTACACTTTCACCCTATTTTTCCCCTCCCACACCCCCAAACCCAACTTTTGGGATATGTAATGTTTTTTTGGTGGCCTTTTACTAACCCCCCCCCCCCCCCCTTGCCTTGTCTGGCAGTACTGTGCTTCTGTGAAGTGCCATGTCGAGCCTATAGCATCACCTCCCTTAAAGGCAGGCCCATCACCTTGATGTGAAACCTGTTTCTTGACAAGCATGTTTCATTATTTTTGTAGATGTGGTTGGTTTGCTTTTGATCATATCATCCTATGTATTGCATGATACATAACCCCTGTCCTGGCTGCAGGCCAGTCTTTCAGCTATTCTTCTGTACAAGTGTGTGTGGAAGAAAGCACAGTTCACATATTGTCCTCATTTTATTGCACTGTTCTTGTTAACCTTTTTCATTAATCAATATGATATCGATCAGTTTAATCCTTTGCAGAAAAATGGATTGCACTGACAGGTACCTTCTGCCAATTCCCCCCAAAAATTTAGGCTACAGGTTTTTATTCTCCAAGTGTGGAAAATGTCTGATTTGTATGTATTAATCACACCACACTCCTTCAATTGGCACAGAACTTGCAGTGTAAGCCATGAAATGAGGGTTTATTTTCTGCTCAGATCTTCTCCTCTCCTCTTATCATGCTGACTTGTGTCTCCTCTGTCTGTTCAGCAGTGGGAGACATTTAGCGAACGCTCTTCAAGCTCACAAACTCTGACCCAATTTGATTCTAACATTGCACCAGCTGATCCTGTAAGTCAATCACATAGCTTGCTTGTTTGATTAATCAATGTATTAACACTTAATTCATGACAATGGAGCTCTGGAATTCTGTTTGCATGATTTAATGACTGCTTTTACTAGTGGAGAAGCCTCATCTATAGGAATAGATTTAGACCATTTTTATTTTTTTTTTAGGGTAAAAGCAGTCTAGCCTTCTGTAAATCTGCAGAATATTGTGAGACCTGCCTTTTATTCATCTGTGTTACTTTTTAGATTTTAAATTTACAGCAAATGTTTTTCAGCTTCATAATATCATGAATGCACTAATAGTATCTTGGTGTCCAAGTCATAGTGTCCAAGTGTCCATAGTGTCCAAGTCCATATAAACTTCTCTGATCTAAGATGAACAATGTTTTTTCTTTAAATGTGTATTAAGGGGAATGTAACTATATAGATGGTCTTAATAAAAAAAAAAAAAAAAAAAAAAAAAATATATATATTAAGACCATGTACTGAACTTTTTTCTAATTTTTGTCTGATTGCAGATTAGTTTGTTTCTATACACGATTCTAGGGGCAGCCATCTTGCATGAGCTGCTGCTCTGCTGTGTTAACAGTATTTGGAGAAATGCAGCCATAGGAGACTGTAGTCTGGAGCTGACTAATTAGATTATTTTAGGCATGCTCTGTGACCTATGCGGAGAGCCTGCATACATAGCCTGTATTGGGGAGTCCAGAGGAATAGCTTTCAACCAAATGATTGTTCGACTGACAGCTATTGAAGGTGTGTGGACACAAAAAGGGGTTGTCTAGCAAATGACCGTTATAGGATGCTGCTGCTCAAAAATGTAAAAAAAAATGCTCCCCTTCCTCCTCACTTAGGCTCCAGCGCTGGTTTTACTGCGTTTAACCTTGGTCTTTTGCTTATTTCCAAATGGACCAAGAGCCATGTTACCAATACAGCCAGTCGGCAGTTGCAGTGGTGACATCTTGTTTGGAAGGAAGCAGAAAACCAAGAGAGACTTTGCAGAGCCAACGCTAGAATGAAGCCTAGTAGCTTTGAACTTGGGCTATGTTATCTTAAATACTTCATTTTTCTGCATGCTGGGCAAACTCATTTAACCCAGCCTGTGATAATAATTAGCTGACTGCTGAAAAGTGACCTACAGTGAATATGGAAAGTATTCAGACCCCTTTCAATTTTTCACTCTGTTTCATTGCAGCCATTTGGTATGATCAAAAAAGTTCATTTTTTTGCTAATTTATGTACACTCTGCACTCCATCTTGAAAGAAAAAAACAGAACTGTAGATATTTTTGCAAATTTATTAAACAAGAAAAACTGAAATGTCACACAGTCTTAAGTATTCAGACCCTTTGTTCAGTATTCCAAATTGTAAAGTGCTGTGGAATATGTTGGCGCTATATAAATAAAGATTATTATTATTATTATTGAGTAGAAGCCCCCTTTTGAGCTAGTACAGCCATGAGTCTTCTTGGGAATGATGCAACAAGTTTTTCACACCTGGATTTGGGGATCCTCTGCCATTCTTCCTTGCAGATCCTCTCCAGTTCCCTCAGGTTGGATGGTGAACATTGGTGGACAGCCATTTTCAAGTCTCTCCAGAGATGCTCGATTGGGTTTAGGTCAGGGCTCTGACTGGGTCAGTCAAGAATGGTCACAGAGTTGTTCTGAAGCCACTGCTTTGTTATTTTAGTTGTGTGCTTAGGGTCATTGTCTTGTTGGAAGAAGAACCTCGGCCCAGTCTGAGGTCCAGAGAGTCTGGAAGAGGTTTTCATCCAGGATATCTCTGTACTTGGCCTCATTCAACTTTCCTTCAATTGCAACCAGTCGTCCTGTCCCTGCAGCTGAAGAACACCCCCATAGCATGATGCTGCCACCACCATGTTTCACTGTTGGGATTGTATTGGGCAGGTGATGAGCAGTGCCTGGTTTTCTCCACACATACCGCTGACAATTAACACCAACAAGTTCCATCTTCGTCTCATCAGACCAGAGAATCTTATTTCTCATAGTCTGGGATCCTTCATGTGTTTTTTGCAAACTGTATGCGGGCTTTCATATGTCTTGCACTGAGGAGAGGCTTCCTTCGGCACACTCTGCCATAAAGCCCCGACTGGTGGGGGGCTGCAGTGATAGTTGACTTTGTGGAACTTTCTCCCATCTCCCTACCGCAACTCTGGAGCTCAGCCACAGTGATCTTGGGGTTCTTCTTTACCTCTCTCACCAAGGCTCTTCTCCCACAATTGCTTAGTTTGGCTGGACGGCCAGGTCGAGGAAGAGTTGTGGTCGTCCCAAACTTCTTCCATTTTAGGATTATGGAGGCCACTGTGCTCTTAGGAACCTTGAGTGCTGCAGAAATTATTTTGTAGCCTTGGCCAGATCTGTGACTTGCCACAATTATGTCTCCTTGGGCAGTTCCTTACAGCTCATGATTCTCATGTGCTTTGACATGCACTGTGAGCTGTGAAGTCTTATATAGACAAGTGTGTGCCTTTCCTATTCAAGTCCAATCAGATTAATTAAACACAGCTGGACTCCAATGAAAGAGTAGAACCATCTCATGGAGGATCAGAAGGAAATGGACAGCATGTGAGTTAACCCCTTAACGACCTTGGGCGTATGAGTACGTCCCAGGGCCGCTAAGGAGTTTTGCAGGGGGATCGCGGCGCGACCCCCCCCCCACCGCACAGCTGCCGGGTGTTAGCAGCAAATCGCCGCTAACACCCGGCAGTAACAGCGCCGGCGGGTGGCTCCGCCCGCTGGCGCTGTTTTACCAATCAGACACCGCGGCAAAGATGGCCGCGGCGTCTGAATTAACGCCGATCGGTACGGTCATCGGCATAGCTGCGCCGATCCGACGACCGGGCATGGTGCTGGGGAGCCTTGTGAAGGCTCCCGTCAGTTACCCTGGCCGGGTTGCCCCACTTCCGTCCGCAGACAGGAAGTGGGGAAACCGCCATCTTTGTACACCCTAATGCATTGCCTATAGGTACCATAGGTGGCCTCAATGTTACAGTAAAAAAAAAAAAAAATAAAGTTTTAAAGTACAAAAAAAAGTATTAAAAGTTCAAATCACCTCCCCTTTCCCCATTTTACAAATAAAATCATTAAAATAATAAAAGTTACACATATTTTGGTATCGCCGCGTCTGAAAAAGTCCAATCTATAAAAATATAACATCATTTATCCCGTACGCTGAACACCGTAGAAGAAAAAAAATTCCAAAACGCAAAAATTGCGGTTTTTTTGGTCATTTTACGTCACTCAAAAAATGGAATAAAAATGATCAAAAAAGTCGCATGCATTCCAAACTCCTAACCCGCAAAAAATGCCCCCTCACTGACGTCCGTAGGTGTTAGTACAAAAAAGTTATTTGTCGCACAAAATGGCGCCGTGGCGCAAATTTCAAAAATAGAAAATGTTTGTATTTTTTTACGGTACCAAAACATAACGGAAACCCTACATGTTTGGTATTTCCGGATGCGTAACAACCTGTAGAATACAGATAACACATTATATTTACCGAAGATTGAACGCCGTAAAAGCAAAACCCCCGCAAACATGGCGAAAATACATTTTTTTTTCACAATTTGTCCCACTTGGAATTTTTTTGCGGTTTCCCAGTATATTCTATAGTATAGTGAATAAAACCATTAGAAAGTACATCTTGTCACGCAAAATAAAAGCCCTCATGTGTCTATGTAGGTGGAAAAATAAAAAAGTTATGGCTTTCAGAAGACGAGGAGGGAAAAACGAACGTGTCACAAAAAAAAACACGCCTGGTCCTTAAGTGGTTAAATGAGTGGGACAGCAAAGGGTCTGAATACTTATGACCGTGTGAGATTTCAGTTTTGTTTAATAAATTTGCAAAAATATCTACATTTCTGTTTTTTCTTTCAAGATGGGGGGCAGAGTGTACATTAATGGGCAAAAATTGAACTTTTTTGATCTTACCAAATGTCTGCAATGAAACAGTGAAAAATGTAAAGGGGTCTGAATGCTTTCTGTACCCACTGTATATTATGAAGGTCAGTGGCTGCAGTGAATTCAGCAGGATTTTTTTTTTCTTTTTTAACTATAGATAGAGGTATGTAAACTTAGGTAAAATGTCAAACATTTAAAGAAAAAAAAGTTTTCTGAGACAGTGGGCCTTATTTATCAATAATGTCTATTGCTACGTCCACACAGCTGATTTTTCAGCGTTGAATCTTCATCTGAAATTCGCGTCTGTAAGGGGTCATTCACACAGCTTATTTCGCCGCGGATTGGAGCCGTACTGCGCGCCGGATTTGCGCTGCAGTACGGCTCCAACCGGTCGCAGTAATTACAGTAATCCACTGTTCTCATAGAGAACAGTGGATTCCGTCTCTCCTCCCCGCTCGCCGAATCCGCTGCGGGGGGAAAAAGTGACATGCACATTATCCAGGCGCAATACGCGCCGTGGATAATGCAAGTCTATGGGCCGGCGGGCAGCGCCGCCGCCCCTTATTCAAGCCGTAATTGCGAGCGCAATCTGGCTCGCAATTACGGCTTGAATAAGCCGTGTGAACACGGCCTAAGAGTAGATTTCAGAGAAGGATTTGATGCTGATGGTCAGAGACAGATTTTTAGCTTCCTATATGCAACCGTATAATGTGAGGTGAGGATTCAGCTTGGAACCCAGCCCAAATTTCCATCAATTATTTTTCAGCACTGAAAAGAAATCTGCACTGAAGAAAATCCACGTTTTGTGAACTACGCTCGGTTACAAAGAATGTAAAGCAGTTTGTGGATGCTGATTCTGAGGCAGGTTCAGTGCTGAATCGGCATATGAACATACCCTACAGTAAGACTGTGAGTTGCTCATAGCAACAAATCAGAGCTCAGCTTTCATTTTCACAGAGCAGTTTAAATAATGAAAGTGGAGTTCTGATTGGTTGCTATGGGCAACAAAAACCGCCTCGGGGTACGTTCACACGGCTGATTTTTCAGCGCTGGAAATTTCAGCCTTCAATTCCTATAGGCTGCGTCTACACAATAGTGATTTATTGTCCGCTGAATTGTCCATTTGGTGTATAGATTCCTCAAAAAATCCATCTGTAAATCATCCCCATAGACATAGTAGTCTACACAGCTCAGATTTTCTGTAGTCAGATTTGAAATCCGAAAAACGGCTCAGAAAACTTGGAATAAGTTCTATTATCTGCCGTATTTCACTTGAAGACGGCGGATTATGGTACTGTTCAATTGGATGGGGCAGCCGAAATCTGAAAACTATAGCAAAACCTGTGATAAAAACCATATGGACGTAGCCCTACTGTTAGGGCTTGTTCACATGGAGTATACACTCCATGTTACAAGCGCTTTTCGGATCAGTCTTGGGGTCCACTCTGTTGGTCACCAAGACGGATCTAACAATTAGCAGTGAGATTCTCACTGGTGTCTGTGCCGAACACAGAGCAGCATTCACATGAGGGATCACCGCTTCGTGTTTCAATAGCACAGTGAAAAAACTTTGAGATTCTCGGTTCACATATTTTGATCAAAAGATGTTTAAGCTGCCCACGACTTTCAACGTGATCTCAAATAGGGCAGTCCTACACTATCTTTTACCTCTCAATAGAGCCACATCCAGGCCTCTCACTGGGTCAACCGACCTCCTTTATCCAGAGAGAAAAAAATAAAAAACAACAACCTGCAAGCTGCACTTCTTATGACAGCCTGTGATAGTGGTCAGGAGCAGAAAATCAAAATGGAGGCACCCTTTCCTCCCCATATAGGTTAAAATCAATATACACCAAATATAACGTATGGTTCTGCACAAAAACACTTCTGAAAAAACATATGCAAACCTGGGTGCCACTGGCAGGGCTGCGGCATATATATATATATATATAATATATATATATATATATATATATATATATATATATATATATATATATATATATATATACATATACCACTGCCAGCGGCACACTACTACAAAAAGGGCAATACATTACGTGGAAATCCCTAAAGAAGCATTTATGCTATCTATCATACATGAAAAAAACTTTGAGATTCTCGGTTCACATATGTTGATCAAAAGATGTTAAAGCTGCCAACGACTTTCAACTAGATCTCAAATAGGGCAGCTTGCAGGTTGTTGTTTTTTTTTATTTTTTTCTCTCTGGATAAAGGTCGGTTGACCCAGTGAGAGGCCTGGATGTGGCTCTATTGAGAGGTAAAAGATAGTGTAGGACTGCCCTATTTGAGATCACGTTGAAAGTCGTGGGCAGCTTAAACATCTTTTGATCAAAATATGTGAATCGAGAATTTCAAAATAGCGCAGTGGACCCCAAGATGGATCCTTAAAGTGCTTGTAACACTCAGTGTAAACTCTGTGTGAACAAGCCCTTATAGTCTTAAAAAATTTTGCTTGGGGATTGGTTCAAATTACAGCCCACCTCTCATCACTGAACTAATTTACAAATTCAATAGCCGCACACAGATGCCTTTTGTGAATCTTAACTTAATCATTGTTAATCATTTATAGTGTGGAGAGAAGTAGTAGCCTGAAAACTTGCAGCTTTCACCTTTGTCACTTGGGTCAATAATTGACTGACCTTTCCAGTTCTGTGGAGATGACTTTTCAGCAGTCTCCTCATCATCACAGACTGGATTACAATGAAAGATGACCTATTTATAGATAACACCAGATTCGCCCTTATCCATGTAGCTGCTGTAATACTGTTGCAGCAGCTCAGGCAAGATGGCTGACCCCATAATTATCGGTATCTTGTGTAAAATAAAAAAAAAAAAGACTGGTGATGCGTTCTCTTTACCTGTACGCTTAATATCAGTGTGCATCTACTAATGTACACTGTATGGGGAATTGTGTGTTCACGCATGTCACTAGTGTAATTATATGGATGAGCTGTATACATAAGACTTAGTAAATTATTGTTAATTTCTACGGAATGTCTTCATGGTTTTATAGTAACATTTTAATGTTATGGCATAGTGTAAATTGTACTATGTATGCAACTGACCTTTATAACGTTTAGCGAATAGAAACCTCTTTGTTAGGGTTTGTTCACACAACATATTTGCAGAATGTACTTTGGCGCGTAATTCTGCTGCAATGCGCCAAATGGCAAATTAAGTGCTATGATAATCTAACGTTTTCCCTGGCACACAGTACACGCCTGTGAAAAGAAAGTAAATGGAAGCGCTGTTAGGGTATGTTCACACGGCGTGTTAGATCTTTGTGAACATACGCTTTTGAGATGCATTTCTGGGTCCGTCTGAATGGACCCTGACACGCATCTAACAATGAGCAGTGTGTTTAACACGTATCGGCGAATGCATGTTTGCATCACGTCTGTCCGATCTGTCTTTTGGATCTGCTCCAAAAAAATGACATGTCAATTCTTGGATCTGAACCAAAAGTATCAGCACGTACTTTCAACAGTAGACGTGTAGGGGTTTGCACAGATACGTGCTGCTCTACACTGTGTGAACTCACCCTATAACAGTCTTTTGTGCTATAAGCCTTCAGAATGACAGGTCACTTAGGCCACATTTACATCTTGTTTTGGCATCTGTCAGAATACTGTAAAAATTTATTTTGGATTCTGCGGTGGAGCCATTGTCTTCTATAGAGAAAATGCCCTAATTGGCAAAACAGGGCAAACTTACTCCAAGTACAGTTTCTGCACCAGGTACAAATTCTTGCTTTACCACGCGTTTGTGCCTGGTGCAGAAATGGTATGCATTCGGTAAATAGGGAAAACATAGTCCCATCTTTCTTTGGTTCAACTTTCATATGCCCTTTAAAAAATCTGGTTTTTTTTTTACACGTATCAATAACAATATAAACCTTAAAGTAAAATCTTGTAATTTTTTTTTTTATATATATAATCATAATCCTTTAATTATTCCCACAAAAAAATGTGCTAGAGCCAGACCTGTGATATCCAGCCACGAGACCACAATTTTTTTAAATTTGGAGATCTACTCAGAAATCCAAGATTAAATTATATAAACCTATATATTAGTTAAGCTTCTCTCCCTCTATAATATCCTGCTCTCAGATAGGGTAGCTTAAACTACGTAGCATGTTCCCTTGCAATCAGTTGGTCTACCGTAGACTTTCAGTACAGCAGCACTGACTGTTAAGAGTTCTTAATTCATCCTACACTCTCATACGCAATGTGAAATATACTCCATATGAAATCAGAGGCAGATGAATGTACTCTAAGGCTATGTTCACACGACGTATTTTGGGACGGATTTCTTTCCGTATTTCGCGCTGTACTGCGCCTCAAATAGGTTTAAAACTCCAGTCATTACAGTAATCCACATTTTCATAAGAACTAGGATTCCTCTCCTCCCCCCTCCGCAAAAATACGGCGAGCAGGGAGAGAATGATATGTCAATTATCCCGGCAGGATACGTGTCGTGGATAATGAAAGTCTATGGGGCCGGCGGGTAATTGCGGGTGAAATCCGTCCCGCAATTACGGCGTGAATAAGCCGTCTGAACATAGCCTGAGGGTCGATTTCAATGGGTGTGCAAGAAAGGTGTGGGAGATGCTACCTAAACAGGTTAGTGAAGAATATGGCAGATTTTTAGCTACTAGGGTCATTGGTGAACAAAACTGGTTGGGTAGTTCTTGACCCTTACTCTGGTGTGTATGCATGCATTCACATCTTGAAGGAAATGCATAGACTGCCGTTCCTAAATATTTAACGAGTAACTGTTCCCTTAGTCAGTGAACACATTCTACTAATTTATTCCCCATTGTTGCTGTCTGTCAGCAGAATATAGGCTGTAAGAGAAAGCACAAGTTAAAATTGTTCACGCACTCCTAAGGCACTTTTCATATTAAGTTCTAAAGATCTTTCTCTTTCACCAACAGGACACTGCTATAGTCCATCCAGTCCCAATACGGATGACGCCAAGTAAAATTCACCTCCAGGAAATGGAACTTAAGAGAACTGGAAGCGGTAAGGGATGTTCACATCAGATTACACGATCGTAAACTGAATAATATTTAGAACCAAAGTGTATATCTTTTTTTTTGCTGGCTTTTTCTTGTATTTGCCTCCGTGTTATAGTTGCCTGTCTTGTGTTTATATACTTCCTATCAGTTGGACAGGTTTGCTGAGTAAAATGCACCAGAATTCTTGCACAACTTGTGCTGAAAACACTGGCACGCCTTCTGCGGGTCACATTTATTATATATTTTAGGAATTTTAGCACCTCCCAAAACGGTTTTGAAACCTGTATAAAAATTGGGGGATGACTAAATGGAGTATTCAAGTCTGCCAGGTTATTAGGCCTCGGTTCACACGGCTTATTTCAGAACATATTTACAACGGATTGCCGATCGTAAATTTACTCGAAATCAAGTTGAAAATCAGTTGCAAATAAGTGCCACTAGTGTGGACGTAATTGTAATGATTTCCCGACGGATTCACCATCTCCAATCTTTGTAGGTGGTGAATCGTCCGGAAAGAATTTGAAAAATGTGGAATTGTTTTTTCCGCCCGGGATTGCCGTCGCCAATCGCGCGGCAATCCGCCACGGAACTACGCGTCGTGTGAACGACGAGCCGTATTTTCTATTGAAATCAGTAGAAAAATAGGCTGTGACTTATTTCGACGGATTTGCCGACGGATTGACGATCGCAATCCTTGGGCAAAACGCGGCGAAATAACCCCGTGTGAACGGGGCCCTTTTAGAGTTCACAAAACACGGGGTCTAAAGCCCCTTTTTTTTCCTAAAAAAAGGGAATCATTTTTTTTTTATGCAATTCGAGTTTGGGCTGCTTATTCTGAGATTTGTGATGAAATTACTACATTATATTAATACATGTTGATGTTTTGTTCGACAATAAATGTCAAATCTTGTTCATGGAAAAATAAAATCTAAAAATAAATCTTGGCTTGTTTTTAGAAAAAAAAATTAAATAAAACCGTCTTTTTTGGGGAAATGGAACCCCATCCCAAAGGTGGCATTAAAAAGGTTTTTACATGTCGATCTCTCTGTTTTCTAGATTCTGCCAACCCCACAAGCCCTATACACATAAAGCCCCAAGAACTCCCAGAGGAAAGCACTTCAGTTAAATTTGTTCCTGGGAATCCAGTTGGTAAGCTACGTCTAGTGTTTTATATACTTTATAATTCATTACCAGTCTTTCATTTTGGAAATGTAGATTTTTCTAAGTTTTAATCCAAGCTCTCCCTAAAAGGGTATTCTCACCATGTTGCTCTACACAGCCAGCTTCAGGCTCTCGCCTCCTGTTCAGACTGTGGGTGGTTCTACAGCAGTGATTGCCATATCTGCCGTTCCTAGCTGTGCCTGTTAGAGAGGACAGTGGTAAAGGAGTGGTTTTCACAGTAGTGCAGATGGCTACAGAGCTGTAAATGGTTCAAGTTTGTCAGTAGGAAACATAAGCTCTTGTGCTGCTGATGAGATACAAACAAGCAAATTAGAATTTTTTTCTAATTAAAAGTATTTAGGCAAGTATTTTTTTTTTTCATTAGGAGATATCGTTTGTTTTCTTATTTTCCTGGAGAACCCCCTTAAAGGGGTTGTCTCGCTACCATTATTAGCTTTCAACATGTGTGGAAAACATCTTTATTTAGTGTTCCCAATATATTGTGGTGTTAAAATCATTTGTAGCTCCTTTACAAAAAAAAAAAAATTATCACCTTCTGAGCTCTGTCTGGTCTCCCAAGTGACCAACCTGTGTACTTCTTCTCCACTGCTGTTTGTTCTATCTGATAGCAGGGAGTGAGGTAATCACACAGGTCTCTGCAGTGTGAGAGCTTGTGTGTTATCTGATCTTTCAGACAAAAGCCAGTAATTACTGCTGTTTACTTCACCTCAGAAGCTTCCCTGGTCCTGACAGCATGAGATTTATCTAATTAGCAGAAGTCTGAATACACGGAGCTCATATGCTAATTACAGACAGCTTGACCAGGAAGTGACAAAGCAGCATTATTTCATTCATGCAACCTATGAAACTTTGAGATGAGACATCCCCTTTAAGTGAACAGTGCATGACTAATTTCAAGATCTACACTAGTCACAACATTGTTGGTTTTGCCCAGAGTATTCTTTTAACTGTCATGCAGATATCTTATAAAGTCATACTCCTGCTTATTTACAGTTCCAAGACAGGCCCACTTTTGTAGTAGTGTTCGCACCGTGAGGGCACCTGAGTCATTTACTTGTAAAATGCTAGAATTCTTATGCCTTCCTGTCGGTGATGGACAAAGGTTTCGAGTACTTTGTTTTTTATTGATCTGTGTCCATCATCACAGTATCCTGGAATTAAGTTGTCTGAACAGTGTTGGAATGTTTCTTTTGCAGCTGATGGTTATAGCAGTTCAGACAGTTATAACTCTGATCCTGAAGAGATTGGAAATGTGGTTACAAGACAGCGGTGAGTACTAGTTATTTCCATTGCCACTGTTTTTTTTTTCTAGATTTATTTTAAAATGATTTATGTTTAAAGTTTCAAGTTTTTCAGTTTTTCACCAACCTGGATTTTACAAATGTTGACATTTATTTGACAATTTTTTTTTTTTCTTTTCTTTTTTTTTTTTTAAAATACACCTTTAACGCATTTAAGTGAGAATTAGTCATTGAAGGTGAAGAGGCAGTGTATTTTGTGATTGGCAGTTGCTAGGATCTGAGAGAACTCGCTTACCAGCTTGTAACCCTGATGAGGCTGAGGGCCCTTTCAGTCCCTAGGGGTGGTTATTTTAAAGGACATTATACATGCATTGGAATATATGCATTGTAAAAGATGGATGTACACCAATCAAAAACGCCCCTAAGGTATTTCACCACAACATATTCGGGGCACGTGACTACGTGGGAGTGCTATACACCGATGGGTGTTAGTTAAGAAGTATGACTATATCAACGCAATGTGTAACCTTCCAAGCACATTGGAGGGCGGCCGCCAGCCGGCCTCATTAACTTTCATTATCAGCCGTGCGTAAGCGCCGCAAAGAAGTGACATGATTGTACGCCAGGGAAAAGAACGTGAATGATAATTCATAGCTTTATAATGAGAGCTATGAATTACTAAAAGGGATTGTACACAGCTACAAATTATTTGGGTTTTTATAATTGTAAAAGACATCTTTAAAAAAAAGCAAGGCCGCTATTGAGCAATATCTGTTCATTACAAATGTCCTAACTACTGAATTTTGAGCTTATATCCCGGTTGGAGTAAGTGCATCGAGCTCCTGAAATCCCCTATAGCCGACCATCCTGTTGAATCTTTATCTCACTAGGGGCCCCTGTCAGTGCTGGTGACCTCAACATCCCTCGGAAAACAGTTCTTGAGCACAGAGCCCGCTCCAGCACAGCGTACTTGACTTCGATGTAGTGGAGGAAGGGGGGAGTGCCTGCTGGCTTCTGTGATAGCTAGGATAACCCTGTGTGTGCCTGCTCCCACCGCTCTCTAGCAACAGGATTGAGCGAGATGCAGAAGACGAGCTGATCTGGTAATCATTAGTATGTGACAGCGAAATGAAGTGTTGACTATATATCATGAATGAGAGTGTCTGTGGATCTCTGACTATACTAATAGAACAGAATCAAGCGGGGGCATGTGAAACGGATTTTTCATACCCCTGGCTGGCTGCAGAGGTATTATTGGACACATCTCTAGTATACAGTAACTCAACTTCACAGCTCGCCCTAAGACTGTGTGTCTGCTGATAGGGTTTAGATTTGCGTTGTTGCTTATGAGAATGGTGGAGAATTGTCGGTGCTTAAGCCCTAGGTGGTTATAGGTAACAAAACGCGAGGCATCCCCGCCCCCAGCTCTTCTATTTAGCAATACACATGGCTTGCACAGAACTTCTCCACACTCATAGATCAAGCCCTCATCCTGTCCTCCGGAGGAGCTGACAGTGGCAGCTGATCCAGCATTCCAGTGCAGCCAGACTACAAGGCAGGCACACGCAAGGTGTTCTAGACTCTGGCAGCAAAACCCCCATGCAGCCCTCACCCCTGCTGTATAGAGAAGCTTATGGAAGTGAGTGAGCTTTGTGTGCTGGATGTGGAGGGGGGAAGATGGAGAAGAGGCCATACAAGAAGCACGCCCCTTGAGTTTCAAAAATCCCTTGCTGCCACGGACACTTGAAGTTAGGCCGAAATGCTTGGTTAAATAGAGACAACTCCTTTTAAAAACCCATTCCCTACGATAGGGCTTATGGAATACGCCCTAGCGGGAAGGGGTGACCCCCGCAAATGGGACCGATCCAATACGCCCTGGCGATCGCCCGCGCGGGCTAGTGCGGGCGAGCCACGTCACGAATCCGCAACATGGACCGGGAGTCCGGAGCGGGTTAAATACCCGCTGGCCAGCATGCCGTATCACCCCCGCCCGGAGGTGGCTCCGATCCCGCGGGTGAATTACCGCTTCAATAGCGCCGGCCAGGCCTTCATGGGCGAGCGATAAGTAAACGCCGACAGGCAGGAGTATGAGCTCGCGTCCATGCCTACTCCCCGTACGACGCTGCACCACTCGTTAGTGGCGGCACCGATCCCCTGACTGATGTGATCCAGAGGAAGTGAACGGCACTCCCGGATCATTCAGTTGAACGTCACAAGCCCGCTATGTCGATTTGTGGGGGCATGTGTGACAGGCGTTGACTCTGCAACCAGTACATACCGTACTGATGCTGTGCACTGGTCGAGAGCGAATCTAACACATCCTGATGATTGCCGCTATAAGATAAATGAAATAATAAAAAATAGAATTGGTCAAAGTGAAAAAAATAAGGTAAAACACAAAAAATAAAATAAAAACACGTACAACAGACCGCTCTTTTACCCCTTTACAAAAAACGGCACCTAACGTGCGCCCAAAAAAGACACAAAAATAAATTAAAGTTACCCATTATTTTGGTATCCCCACGTGCGTAACTACCCACTCGATACATCGTCATGTTAGATTAACGCTCGTACGCGTCGAACAGTCCATAAAAAACAAACACACAAAAAACAGTCGAACAGCAATGCGATTTTGTACATCCTGCAGCTGCACAAAAAAAACTGAATAAAAATCGATCAAAAATTCAATAGTGACCCAAAGTTTTGTACCAATTAAAACGTCAGTTCATCCCCGCAAAAAAGCGAGTCCATAACATGACTCTGTATGCGTGGAAAAATAAGAAAGTTATGGCACTCAGAAGACAGCGATGCTAAATAGTTAATTAACAAACAATAGCAAAACCACTTTTTTTTTTTTTTAAAGTGCTTCAAAAATCTTAAAAAAACTATATAAATTAGGGCTATCGCCATAATCGTAACGACCCAGAGAGTAAAGCTAACCTGGTCATGGATACTCACAGCTGAATCGCGCTGTTAAAAATAAAAATAGAAAAAACACTACTAGGACTTCGCAGTATTTTTTCTTCACCCTGCCTTCCAAAAAAACGGATTTAAAACTTGATCAAAAAGATTCCTTGTCCCCCCAAAAATCTTACTACCAATAACACAAACGTCAAACGAGCTTTCCCGCAAAAAAACAGCCCCTACACAGCTCCTGTTACACACAAAAATAACAAAAAGTTATGGCTCTCGAAGACTATGGCGATGCAAAAACGGGTTTTGTGTTTTACCTTTTGAATAAAGTTGGTTATATTCTTGTAAAACGTCGAAGGTAAGACCATAAAATAAATTATACAAAATTGGATATCGCTGTAATCATAATCGACCTATGAGGTAAGAACCTAGATATTCAGCTTATACTGCACGGGTGACCGCTGATAAAAAATAAAAATAAAAAACACTACCAGGGAATGCTGTAATTTTGTTCTCAAAATTGCCTACAAAAACCTTAATAAAAAGTCGAATCAAAGCGAGCATAATATGCCCCCCATAATGGTCTCATAAAAACATATCAACTCACCCCCAAAAAAACAAGCCACCAGAATCCATCGTCCATCTCGTTTACAGAAAACTTAGAAAACGTTAATGGCTATCAGAACAGAACAACATAAAAAACGCAATTTTTTGTTATAGGAGACCTATTTCTATTGTGTAAAAGTAATAAAAACATAAAAAAACTGTAAAAAATCTATTACCCATTGCCATTGTACCTGACCCCCATAGTAAAGATATCCTGTCATTTACACTGCACGGCGAACGCTTGTAAAACTTGAAGCCTCAAAAAACTAATGGCGGAGATTTGTCCTTTTCCCCTCCATTTCTCATAGCCCAATGCAAAAAAAAGAAAGCAACTTTGTAACACCTGGTGCAACCCAAAATTTAACACATACTACCTCCTGTCGGATGAGTTCTTTGAGCGGCGTGCTGAATCCAAAATATTGACTTATGGAAGGGTTATACACCTGTTCTGGTACTTTGGGGGCTTTGTATATGCGACATGGCCCCACCAAAATCTCTGCATTCCTTCCCAAATAGCCAAATAGCAGCGCTCCCTCCCTTATAAAACCGCCCCTGCCCATGACGCCCAAGACAGCAATTCCACCCGACATGTAAGGTATTAGGCCGTAGAACTTAGAATAAATTGTGTTAACAAGGTTTTGAGGTGCATTTTTAACCAGGATTCCGTTGTAAAATTGCGAACATTTTCAGCGTACAAATTGCAGATTTATGGAAAAAAAAATGTTTTTTACATTTTCAACAGCCTAATCGCTAAAAATTTTTCTTGTGACACACACTGTGGCGTCGATATGCTCACTACACCCTCTGGATATAATTCTTAAGGGTGTAGTGAGTCCAAATATGGGATATTTTTTAGGTACTTTATAAATTTTAGGGAACCTATGTAGGTAGGGTGTCCGCAAACCTGAAATCACGGACCCCTAAATAAAATGGTACTGAAAATAATAGACTCCAGAGTCCAGTAGGTGCAAACCTCGCCTCACTAATTACTGGGGCTTGAGGTTGAGCCAGAATAATGCACTATGGTGCCGCATATGGGATATCTCAGAAAACTCGGCAGAATCTGGGAAACAATATTAAACAGTTCGTATTTTCCCGAATCACATATACCGAATTCTTGTGAACATATGTATAGAAAAAATTTAAAATCTAGGCAAACAAAAAGTGAAATTATTGAAATTTCACTTCCACTTTGCTTTAATTCCTGTGACACACCTAATGGTTTAATAAACTTCCATAAATGGGCGTTTTGAAATACTTAAGGGGTGTAGATTTCTTAGATGAGGCGCATTTATCTGGGGGTATCTAACATACAGGCCAATCAAAATCAACGTTAGAACTGGACTGGTTCTCTAAAAAATGTATATTGCCAATATTGAGCGTTGCGAAAATTAGAGAAAATTTACTACTAAGATTTTCTAAGCCCGCCTATATAATGTGCCGTAAAAAAGGAAAAAAAAAAAAGGGACATATAAAAAAATCTTATTCCAAACTACAAGCAGACAACAGGGTAGATTGCCCAGTTTATAAACTAATTGAGTGGAATAACTATCCTGTCTTTACATGCGAAATTGTTTTGAAGAGTTTAAAATTGGTAAAATTTATTCAAATTTTCAACGATTATTTTGATATTTTTCACAAATAAAGCATACATTTTTCTTGACGCGAAATTCCTCTTACTATCTGCAAATCACAATGTGTCCACGAGACAAACAGTCTCTGAAATACACATGGATAGGTAGAGTAAAGTGTCAAAAAGTTAATAGTCTCACATAAACGTGACACATGACAGATTTCAAAACAATAGGCGAGCTGTCAGAAGAGGCCAAAACAGGACTCCGGCTGGTAAGGGTTAATTGCGGTGTAGCGGCAAGTTCGGCGTACATTGCGAAAGCACAGAAACTAGTACTAGGTGACCTTGCCACCCTGCATATATGACATATTTGTACTTCAATACCCCCGACATGCGCCCCACCATCATGTCTCTCCCTGGCGTACAATCCTGTCACATCCTCTTGCTGCGCTTAGGCAACGGCAGATAATGAAAGTGGAACTGAGGACCCGGCTGGCGGCCGCCCCCCCCCCCCCGCTCCCAAGAGTTCTTGAAAGTTCGCGCGCTGTGAGAAGCGATAATGCTACTGTTCCAGTAAACACAAGGTGTTATAGCACACACACAGCACGGTAGCCGGCCAAATATGTCGGAGAGTAAACATTACCCTAAAGCCGTGATCCCACACGGCTTCTATCAAGACGCCTCGTGAATTGCGAGCCAGGATTGGCCGCTCTGCAATTCCGGACTTGAATAATGAGGGTTGTCGGGTGCGCGGGCCTCGCTGGCCCCATAGACTTCCCATAGTATTATCCTATGCTTGGAGCGAGCTTCCGAGAGCGCCTGGAAAACATACGGTCTGCATGTATCCAGTTTTCCTCCCCGGCCCCATGCGGGGTGTTCAAAAAGGATATACGCCGGGCGGGAGGAGGGTGACGGAACCACGTGTTGATCTAATGAGAACGCAGGATTACTGTAATTACTGAACTCGCGCTCAATTATACGGCACTTGAGAGGTGCGCCGTACTGCAGCGGCAAGATCCCTGCGCGGCAGTATACTGATTCGCCGCAATGTCCGATGCCGGGTACAAGTGGGAGTAAGCCCGAAATAATCCGTGCTGAATGCGGACAATTGCCCCCCAAAGACTAGAAAAAATAAATGAGCTTTCTGTTTTATAGCGAAATTGTGTTCTCATACAAAATGCAAATATGTCGACTCATGAATATAAATAGATACACATTTGAAGAAAGAGCATGAGATACTGTATAACAAATGCATATGTATTTTCATAATGATTACACTCTGTACAACAAATTTATAATCTAAGGTTTTTGGGGAACGAATGGTAAATGTTATCTATTGAAAAGCATACCAAAAAAGAAAATCCACCCAGATGTGTGAAAGAAATTAAAAAAAAAAAAAAAAACAAAAACAGACCTCTAGTATCAACATCAGCAGGAATAATAAATTAGTTACTCAAAATGCGGTGAAAGGCAATTGGAAATTGGAAAATGGACTGCAGTCTTCAATGGCCAATGACTCATCAAGCTTGAATGAGGTTTTGTAACAGAGACCACTGTGATGTATTAAACAAATTTTCGCCTGTAATCCCTTAAAGGTGTCCAAGCAGCATCAGTCGTGGAGCCCGTTATTCGGTCGTCGAATGCCAGACTTAGGACATAGAACAATTTTAATCAGTAGAGCAGAAGGCTACAGAGCTCTAAGGCAAGTCACACAACGTAGCTCTTGGATGTGTTTTTTTGTGCAGAAATGTCCAGCACTTATTGCTGTACCTTTCTGCACAAAAAACACATAAAAAAAGCACCATTGATGCGGGGTTTTTTTGTGCCAAAAGGCGCAGTGAAAGCACCCTTAATGGTTAAAGTTTGTCAGTAACAGATCAACAAGCTCCTGTATTACTGATGAGACACAGCTGGAGTGATGTCACAAGCGCGCGCCAGGGGGCAGTTGTGTTGCACATGAGGCAGAGATATATATCGGAACACTTTGAAGTAAGCAGTGTTGTACATAAGCAGAGAGAAGAGAATTGGTTCAAGCTCTGAAAAAGAAGGCAAAAAGTCAGAACAGCAAAGTATTTGGTAATATTCTTTGCTGTTACCTACATGTTTAAAGGGAACCTGTCACATTTGTTTAGGATGCCGGGCCCGGAAGTGCTGAGGAGGCAGCACCACACTGAGGTGGTCGCGGAAAGCCCCTGGCTGTTGACCAGCGCTGTGTCGCCCTTATTCTGTATATAGATGGCAGCGTTTTACAGGTAAGCATTTACCCCTCAAATCTTAGTCATACGATAAGTGTTTGCCCGCCCACACAAATGCTAGCCCCACCCAGCTAGTTATTTCTCATGTGAGTCTACGCGCGTATGCAAAGTAATAAAGGCTAAAGATCATGTTGATTATGTGGGGCGGGGACTAACCTCAAGGTGGGGCGTGGCTTGAAGAATTAAAAAAACTGAATACTCTTGGCTCGAAAACTGCAGATTTGACACTAAATACACAAAAGCCTACAGCCAACTTACAGAATAAGGGACACAGCGTCTGGAAAACTAGCAGGTCACACCTACCTTGTGTCTGTCCGCAGTCAAGAGGGGTCATACATATCTATGTAGAGGACAGGGTTTCTCTTTAAAGCTAATAAATACAGTTAAAGGGGTTGTCTCAGACTGCATCAAATCATTTTACCTCAGTGCCTGATTTCTCAGTTTAATTTTTGAATTCAGGGTCGGTTTGTAGCACTTGTACTGGAGCTTCTACAACTGGCCTGCGCGTTAAGACAGCAGGTCCTAGTAGCTTAAATTCTAGCCGTTAACCAGCACTGGCAAGCCTCAATCATGACTCTGTGGTGGATATAAAAAATACAACAAATAAATCTAAATGTATTGTATGATTTATTTACAAAAAAAAAAAAATCAAAAAAGATCTGATATATTTTTAATTTAAATCGGCATGTTTTCTTTTCAATAAACTGCTTTATGATCTGGAGGAAAGATAGTAGTGTGGGTTACCATCCAAAGGGAGATCTTCCATCATTCGGATAAAGCTTCATTAGTAGTTTAACTACAGATAGAGTAAGGGCTGCTATATTTTGTTATCAATTTAGCGGAGGGGCGTGTTAGCAATTCCACCATGGGTCTCTATCCAGGATCGTTTACTGTACATGGATTAGATGTGGGGCAGTTGTTTCTCTCTATATTATCACAGCACGCTTCGGGCTTGTTGAACTTACCAGTTATCAAAACTGAATTTTGACTCCGTGGAAGAAGGTCCCCAGCCTCTTCTTCAACGAGCAAAAATGTTACAACTGAACGAGGAGTTGAAAAAAAGACCTTTAATGCCTATTATGAGGATGTCTAGCCAAACCTACTTGAATACAGAATCAACCCTTCATTGCCAAGGGGTATATTCCAGAGTACAAGACAATATGTTTGTCTTATTGTTTGTGAGGAGTGTGAATAGATCAGCACAGCGCACAAGAAGAATGAGTGAATCCTCCAGTGTGTGAGGAGGAGGAAGGCAAGCAGTACAATGAAAATGCGAAAGTGAAACTTTGAGCTCACAATACTGCAGATAGCCACAGACAGTCAAGTCTGGATCTGTGTGTGTGTACAGATCTGAGGTTTTATTCCATTCGTCTTTCCTTATAAATGGGCAGCATGCCGTAAAAGAGACCCAGTTTGGGAAAGATTTTAATGAAGCTCCTTCTGCCTATCGAGTAATAGGTCAGCATGGCGTGCATAAATGCAAAAACGATGGCAACAAAGAAGATGCAGCAGAGCCTGGTGTGGCGCTATGAGGCAAACAATCAAAGAAGCTGGGCGGTGATGAAGACGTGACCGTTGTAAAGAAACGACTTCTGAAACAAGTCAGGATCTTCAGTGTAGGTGCTAAAGTCATTTTTATAGTTGAATGCCTATAGTTATTATCTATAAGAGGACTGAGAACTGTCATTAGTGTTGAAGAAAAATCGATAGATTTGTTACAGTCATACAGATTACTGAGCATGTTTACGTGTCGATTGTTTTGTGTCACAGTTATGAAGTGGGACAGGACAAAAACAAATAAACCTTTACTTGTGGAGGGCAGGGTGCAGTAGATTAGTGTTGTAGTATCAATAAGTGCAGAAATTGTATAACAATTACAAAATAACAGACATTGTGACTATTTAGATAGTTGTAGGGAGGGCACGTGTTTAGGGAATTCATTTATCTTCTGGACAACTATCCACCTCACGAGGTCACCATGCATCCGTTTCTACAGTTTCAGAGTTATCCTATACTCCAAAGACCAACTTACAGATCTGAGCTATATGGATCACAAACGCCGTAAGCAACAAACATTCATCATCACAGCTCCCACAGCCACATATAACCTATCACACGCGTCAGAAATACACACATCACAATGCAAGTCAAAAAGCAGAAAAAAAACCTGTTACCTAACTCCACTGGAACCCACCATATGATAGGTTTGTTGATTAAGCAACTAGGCAGATTAGAAAAAGAGGACTGAAGTTGATGCGACAATCAAAACATCATTTGCCCAGTTTAATTTATATGGGCTATTAGCAAATCACTCGTTTCCGTCACTGACTGAGAGCCCACATCTCATTAATCTATGGATTCAGGTAGGGTCACTGAAGTGACATTCCACAAGATACATGGTATCCACCCAGGCAAGAGCTGATTGTTGCAGGGACACTGCGCTGGATCAAGTGTAGACAGAGAAATCGGAAGAGCAATGTAGCAATACAAGAAAAGTCCTCAGGAGGGGTAAATTGTTAACCTCTGAGTTACAATTATGAGTAAGATGGGAATGTGAGCAATTGTATCCACAATTAAACCTAAATTGTCATTTATGCTTGTATTGCACGCACAAGAAGAAAGGTAAAGTCTTCCTTGCACAAACAACTGAGATCCGACAGGGAGTAGCGAATTGCACTACACAGAGCAGAATAACTTACAATCGAGTGACCAGTAAAAGCTATAACCGCATGTCAACAAAAATTCAACAATGTCGTAGAGACGCAAGTTTGGGTCACTGACAATTCTTCAACAACGTATCCACAGATGAAAGTAGACGATTTAAAGAGCAGGGAGGGAATACAAAGCTGCTAAACAACAATATAGGTGTCGCATTGCTCATCATTGCTGCCACACTCTCCTTAGCCAAAGGACTGAAAGTTTTCCGAGAAATAAATGCTAATGTCTGTTGAAACTGCTAAATACTTCCGTAATAATCATGAAATTTGCTGCAGCATGCTCTTGTACAATAGGGAAAAATAGGTGATGGGAACCACGCAAACGCTATCCCGGGAAAAAGATGTTAGTATAGACCACTGCTGGATGGTGGACGTTTGAGCAGTAATATACAAAAAACAGTCTTCTAAAGAGATAAAAAACCGCTATTCTGATATTACACAAAACCATTTGTGAAGAAAATCGAGATAAAATAGAATTGGTCAGCTGTCACGCCAAAAGTCCTCAACATTGGGCTTAATGAGAAATGTTGAACGATATATGGCTGGAGCTTTGGCCCCTTAAACCCATCTCTCAAGCTTTCTTAAAACAAAATACAGGACAAAATAGCTGTTTTTTATTGCGGATTTGTGCTGAAATTTACATTTGGAATGGAACTTGAGGTGAACACTTAAAAACAGAGCTACAACTCTGGGACAGAATTAAATTCAAGCATAAAACAAAACGAATGGGACCAAGCATAACTGCGACTCCATAATTTTCTTGTCCAAATATTGTCAATATCCAATATCAGTGGTCAACAACCTAAGTTGCTGAGGAAGAGGCGAGGTTTAGCATATAGGCAATTCTTTACAATATCACTTACTAAGTAGTGGATAACTCCAACAGCAATCATCCGCTCTTTAAAACGGCCAACTATAATAAACTTCAGACAAAGGTGGGAACCATTCTCACGGAAATACGTTATGCTGAAAGATATTTTAAGGAAGGTCAAACCAGAAACGTGGGTGGAAGTCGTCTCCTTAGATCCAGCTTGATTTTAGAGACGATTCAAGTAATGATTTCACTTTTAACCAGCAGTAGCTTTCTTCTGCAGAGGGCGTTGAATACAAGCGAAACTACTTCATTTCTCATGCGGATCTCTTTACTGCGAACTCATTCATTATTTACTCAACAGGAGAAAATCGGGTTGGTGGACCCAATACAGCAGGTAAAGCTGTTTTTCTTTTCCAGAATTATGAATAGGAACAAAGAAGAAGATTGGATGATGATGATGATGTGATCGATGCAGAAGATGAACGACCCAAAATGATCTACAGAGGGTACATACAGGGACAGTACGTATTTAAGTTCTTTTCTCATGCGTGCGGCTTGGGCTGACTCTACAGAGTTTCTTAAACGTTATATATACTTTTTGTTTAGCCAAATATGATAACAAACATGATGTGTTAAGAGCAACGAAAACTTATGCCTGTAATGTTTATATTAAGTTCATATGCAATAAATCTATTTAAATTGTTATTCTAAGGTCCGGATTATTTTTCTCCTCTCCTGAAAGTACACCAAACAGAACAGTGTGTCTCAAATATGAATGATTAACGCCATTAAACTTGGAGCAAAAAAGTAGAGTAAAAAAACAGAGTAAGTCTAAAAATCTATCATCTGACTTTCATAGGTAAAAATAGCAAGAACTAGTTTTAAGGTAGAAACTTTATGAATTTAAAAAACACTTGATTTAAATCATGCCTTAGACTGACTAGTGATTTAAATCGTATTTAAACTCAGTTAGATTGTAAAGCGTATCACACCAGATCATGAGAGAGCTAACAGGAGCTAGCTATTAGCCAAACCTGAGGATGCTTCATGTAGGTCCATACAAAGGGGACGTATCTAAGAATAAGTACGGACATTGTTAAATGGACATATATTGCAAAGAATTTTGTTTTCGCAAGATACATTTAACAATAAAAAGCAAACCCCTGTAGACATACAAAACCCTTATAAATAGCCTTTAAGAATCAACACATGTTAACCATAACCACCAAGCCAGCTCATGACACAAGACTTCTACGCCTTAAAGAGAGCAATGCGTTTGAGTCGAACTGCTAAAGAATTCAATACTAATGATCGACTTGACTATACCATAATGAAAATAAATACATACGAGTGTGCAAAATATTCTGCAGTTGAGTTTGAACGCGCGATACCTAGAACTGATTAGCTATGGCTAACTAATTTTTGCACTTTAGGGTGCTTTCAGACAGCGCAGTTCTGGAGCAGTTTTAACTGCACTCCAATTATGAGCCTTTATTACCAGTAAGCAGAAAGTGATCAATTAGTGATTTTTTAATGCTCACAGAGACCTTAAAGCACAGTCATTGGTCACTTACCTGAAACACCTTTCTAACAAATTTTGACAACTGAAAAGAAGCTTGCGGTAATAACAGCATTTTTAAATTTGGGGGCAGTTAAAAATGCACCAAAACTGCGCTGTGTGAAAGCACACTTAGGGTGCTTTCACACGGTGCGGTTTTTATGCGGTTTTTGGTGCAGAAATGCTCAGTAATTAATGTTGTGCATTTCTGCACAAAAAACGCATAAAAAAATGCAATGTGAAAGCACCTTTAGGGTATGTTTACACGGCTTATTTTGGGGGTATTCCCCAGTATTTTCCCCCCATGTGCGAAAAACGGGGTAAAAACCACCCATTCATTAGGTAACCCACAGTTCTCAAAGAACTAGGGTTTTCAGTCTCCTCTCCCCGCCGCCGTATTTCGGAGCGGGGAGAAAGTGACATGTCAATTATCACTCAGGAAAACGCCCCAGGGATAATGAATGTCTATGGGGGCCAGTTTCCCGGCCCCCGCGCACGGCGTAATTGCGGGCGAAAATCGTCCCCGCAAAAAAACCCGAAAATAACTGTGTAACTAGCCTTAGGGTGCTTTCACTGGGTGCGTTTTTTGATGTGTTTTTTTGATGCTTTTTTTGCGAAGGGCACAAAAATTTAAATGCTATATATTGTTGCACAAAAAAACGCATCCAAAAAAACACCTCAAAAACGCACCAAAACCGCACCATTGAAAACATTTAGGGAAAGTCCCCACTCACGGGTTTTTTCGGCCGGTTTTTCAGCCGTTTGCGGTTTTTAAAAACCGCCAAAAAAACCGGCCAAAAAAATTTTTAGCACAATTGTGTCTATGTAAAACCCGTGCAGCATCCCCACACAGGGGGTTTTTTTCGCCCCACGGTTTTGCCGCCGGCAAAACATTGAGCGAGCACCATCTTCTGTCCGGTTTTCGGACGGAATCTGTGCTTCTCAATGGGAGGGGGGAGAGAAAAGGTGTATCCTCCATACTACTGAACCACTAATATGCATTCCTATCAATCATTATAATTAGGACCGTGGAGTCGGCAAGCCAAAGCCCCGACTCCCCAAATTCCCAAAAAACCTTTCCGACTCCTGGCCCCCTCATACAGGCCATGTTTTAAATGATAACTTTACTGTAGTAAAAGGTCCCATCAGGCGTTTTTTCATAATACAATATCAAGCTATTTAGGTAGAACAGACACTGACAAGCAAAAGGGGAACAATGTTTTTATCTTTTAACACTTGTGGAAACACTTGAGTTGAAGAAAAAAGTATTTTTATCCAATCCCGTCTGCACCAACATTGGGGAAAATTTTAGAAAGACCCGGGATCAGAGTTTGGTCAAGATATGCTTTAATCTGATTTTAAGGGCCCAGAAGAATTCAGGCAGTATTGGGAAAAACCCAAACAGATTTTTCCCCAATGCTAAAAAAAAAAAATAAAAATTAAAATTTTTGTTTTTTTAGGAGCAAACAGTAACAATGCGTTACAGGAAAAAATCTGCAGAACAAGCAGATGCTAAAAACTTGCAAGTCAAATTTATGTATAAAATCGGGAAATGACTGTATATAAAATTAAAGTAGCCTCATTTTTCAAAGCTGTAGTGGATGGTGAGATATGGTGCCTGAAAGTCACAATTCAAAACATTGTTAACCCTTTTTTCACAGTGCAAAATATATTTATTGGATACGACTTTAGAACACAAATTTTTTAAAAAATGAAAACACGCAGGGGAAAATTTGTGGACCTGAATTTTTTCTGGAAATGTATTGCCTCCATCAATCCCGCATACTATCACATCTGATCCATTTTCCGCTAGAGAACGGCCTCTCACATAACGGGGGTTGGGGCAAGCGGGACCCGGGGGCAACTTTCTTTTTAACAAGTCAGGGTAAAAAGGGAAATTTGCTTCAGCCACAGTCAGTTTGTGAATGGTTGGATCTTCTACTTTGAAAACGGGTAAAAATTTTGCAAAATCTGTTTGCCAGGGGACAGAATTTTTTCCTCTGGGCAACGTTTTGCCCTCCCATGTCAAAATTACACTCCCATTTTGAAAAGGGGCTGAAGATAGGGGAGCAGTAGCACTGGCGGGGCCCCAATTCCTCCTCTCTTGGCAGGGAACTAACTGGACCAACAATTAAACATTTGGGAGTCGGTCCATTTTATGACTACTTCAACTCCTGCAAAATAGACTGACTCCACAGCCCTGATTATAATATATACATATATAACAATTGTTCAGTTTCCGCCTGGATGTTATATCCTATATTACATATATATATTTTATTTTTTTTAAATTGAGGCAAGTCATTCCCCTGGACAGGAATTAAAAGCTTTATACATTCATATTAACACCTTAACTCCCAGGCCTGAAAAGTAGTTATGACCAAACTTTTTTTTTTTTTTGTTTTTTTGACTCCTTCCGTTTCAACAGTTTTAACTTTTTTTTTTTTTCAAAAGATGCATTTTTAGAGACCCTTTTTTCAAGACAAGTTATCTTTATGGGGGGGAAAAGTTTAAGTTCACTTTAAATAATTGCAGAATATTTTTTATTTTTTTTTTACATTTTTTTTAACACATTTTCATATTTCACATGAAATAACTTTTTGTTTTAATTCAAACAGGTTTTTACGGTCATGGGGGATACCTAAAAATGTAGGGTTTTTTTTGTGTGTGAAATTTATGCACTATTTTTTTTGTTTATTTTTTTTTTCATTTTTTTTTTTGTCCCTTTTTTTTTATGTTTTTTTTTTTTTTTTTTTTTTAAAAAACCCCCCAAAGGAAAGGGAGAACTGGTTTTTAAAATTTTTTTTTTTTTTTTTTTTTTTTTGAAACTTGGGTAAGTATTACCAAAATCATATAGGGCTAATACTTTAAAATCTGTGTCACCCTGAGACAGGCATTTGTTCAGGAAAAAGCACACAGGCGGGCCTAAAATCACTGGCTTTTTTCCCACACACAGCCTGGGGCCACTCTAGGTCCCCAGGGCTGACTGCAGAGCCGTCACCCGGGCCCCTCTGACAACGACCCAAGGGGAAACCCCTTTTGATTGAGTGTGGGGGAAATTTCACCGCCGCAATCCAAGTTTTTAAAGCACCGGGTTCCCCTGATTTTCCCCCATTTCCCCCGGCTCCCCTCCCCCAGGACAAAAACCCTGGGATGGGTGTTTGGGGTAGTAAACCCAATCCCGCCAGTTGCGGGCGCCCCGGGCCCGGAAAAAAACCCCGAAGTCTCCACGACGAAAAAAAGGGACGAGGGCTCCCAGACAAACGCCCCAATGGCGGGGACCCCAAAACCCAGTGGGGCGTTTTTAAAGGGGGTTAAAAATGAACAAATATAGTTGTAAAGAAATATATCTCCAATTTGTGAAACGGTCCCCAGAAAATTTTTTTGGCACACCCTATTAATTTACCTTTTTCGCACGGGAATTTTTTTTTTGCTGGTGTTTTTTCCCCCTGTTTTGGGGTTTTAAACATGGGCAGCCAGTTTAAATTTTACAGTGGTGTTTTTTTATTTTATATTGGTACAAAAAAAGAGAAATCAAACCAAATGTGTTGCATCTCCTGTGCTGTTTTACACATTGAGAACCATCCGATTTGTGAATCGCTATTTGTTCTTATAAAAACAAGATCTAAAAATGCAGATATAAAAAATAAAAAAAAAAACTCAAAAGCTTAAAAACCTAGATAATTGTAAGGGGGGAGCCCAATCTTCTGAAAAGTTTTAACTCTAAATAAACCCCTTTACCAAAAATTTTTTAAGACAGTGGTTTTAAAAATTTTTTTTTGGGGGGAAGTAAAAAAACCTACCAGGGAAGGGGGCCAACAAATTCCTGGTTTTAGATTGATAAAACAAACAAATAGAGATGGAAAGGCCCCCAACCTTTGTAAACCCATTAAGCAAGGGGTTAAACCCCACAAATCAGTGGTTTTTTAAAACCTTTCCTACCCGTGTCCCCTGTGATCCTTTAAAAAAAAGCCCTACCCAGAAAACTTGTTTCAAATGGCAACTTGGCTCTGTAAAGTCTGTTCCACCTACTATGTGGTTTAACTAGATGACTTGGATGATGCGGAGTAAGCTGCAGTGTGCAAATGCAGCCAGCCCACCCCCCCCGTTTTCCCGGCAATTGGGGTCACCTTTCATTATTCAAACCCCTTAGTGGGGGGGCTTTGATTTGGGGCTGCTAGGTTCATTGGGGGAAGGCCGCTTTTCTGCATGGGGGTAAAATGTGCAAAACTGAAGAGGTGAACTAAAAGGTGAGATCCGGTTTTGGGATGTGGGGGAAAATCTGGGAAATGTCGTCCTTTTTAGAATTTTCCCTTGCCTTTAATTTCAGGTCCCCCTTCTGGCACCTCTCCAGACAGTACAGCACCACCACCCCCTCCACCAAGACCTCAAAAGCCCCCCCCTTCTTGAAACCTCCTCATCCCTTTGAAAATGAACCGGACATTTGCCCGTTACAGCAAAGGGGAGGACTTTCCCAAATTATTTAAATGGGTTCCACAAAGTTTTTCCCGGGAAACTAATTTGCTATATCCAAAAAATCAAAGCAATTTAATTTTCCCCCCATTACAAAAATCCACGGCTTGTTTGGGTTTGGGGTTGTTTTTGTTCGTGTTTTTTTCTCTTTTTTTTTTTTTTTTTTTTTAAAACCCGAAAACTTTTTAAAGGGGAAACTTTTTCTATAAAATACTAATGTTTTTAAAAATGCTGGTTTTCCTGAAAAGAAATTTAGGGATGAAGGGTGAATTGTGTCCTCTATTTCTCCCTTAAGAGTAAACCTTTTTCCCATAATACAATTACAAAACCCGGGTTTTTTTGTAAAGCTTAATTAAAATTAAACCCTAATGGGAATGTGATAAAAAGGGGTATAAAGAACGTTTTTTCCATAAAACTCCTGAAAGCTGTACAAGCAGCTTGAGCACAACTTTTTGGGCAAATTTTTTATTCGCCTGGGGACTTTTAAATTCCCTACAAATTAAATTTTTAGTGTCTTTATCGACAAACTTTTTGTTTTTGACTTAATATTAAAATTTTTTGTGTGTGTGAGTGTTGTAAAATATATATTCTACTTACTCAAATTTAGTAAACAATTTTAAAAATCCTCAGTTTTTCCCCTATTGCTATAACATTTTAAAAAATTTCCCTTTTACACCACCTAAAGGAAAGGGGGCAAAACATTTATTCTTGCTACATTTTTTTTTTAAAAAAGAACACAATACTGCAGACTATTTTTCACCCCATAATCATTTTTTTTTCCACTTTTTCCCTTTAAAAACATTCCCCCAAAATTTTTTGGTCAAAAACACTTTCTGGTTTTTGGGAACATTATTTTAAAAACCAAAACACAACAAAAACCTTGGGGTGGTGGGAAAAAAGCAGTTGCATAAATCTTAAAAAATATTCAAAAAAACAAAACAAAAACCCCCCAAAAAAAAGTGTCACATTTTATAAGAACCCCAATTTTTCATTTAGCCTTCATTTAAAATTTTTTTGTTTTTTTCTTGGGCTCCAAATTTCCTTTTTTTTGGGGGAAAAACGTTTGGGCAGTTGGGGCAACTCTCACCTCACAAATTTTTTAAAAATTAAAATTGCTGCACAGCTCATAAATGGGAGTTGTCTCTTGAGGACAACCCTCAGATTGCATACAGAGTGTGTGTATGTAACATCACATGAAAAGATTGGTCAGTGTTGTAAAAAATCCAAATTTATAAACTCCCTTAAAGGCCCGGTTTCACCCCGGCTTATTCAAGCCCTAATTGCGGGAAAAGGATTTCGCCCCCCCAATTACGGCTTAAAAAAGGGCGGGGCCCAGCTCCCCCGGGCCCCAAAAACTTTCATTATCCACGGGGGGCCTTTTTCCCCCGGGAAAATGAAACCCTTCACTTTTCTCCCCGCCCGGGGTATTCCCCCGGGTAGAAAACGGAATTTCCCTAGTTTTCTATTTAACTGTGGATTACGGTAATGGCGGGGACGGATTCCATCCGTACTGTAAGGGAGTAACGGGGGCGCAATACGGCGGGAAACCGTGCCCAAAAAACCGCGGGGGAACGGGGCCCCCTTTAAAGATCTAATAACTCATGTTGCTGTTCCCGTGTTTTATAAATTCAAAGCAGCTAAAGGAAAAACATAAACTTTTTTTAAAACCTATTAAAAAGACTGCAAAAACCCTTTTCCAAGGGGGAGTGGTTTCAATTGGGGGGGGGGAAATTTTGGTATGGTTGAGTGTTCCAATTTTGCATTTATCTTCTAACAGGACAGCCCCAGTCTACAGCAGTAACACATCCTCCTGCCGTTCCTCCCCGACCCCTGCCTACACAGGTATGTAGCTATGCAGGACACTGTTTTTAATGTGTATTTAAAGTCTCTAGACCCAGTCCTTAGAGAAATGCACCGACATTCATTGTATAAATTACAGTGTAAAATTACCATGCAGTAGAATGTCCTAATTTTAGCAGAGGCTAAATATAACACTACATATTTTTTAAATCTTGATCCTACCCACTCGTTTGGCGTGCTCGTGCTGTTTTGCTGAACAGTTGGTTAGAAAACCTCATCTTGTGCTGGTCATTAAGTAGCGAACATAAAAATTCCAGCAAAATAATGCCCCAATATTCTATGTTGTCACTCGGAGACTAGGCATTTTTATTTAGGTCACATATTAGAACAGGTCGGTACTACTACAGTTGCCTTCTAAACATCCAGTAGCAGATAGATCTCCCTATCCAGTTTGATCAGTAAATCAAGACAACTGTATGAAGGCAGGTCATTAGTAAATACTGTAGGTACCCTGTCCATAGTATGCAAAACCCTAGACACTCGATCTCATGTTAATCCGGTGAATCTGGCTTGTGGCTTTTGCTTTGGGGGATAAAACTGCACCAAAACATAAGTGGCTATGGTCAGCTAGGGTTAATTTGGGTCGTCTTTGTCATTTTTGGGATGAGGAAGATTCACAGAATAGTCGTATTAGGGTTCTTCTTCTTTGGTGCATACCATTTTACTACTATCAAAGCGAGCTCTACTTGCCAACTGGTTAACGAATGTTGTAAGTACAGTGAATGTTACTGTCAAAGTAAAGATATTCTTTATTTGGAGTGGAGAGATATACGGAGAAATGTAGAAAAGTGTTGACACAAATTCTTTAAAAAATGGAAATCCTTCATCGCTAAACACTTTATTAAATCTGAAATAGACTAATTGAGGTCACCCTTTTCAATGTCGCCTTGGTATCGAATAGGTGGATCTCTGGGTCTGTTCGAAATAAAGGCGTCTAGGGAGGCTACATAACCATTAACGATTAATAACAAGGTAAAAGTGGGGTGAAACAAGATGAGTTGGTAAACACTGCCATTTATTAATCCAAGCAGTTTTTTTTTATTTTATCTTGCCGGATTTCTTTTTCACACTATAATACGGTTACTTGTTGTTTTGCTTTTTTTTTTTTTTTTCATTTGAATCGGAGAATAGTATGGGAAGCATGTAGCTGCAGTTAGTGTAATTATGTTTCAAGTCTCATATTTGATTATATTATATACCATTTCACTGATGGGGCCCTCCTGCCTTCGTTTGCTATCTATACAATTGCTGTATTTCAGTTTTTCAAATACCCATATAACTTTAAAGGTTTTTTCAAAATATTTTACAGCAAATATAAAAACCTGTGATCTATAAAGTACAGTTCCTCACTTGTATAACATTAGCGCAATATACGATATTCGGCCATACTTAGATACAATGGCGCGGAGAGGATGGTCGCACGTGTCTGTAGTGAACGTTCGAGCTCCCAAGGTGATGTCTCCTGGTGTGCGCCGGTCTGGGGAGGGAGGAGTTGCCTCCGAGACGTCACCTTGGGCGCTCAGATGTTCACTATAGACACGTGCGACCATCCTCTCCGCGCCATTGTATATTGCGCTAATGTTATACAAGTGAGGAACTGTACTTCATGGATCACAGGTTTTTATATTTGCTGTAAAATATTTTGAAAAAAAAAACCCCTAAAGATATGGATATTTGAAAAATTTATCTAAAGCAAGTTTTGCATATATTTGGACTGGTACTATTTTTATGGTTTACCGTGCAGTAGGGGGAGTGGAGAAAACCCCTGTTTTCAGTCTGTTCCTGTGCCATGATTCTAATCACTTAATTTATAGCAGTCCAAGTTATGTTCTAAAGTTGAGTAGTTTATCTGCCATTTTCCCCATTGAAATACAGCAGATTATTGAACATGTTTTAAGTTTTTTTTGCAAAACAGTCTGTTTTGAAATCCGACCTCAGAAAATCGGAGCCATGTAGACTACAGCGTGGGTTTTCTATTGAGGGATGATTTTACAGTGAGTTTTTGATGGTTTTCAACTCCGAAATAGGTGTCAAAATCAGAGTGTAAAACCATTCCTTATAGACATACCCTACAGGAGGCCTGCCGACAAGAAGAACTCTACGTTCTGTATGTGAAAAATATGAAGTATATTTTCTTTGACACAATGTTGTGGAATTACAGGCCCAACACTTGAGTCTGCACCACTGAGACATTCTGCTAACCTGTCCACTTTTGATTTGTCATATGTCGTTTTATAGTGACCTTAAGTGTATTCAAATTGTCAAATTCAGTATTGTCCTCAAGTTACATGTATGTGTGGAAAACGTCTGTGAAGGCTGACATTTTTACATTATAGTCTTAATGCCTTAGCAGTAACCTAAAAAAAACGCACCAAGTGCTAAACCTTTGCTTTATTATAACATGGTCCATATTCCTTACAGACTTCAGGCTCGCACATGCACCGCTCTGTGGATGCTGAAGGTCTGTTATCTCATCCTAGTACTTCTCCTCAGCAAATGCCAGCACAGCCAAATTTTGCAGATTTTAGTCAGTTTGAAGCATTTGCATCCTGTGTGACAGAACAGCAAGCCGCGGACCTTGAGAAATCCGAAGTTGTACAGGTTTGTCACCACGTGAGCTGTCAAAAATGACATCTAGTAGAAAAAAAAAAAAAAAGAGAATTGTTGTATAATGGGGCAGATTTATTGATAATGCTTAAGCTCAGACGGTGTAAACTTAAGACTAGACAGTCTTAATGTCCTCAATTCACAAAGACATGCCCCTTTTGTCGGACGAGTCACAGCAATGTCTAGAAACTGTCTAAAACACATAGTAAATGTGATGTGAAGCAGCATGTGTGCCTTTATTTTTTGGTGTAATCGTGCCAGAAGTTTGGCACAATTGCCTTAACAAATGTGTCCCACTGTGTTCTTTGTGTGTAATATCTTATGCTGCATTTCTTCGTATATGCCCTTGTATATAGTTCCTCCATACCCAGTAAATCATTCACCCATGTCTGTACACCTATTGTACATCATGTTATGTATGACATTGTAGATTAATAATTTGTTGCTTTCATATACAATTTTCTGGCTGTTAATTGATCTTGGTCACATTTTTCTTTTCACTTCCAAATGTATTGTTTGAAACATTCTGAAATGCTTATAAAATTCATATCTTAATAGGCTGAGAAGCCATCTGCTGACGGGATCCGTAGTGCCAAGTTAAATGGACGTGTAGAAGATAAAGCAGTTGCTGCAGTACCTGCCAATCCAGTAAGAGTGTGTGTGTGTGTGGGGTTGTTTTGTGTGTGTGTGTGTGTGTGGTGTGTGTGTGTGTCTGTGTCGACCCGCGTAGTACTGTTTCAATGTCCTAATAAACTATCTATACTTACTTAATCAGTCTAGCGCCATCATTCCCTCTCCCCCCCCCCCCTTATCACACTATAATTTAGTTGTGATTTTTAATAAATATATATATACATATTGTCATAGATTTTAGCAGCCTACAGTCCTATTAATATGTAAGGTTGGTCCATTACAATCCAAAAAACATGTGTTAATGACATATATGTTTGAAGGCTGACAGCTATTTGTATGCCAGATATGTATGTGTACATATATACGTGTGTGTGTGTATATATATATACTTTTTATTATATAATATACTAATATATACTATATATTTTATATATATATATATATAATATATATTATATATATTTTATATCTGGCCCTTTCGAATAGCTGTCAGCCTTTTTTAATATATATCTTTAACAAATATTTTTTGAATTGTAAAAAAAAACACTGATGGACCAACCTTACATATTAATAGGACTGTAGGCTGCTAAAATCTATGACAATAGTGTCTGGCTTACATATTGGGCTGGTAGGCAATATAATGTGGGCTGATTATCCAAGTTACAATCATACACAGGTGCAATCTAACCTAACTAATATACAAATAGTTGTACTTTTCATGTCATTTATTGTCCACATTGCGTAAACATCCACAGTGCAACTGCAAGTAGAAAAAGAGATCCCTTAAACTAAGTAACCTGGAGATTCCACCCCCTTTTAGCAACAATTACCTCCACCAAATGTTAAGAGCTGCTGTCAGGATTTGACAGTTCTCTTTAGTTGGTTTACTTGTACAGTGAAGAAAAGAAGTATTTAAAACACTGGTGATTTTGCAACCCACTTACAAAGAATGGAGAGGTCTGTAATTTTTATGGTAGGAACACTTCAACTGTGAGAGACCGAATGTAAAAAAAAAAAAATCCAACACATCACATATTATTTTTCAATAATTTGCATTTTAGTGCATGAAATAAGTATTCGATACAATAGAAAAACAAAACGTAATATTTGGTACAGAAACATTTGTTTACAATTACAGCGGTCAGACATTTCCTTTAGTTTCTGACCAAGTTTGCACACTGCAGCAGGGATTGTGGCCCAATCCTCCATACAGATCTTCTCCAGATCTTTCAGGTTTCAGGGCTGTCACTGGGCTACAATGCGTTTCAGTTCCCTCCAAAGATTTTCGATTGGATTCAGATCTGGAGACTGACTAGACCAATCCTGTGTGTTGCAGGTTACTGTCTTGCTGGAAGACCCAGCCACGACCCATCTTCAATTCTCTTACTGAGGGAAGGAGGTTGTTGACCAAAATCTCACAATACATGGCCCTATCCATCCACCCTTCAATATGGTGCCGTCATCCTGTCCCCTTTGCAGAAAAGCATCCCGAAAGTATGATATTTCCACACTCATGCTTCACGGTTGGGACGGTGTTCTTGGGGGTTGTACTTCCTCCGAACAAAGAGAGGAGTTGATACTAAGGCAATGTTCACACGGCTTATAGCCGACGTAATTGCGGGGCCGGATTTCGCCCCGCAATTACGCCGGCTGCCGTGCAGCGGGGGCGGGGCGTGTCACTTTCTCCCCGCCCGGCGGATTCGCTGAGCGCGCAGAGGAGACGGAATCCATAGTTCTCTGAGAACTATGGATCACCGTAATGACGGACGGATTTCAGCCATATTGGAGCAAATACGGCTGAAATCGGTCCCAAAATAAGCCGTGTGAACGAGCCCTAAAAAGCTCTATTTTAGTCTCATCTGACCATTTGACCTTCTCCCATGCCTCCTCTAGATTATTCAGATGGTCATTGGCAAACTTCAAACGGGCCTGTGCTGGTGTGAGCAGGGGTACCCTGCGTGCCCTGCAAGATTTTAATCCATGATGGCATAGTGTGTTCCGAAGAGTTATCTTTGAGACTGTAGTCCTAACTCTATTCAGGTCATTGACCAGGTCCTCTCGTATAGTTCAGGACTGATTTCTGACCTTTCTCAGAATCATTCCTAACCTGCGAAGCAAGGTCTTGCATGGAGCCCCAGACCGAGAAAGATTGACCGTTATCTAGTGTTTTTCATTTTCTAATAATGAGACCAACAGTTGTCTCCTTTTCACCGAGCCTCTTGTCCTGTAGCCCATCCCATCCTTTTGCAGACTTACAACTTTGTACCTGGTGTCCTTAGACAGCTCTTTGGTCTTGGTCATGGTTTAGAGGTTGGAGTGTGATGGATTGAGTGTGTGGACAGGTGTCTTTTTATACAGGTAATGAGTGCAGAGTAGGAGGGCTTATTAATGAAAAAACTAACAGGTCTGTGAGAACCAGAAGTCTGGCTGGTTGGTCGGTTGTCAAATACTTATTTCATGCAATAAAATGCTAATTTATTATTCAAATATACAATGTGATTTTCTGGATTATTTTAGATTTTGTCTCTCACAGTTGAAGTGAACCTACAATAAAAGTTACAGACTTCTCCATTGTTTGTAGGAGGAAAACTTCTGTCAAAATCACCAGTGTATCAGATACTTATTTTCCCCACTGTATGTTTTGGGTCATTGTCTTGTGTCATCACCCAATGTCTCTTGAGCTATAGGTCATGGATGGCTGCTTGTACTTTCTTTTGTAAAATGTTGATATGCCTTAAAATTCTTCTGTTCCCTCAAGGATTGCAGGTCATCCAAGCTCTAAAAAAGCAAAGCAGTCCTAAACCATGATGCTCTTTCCACCATTTGAATTTTTATGTATAGGTGTCCAAACATATTTAAGGATTGTGCTTTTCGTTCTTAGCATGATCGTGTTAGGGTATGTTCACATGGCGTATTTGCAGGGCGTAATTACACTGCAATGCGTCCGAAGTTCATCCCGCAAATATGTTAAAATCATAGCACTCACTGAGTGCTATTATTCCCTGGCGACATGCGTACTTGCCCGAAAGAGGTGACCTAAAGTATAGGAGGCCTGGCCGTAACGCTGTTCAAAGTGCACACTGGGCAGCGCCTATTTTCAACAGCAGGCGTTTAGCGATGTGTACGTGCTGCAATACGCCTTGTGAATTCACCCTAAAGCTAGGTGTACCCAACATAGGACAAAACCTAAAAACCGCTTTGAACCTGAGTATTTTGTCAGTTCTTTGTCCACAGCAGCTGGGTTTTCGACAAGGTTTTCAGGTGATTTTTGTTGAGGTTTTTGGTCAGTTTTTAATGTATGCAAAATTCTTATAACTGGTATAAACACCTGGGTAGTTTTGCAGCAGAACTGTTCAAAAACTGTCCCGTTACATAGACTTCAATAATAAATTTTCCTCTGGACTCCGGTCGGATTTTACAACATGTTCCTAAAACCACTGGCGCCCAAAAACGAGCAGAAACAAAACAACCTGTGTAGAGGTACACACGGACTATCTATTTTATTACACATTGGCAATTGGGTATGTAAACTATTTGCTCTCTTACGGTGTTGGCATGGGATTCCATAACTTTTGGGTGTTCTTCAGGAAATGTATTAAATATCCTGCATCTGGTGATGACTACTATGCAGTCTGTAATATGAAGTCTACTGCGTATGTGCCATAAAAATATAAAGCTAAAAATGGGAAGTGTCGCAGAACAGATACTTGGCACATAGCTATTCAGGGACAGGCCAGAGCCTGTTATAAACATCTACATCTGCTACCAGTGAACACCACCACTTGCAATAGTTTTTATCACAAAAAAGTGTGAAGGGCAACTGGTAAGCCAATTTTCTATAGTGTAAATAAGTTTCAGATTATTAGAATGTAGCCATATGTAATGAATTGGCTACTTTTATACTGGTGGGAAATCCTCTTTGTATGAAGCAACAGGTGGCAATTAAAGTCCTTAGTAGACTGCTGTGATTGTATTGCCTGCATGTGGGAGTACTCTAAATAAGCGTAGCAAGGTTTTGCAGGAGTCCGTATTATACAATTATAAAATCATCATTTATTATAGTTTCTTTTAAAACATATAACATCTCATGTGTACAAGAAGCGTGCTACTTGCATGTACATCGTAGAAAGACCATAGTCAGTCAAAGTCCCACATCCATGGTTACCGCATGCACTGCTCCAGCGGTCTCCACATTCTCCGAGCCAACGTAGTGGAGCGAGCGTTCAGACAGGCAGGGTCCGAGGTGAACGTGCGACGTTTCGGGGAGACTCTTCTCCTTTCTCAAGCACAAACTCTCCACCTCCTAAATTCCTTTTATACTCAACGATGCGTTTACCTTTTGTTTTGGCTCTGAGAATTTGGAGACTGCTGGAGCAGTGCATGCGGTAACCATGGATGTGGGACTTTGACTGACTATGGTCTTTCTACGATGTACATGCAAGTAGCACGCTTCTTGTTCACATGGGAAATCCTCTTTAACAGGACTCCTGATCCTATGGAAAGTAGCAAGTATTCCGAGTCTTGTCAATACACATTGTCTGTACGTTAATCTGATGTAAACCCAAGTCTTTTGTAGCCTTCTCTAGTTTTATGGGTCTCTACAACTCCTCTTCTGAGCACCTTTTAAAATTTGTTTGCATTGAGGCATGGTTCATACCCGCCAATCTTTTTTTTTTTTTTTTTTTTTTTTTTTTTTTTTTTCTGAAGTACAGATTTGTCAGTAACTAGCCTTACTTTTTTTAATGGGCAAAACATCTGTAAAACACTTGCAGCTCTTGGAGAACTCATTAATACAGAGGTTCACTGTGTAGATAGTTCACTGTGTAGAAAATATTTTATTTTCATGTTTATTAAGATATAGTAGTCAACTACGCTCCTTTTGGCAAACATATGCAAATGTATGGGATACAGCAGCGCACATCAGAGTCTCTAAACTCCAATGCAATGTGTATGTGAACTTAGAAGGGTGTTCTCACCATGCTGTTTCATAGAGCCTGCTCTTCACAAGCAGCTCCAGGATCCCAGTTCCTGGTTCTACTGCAGTGATTGGCATATCTGCTCTGTTATTCCTAGCTGAACCTGTTAGAGCAGTGTTTCTCAATTCCAGTCCTCAAGACCCACCAACAGGTCAGGTTTTCAGGATTTTCTCAGTATAGCACAGGTGATATAATTGTCAGTGCATTCTGCACAGGTGATATCATTGTCAGTGCGTTCTGCACAGGTGATAGCATTATTGTCAGTGCATTCTGCACAGGTGATATCATTGTCAGTGCGTTCTGCACAGGTGATAGCATTATTGTCAGTGCATTCTGCACAGGTGATATCAATTGTCAGTGCATTCTGCACAGGTGATGATAGATTTATTCTCCAGGGTAGCATTCAGTGCATCTGTACAGGTGATAGCATTACTGTCAGTTTATTCTGCACAGGTGATATCATTATTGTCAGTGCATTCTGCACAGGTGATAGCATTAGTATGATCCAGGGGACATTCTGCACAGGTGATAGCAAAAATTTAATTGTTCAGTGCATTCTGCACAGGTGATATCATTATTGTCAGTGCATTCTGCACAGGTGATATCATTATTGTCAGTGCATTCTGCACAGGTGATGCAATATAGGGATTATTGCACATGTGCATTCGTCTGCACTACAGGTGATATCATTATTGTCAGGTTTTACATCTCTGCAGTGCACAGGTGATATCATTATTAGTTTCCCGGGGCATTCTGCATTACAGTTGATAGCATTACTGTCAGTGCATTCTGCACAGGGGATAGCATTATTGTCAGTGCATTCTGCACAGGTGATAGCATTATTGTCAGTGCATTCTGCACAGGGGATAGCATTACTGTCAGTGCATTCTGCACAGGTGATAGCTATTGTCAGTGCATTCTGCACAGGTGATAGCATTATTGTCAGTGCATTCTGCACAGGTGATATCATTATTGTCAGTGCATTCTGCACAGGTTATATAATTACTGTCAGTGCATTCTGTGGGAGATCCTTGAAAACATGACCTGTTGGTGGGTCTTGAGGACTGTAGTTGAAACACTGTGTTAGAGGGGCATTGGTAATGGAAGGTTTTTAACAGCAGGGCAGGAGGCTGCAGAACTCTCCCTAAAGGGTTAAAGTTTGTCAGTAACAAAGATAAACAAGCTCCTGTGCTCCTGAGACACCTCAGGGAGTGACGTCACCATCCCAGCCACTAATAAAGCAGAAAGAGGTGGTCGTGACCTGGGGAAGCTTGTGTACACAAGCAGGAGAAAAGAACTGCTCTAGTTCTGAAAGGAATCCATATTAGAATAGCAATGTGTAGGAATTGCAATTGTCTACACAATGTATCTGGTAATAATATTTAGCTAAATATATGAAATGGGAGTATCCCTTTATGGTTCACACAAAGTGTAATTTAAATGCGGTCATTTGGTAGCATTGGCCTATAGGTCTACCAGTGTTGGGAGAACCAATTTGTTTTAATCCTTGAAACGTTAGAGGAGCTAAACTGTAATTTTTATCAGTGTTGGAAACTACATGTAATTAAGAGAAAAACAGATTTGTTTGAGTATGTAGATACACTGTATAATCTGAAAAAAATATATATGTCTTTGCCTTTAAATTAACCAGGGAAAGGTCAGCACACCTCTTGCACCGCCGCCTAAACCTGTTCGTAGACGGTTAAAATCTGAAGATGAACTCAGACCAGAATCAGAAGAATCCAATCAGAAGCAGAGTAATGTACCTTCAGTACTTGCTTCCCAGCCATCTATTCCTAGGTAACGTGTCATAGCCTGGTCTTGGACGGATACATTTTATCTTCATTGATACACTGTATTAAACTAACAGCGGGAGGGAGGTTTGTGGTGGTGTGTTTAAAGCATATGATTGTCTAGGCTGGGCGCAACTTTTTCCACCTTTCAGCAGTTAGAATTATGAGGTTTTCAGCCTCTAGATTTAAACAAGATGGAACCTCTTCAGTGACCGGCAGCAAAAATTATGAAATCTATTAGGAACCTAAACAGAAAATACAGTATATTACAAAGTTCCAAGGGGTGTTCTGACACTAACAAAGCTCGGTATCCTATTGGGGCATGATTTAAAAAAAAAAATAAGAAAAGAAGACACGGTCGTTAAACACTCTCTTGTTCGATCACTGTGTTTGTCCCGATGATCCCAGCATTCTCGGGCTGTAACGGTCATGTTTGTTATATCCAGCAAGTGACTGCTGTGGCATGCAAAATAATCTACCGGGATCACCAGGATGTCCACAGTGATAGAATGAGAGCGTTTAAGAGGTAACGGGTCTTCTGTTTTTTTTTTTTTTTTTTTATCATGCCGCAATAGACTAAGAGCTTTTGTGTTTGAACAAGTATGCGCTGTCTGAAAAGTGGTATTGCTTTAGAGAACCTGACATGCTGATATTTTATGTCAATAGAAATACTATAAAATGAAGGCATACTTACACTTTGATCTTCCACCTGATCTTACCATTTGGTGTGGAGAGACGTTCTTGAATGATAGGCAGTACAACTGCTGTGACAACCAATATATTGGTTGGATTTACTTAATTAGAATTGGACCATGGCAACTGTACCATCCAGCTTGCAGGAGCATCTCTTCATCTCAAATGGTCAGGTGAGGTGGGAGAGAATGTATGTATTTGCTAATGCTTAGTACCTGCTGGTGCCTCCTATGTGGACCTTGTCTGATGTATATTAATCTTATGAGACAAATATGTTGTCTGGTTTCTAGATCCGCTGGTAAAGACAAAAAAGCAATTCAGGCCTCCATTCGACGCAATAAGGAAACAAACACAGTTCTTGCACGGCTGAACAGTGAATTACAACAGCAGTTAAAGGTAACGACCCCATGAGCGAGTTGTTTTGTGTTCCCCATGAAATAAAAGAGAAGATGCTCCAGAATTGTCAACTCTGTGTTGTGCTGTTCCTCTGTTAGACTGGGTTCACACGGCATATATCCGCGCATACTGTGCACGCCACTATACGCCTGCTGTTTTAGATGTATGCGCTGGTCAGCAATTATTTCTAAAGTGCTCCGGCCCCTATTCACCCTTCATTCACACTGTAAAATCATAACACTCAATGAATGCTATGATTTTATCGTATTTGCAGGGCGTATTGCAGTGCAAATACGTTGTGTGAACATACCCTTATTCCTTTAAATTTTTACTGAACCTGTCAGCTGAGTATTAGCAATTTTGAAGAGGAAGGGTTGCTTTGCACTGTCTAACATTGTCCAATCGGTGTGGGGACGCACCCATTTGGAGACTATAATGTTAACCCCAGCTGGCTGATTCAGTAATACATTCCTAGAAAAAAAAGGAGAACAGCAAAACACATAGTTATAAGAATAAAATGCATATTTCACAAAGACCCAACCAGTACATGTCAGAAGTTCTCTTTAAATTAACACTTTCATGAATTTCTCTTCCAGTAGAGGTTATGTGCTTTCTTCATTCAGATCATTGAAACAGAATGTGTGGTACTAGATGTGAGATTGTTATCCCACAGCTTTCCTTTACTCTTCCATAAACATGATTTACACAAACACAAGGCCATTCTTACAGCTTAATGGCTGGACAAAAGACTAAACCCAGCAGGAGATAATATAAGCCCCAAGCTACTTGGGAGAAAAAAAGTAACAGATGCAAATAACGAATGACCAGTAGCTCACACACCCATCCACTATGGGGAAACTGAATAATAAAAAATCGCACATTGCATAAGTAGCAGTTCACACAAGTATGAAGAAAAGCACAGTATAATACAAGGGGAGACTGCGCAAATGCAAAAATACTGATATGGTAACCACTCTATGTATGAGGGGGGTGGTTGCTAGTAGATTAGATTGCATATAGATAAGGCGATACAAAGGGTACCACTTATACAGTTGTGTGGTGCACCATGTTGGCTTACAGCCGATGAGGCCTTTACTATCCGATTGGGTGGGCTGTCCAGTACATTTCGGGTGTGCAACACAAAAAACTGACACCATCTGCTCCCCAGTATTTAGTGCAACAACCAAAAAATATAAATCCAACACAAAAGTATAAAAAAAAATGTATTTCACATAAGTAAAAAAAAAAAATAATAAACACAAAATAATGAAACAAAAAAAATCAAATCCAAAATAGTACACTGCACCCAAGAAAATAAAAGCACAACGGTCTAGGGTCACAAAAATGGAAAAACAAACACTGGAACAAATGCTGTAAAAAATACAAGACCAAATCAATATGTATATCAAATGATATAAATAATACCTAATCAAGAGTCTAGTGGTCACTTCTTTTCTTGATTCCTGGATTCATCTTGATTAGGTATTTATATCATTTGATATAGTTATTGATTGTCTTGTATTTTTTACAGCATTTGTTCGTGTTTGTTTTTCCATTTTTGTGACCCTAGACCCTTGTGCTTTTGTGTTTCTGTGTGCAGTGTACTATGTTGGACTTCCATTTTTTTGTTTCATTATGTTGTGTTTATTAGTTTTTTACTTTTTTTTTTGGTTGTTGCAGTAGGTTTTTGGTTGTCCAATACATGTCGACAATTCATTTTCATAGTCCCGGATAATATATATTTTTAGGGTAGTCTCCAGTATTTAGGGCAAAAATTGGAAAAATAACAAATATGAGGTATTAGTTAATACAGTGGCCACTATATTGTGCAAGCCCGCAAATCACGTCAAGGTTCCTCATTTTCTTTCCTACACTAACAATTTACAGAAAGAAATCGCTGAAAAATGGGACATTTACTAAAAAACACAAGTCAATACTTACAGCTCAATGGCTGCACAATAGACTGAACCCAGGAGGAGGCCATATAAGCCCCAGTGCTACTTGGGAGATTTATAGCAGGAGCAGGTAACTACTAAGCAGTTGCTCATATACCCATCCATGCAGGGATCAGATTTATCTGTTTACACACACAGGCAGTTGCCACATGAGTCTGTTGGCAAAATTATTTTAATTCGTCCCTCCATTCTGTAGCAGCAGTCTTTTTTCCCCTATGTAAATAATTTGCATACACCCTTATCCTGAGAAATTAAGGTATCTACTGTAAACACTTACAATGTAGTACAGCCAGCTGAGTGACTACTAATTCTGTTTTACCTTGTTTCAGGATGTTCTTGAAGAAAGGATATCCTTGGAAGTTCAACTGGAACAACTGCGGCCATTTTCTCACCTTTAAATAAACTATCATCTATAAAAAAAAAAAATAGGCCTGCTCTATAATCAACCCAGATTTCCAGCTCATTGCAATGATGTGACTCCATTCCTCTGCCATATCCATATGTACTAGCACTAGCTCAAAGAAATTAATCAACTGATTTCCATCACCCCAATTTCCTTCATTTTACCCTTTTAGCATGCACATCAAGACCTACCTAACTATTCATGTACACTTTAAATGTGGTGGAGAAGCCGCATGGTCCGGATTACATAGCAGCCAGACAGATGCCCAGAATAATCCCGGTTGCTATACTTTTAAAAGTATTTATGATTGCACCATCTTGGCAATGTATTCAGTTTTTATTTTAAAGCACTATGAATTGTAATCATGCGAGTCTAAGGAAACTAGAGACTGTTACAGTTGACGTGATGGTCATTTCTTTGGCACGTAGTTAAGAAATGCACCAAATATGAAGATGACCATCACTTTGTATAATACAGTGTTCGAGAGATTGATTCAGTAGAATGTGAAAATTTACTAACCTGTTACCCAATCACTGTGTAACCTACTAAAGCTAATAGATAGGTGATTCATTATTTACATCGTATCACGTTAAAATTCCATGCGTCTTCTCACGCCCTTCCTGGAATTGCACGTCTTATACGTCAGCTTCAACAACGCCTAAGTCCATTGGACAGGATGCTTTTTAATCGTATCTTACACTGCCCTTGTTGATCTTGACAATTCAGTTCTTTCCAGAGCAGTATATATCTGGGTTCTCTTCCATCTTGCCTGACGGCCTTACTACTTTGAACTATAGACAGGCTTTACTAATCGCAACAATCTCCCTGAGTGTTTCCTGCTCTTCGGGTTGATGTACTGTAATAGGGTTTTGTTCTATATTGTATGATAAACACCTTTTGATCTCATATGTACATTTGAATTGTAAGCTGACTAACAGCAATTATTGTATTTAATAGCTTATTCTGGCTGTGGGATCATAGATGTTAAAGTGCATGGATGTATCTCGGCAGAATCAGAACTAGCAAAAGTGTGATTTTTACACCAATAAAACAGCACAATATTTTAATCATTCTGATCCTCCTTTCTTTTGTTGCAGCTTTTAAAATGCAAGTGTCATTTGTAGACACCAGATTTCTCCTACTACCTTCTGGCATCGCAGTTAGACACTTACATTTTGGTCATTCTGCTGTTGGTAAGACAGAATTACCAAACTTTTAATAGCAATTGCTATTCGATTCCAATGCTGCTGGTTTTCTCACCAGAAGCTCCTGGTTTTTCCTGACTCCCAGGGGTCAGATTGCCAATCAGCTGCTTCAGCTGTCACATGTCATTGTCTGATATGACCGGTGACGTCAGGAAAAGACAAATGCTGCAGAAGCAGCACTGGAATGGAGGTGAGTGGAGAACTAGCAAAAGTGATATATATTTTTTTTTTTTTTACACCAATAAAACAGCACAATAGTTTAACCCCTTAAGCCGAACGCCTGAAAAGTAGTTAATGACCAGAACATTTTTTTAGTTTTGGCCTCCTTGCGTTTAAACAGTTGTAACTTTTTTATTTTTTCAATGACGCAGTTGGATGAGGCCTCGTTTTATTCGAGACAAGTTGTACTTTATAAGGGAATAGTTTAAGTACACTTATAAATAATTGCAGTATTTTTTTTTATTTTTTTACAAAAATTTTTTTTTTTTTTTTAATTTTTTTTTTTACACCATTCACATTTCACACTTAATAACTTGTTAGATTAATTCTACAGGTTATTACGGTCGTGTGGATACCAAATATGTGTAGGTTTTTTTGTGCGTGTAATTTATGTACAATTATTTTTTATTAAATATTTATTTTTATTTTATTATTTATTTTTTTTATTCTTTTTTTTTTTTTACACTTTTTATGTTTTTTTTGTACTTTTTTTTGACTCCCATAAAGGGATAACTGTTTAACATTTTTTTTTTTTTTTTTTTTTACACTTAGTAATGTATTAGCATATTCATATATGCTAATACATGCTAATCTGTGTCAGTCTGACACAGGCAGTGATTAGGACAGCACACAGTGCATCCTAATCACTGGCTTCTTACACAGACAACTCTGGGGCCATGCTAGGTCCCCAGAGCTGACTGTGCAGCCGGTCCCTGAGCTCTGTCGGGTGACCGGGGCGTTCCGATCACCCAACAGAGCAGGGGATCCCTTTGATTGCGCTGCGGTAACGCACCGCCGCAATCAAAGGGTTAAAGCATCGGGTTGCAGAGGTTTCCTCCGCTCCCCGATGCCTGCAGGAGATGCTCTGGGATCGGGGCTGTGTAGTTCAGCCCCGATCCTAGCGCAGCTGTGGCGCCGGGCGCCGCAAACCCCGATGTCTGCAGCGACGTCAAAAGACGTCGCTGCAGACGAACGACCCGCACCGGCCGCCGTCAAAAGACGGTGCGCGGTCGTTAAGGGGTTAACCATTCTGATCCTCCTTCCTTTTGTTTCACACTTGGTTGCAGCTTTTAAAATGTATCATATTGTAGATACCTTCTTGCATTGCAGTTACAGACACATTTTGGTAATTCTGCCGTGGGTAAGACAGACAGGGGTTGTTTTAAAATATCTGTCTAGTTAAAGCCAGAAATATACCTTTCTTTAGGCTAGTCTGAGTCAGACTGTCGGATTGCATTCGAATTTGTTGTCCATATCAAGCTGTTATACCCTGATTGGCTCTAGTTCTTCTAAACACAACTTGAAGGGGTTGTCTCACTACATCAATTCATCTTGCCACAGACCGGTTTTCTCAGTTTCATTTTTGAATTCAGGGGCGTGTTTACTGGTTACTTCTGGCCTGCAGTGATGAGCTGCTGAGGACACCAGGTCTGTAGTTATAGTGACCAGCGCTGGCAGCCTATCGGGAGAGATCGAACAGGTCTGTAGCTATAGCGACTTGAAAAGCTGATGCAGCCCATACAGGAGGGAAAATCTTAGAAAAGATAGGACACTGTTAATGGACACATTGCAAAGTGACTTATTTTTGAAGGATCTTTAACATAAAAAGCAATCCTTGTAGTGAGACAACCCCTTTAATGGTGGTGTACCATCAAGTTTACACATGGAACATCACATATCATTTAGTTGAGTTTAAATAATATATCAGATAAAAATAAGACAAGTCACCTTTTGCCCTTGCCCCTACAGCCTTCTCCTCCACTCTTCATTTCACCAACATTTCTGATTAGTGGGCAGGACTTCATATTGGTCACATGACTATTTATCAACTGACAGAATAGATTTCACACCGCCACCTTACTTTCAACCGCACTTCTGTGGCAGGCAGTAGCGACTTGTTATTACAAACTGGGCATGCTCAACTAGATAAGAGAAAAGCCATCAGATGGTTGTAACTACTAGCGACATTATGCTCACCACCACAAAATAAGGATGATTGTTATATTTCTGCTAAACCTGGATTTGGAGCTGGTTTCCTTCCTGTATTCATGTTATTGGGGCGTGAAGTCTTGCCTTCTACCGTGTCTTCTCCAGCCGGCTAAGATCTCCGGTAAGCTGCTCATTGCCGTACTTGGGCTTCTTGTTCATTACTAGCAACAAGGGATATAAGTTACATCCACCAGGCTATTTGTGTAGGAGTGCTATATCTGCAAAGTTTTGTTATTTTGGTAATATCTATTCAATGGAATATAATTTATATTGTGATACAGCCCCTTTAAAGGTGTTGTCCATGTCAACTTTTAATAGCAATTGCTATTCGATTCCAATGCTGCTGGTCTTCTCACCAGAAGCTCCTGTTTTTTCCTGACTCCCGGGGGTCAAATTGCCAATCAGATGCTTCAGCTGTCACTTGTCATGTCTGATCTGACTGTTGGGAGCATTCATTTCCAAGTGGTGACGTCAGGAAAAGGCAAATACTGCAGCCACTTGGCGGTAGAAGCCGCACTGGGATGGAGGTGTGTGGAGAGGTAAGTATGACTTTTTTTTTTTTTTTTTTAAATACATAGAAATAATGAACTGGACAACCCTTTTAAATCACCATAGGTTTTTAAGTTTAGTTCCAAAAAACTGCTCAAGGTCTGGGAATTGCATCTGTAATATAAATCGTAAAGTTGGGCTGATTTCAGATAGCTGTGATGTAGCTGCAGTATGTGTGACTGGCTACTTTGTACAGGACATTGAAAAGACTGTTAAGCAGTGTATCTCCAGCAACCAGCTGGTCAGTTCCAAGGTAGATTAGCACTGTACTGACACACAATGGGCAAGGGACACAGCTACAAGCAGGCATAAGGTAACATTATAAATCATGCCCACTTATGGTGTACATCATTGTAAATATGTTGGGCTCTGAGAGACTGCAACCAGTTAGGCTAGGTTCACACGGTGTATTTGCAGGGCGTAATTACGCCCCGCAATTACGCCGTGTGGCCGGGGGCGGAGCGGGGGCTGGCACCTCGCCAGCCCATAGACTTGCATTACCAGCGGTGCGTATACGCCGCTAGTAATTCACATGTCACTTATCTCCCTCCTCGGCGGATTCGCCGAGCAGGGAGAGGAGACGTAATACATAGTTCTCTATGAGAACTGTGGATTACCGTAATGACTGGGACGTTTTCAGCCCGTAATTTGCGCACTCCGGCGCGTAATTACGGACTGAAATACGTCCAGTTTTAAGCCGTGTGAACATAGCCTTAGGGAAAATGTGTTGAGCGAGATAAAGGTATCAGAAAACTGGCATACATAGCATGGTGAATTTCTACCATAACTTGCAACATTTAATTTTTCTGAAAGTACATTCTTGTTCTCCACAGCAGCTGCATTCATAAATGTCACCAACACCATATATCTTGCAAACAAAATTTTCTTAAACAATGTCCCTAAACCACTTCTATTAAATAGGAACCTTTGAAACCCTCCTACTTTCTTTCAGTGCAGAACCTGCATTTTTCTTTTTTTTTTAATAATGGATTGCAAATGATTGGATAAAGTGCATTCAGCAAGTATTGCATTATCATGTTAACTGGGGTTATCACACTCTGCCTCTTTAGTTTTGTACATTGCCACATGTCTAAATGGGTTTGAGGCTAATTTTATTTTGACCTACCCTCTGCCATGGAGTAAATTTGCAGTGGGTTGCAAAAGTCTTCATACCACTTAAACTTTTACTCCTTTTTTTAATGTTACAGTCACAAGCTTTAAATGTATTTTATTGATATTTTGTTCAATAAAGCAACACAAAGTAGCAAGTATGTGTGAAGTATAAAGAAAATATGTGCTTTTCCAATTTGTTACCAATTAAAGAATTGAAAAGTGTGGCCCATGTTCTCTGTTGCCCCTATATAACATCCAGTGTGACCAATTGCCTTTTAGATGTGATTATATGGAGAATTACATATAGATGTACTCTATTTACTAATTAGGTGACAACTATTTTGTTAAGGTCTCGTCGGTTTGTTAGAACATCAGTGAACAAACCACATTAGGCAGCTCGGGGATAAAGTTGTGGCAGTGTTTTACAGGGTTAGGGTTAAAGAAAAAAAAAAATAGCCCAAGCTCTGAACATCTCTTGAAGCACTGTTCAATCCATCATCTGTAAATGGAAGTAGTGTGATAACTGCAAACCTACCAAGACAGGGCAGTTTTCCTAAACTGACAGCTCAGACAAGAAGAGCACTAATCAGAGAAGTGGCCAAGAGGCCCATGGTCACTGTGGAGGAGCTGTAGAGATCCACAGTTCAGGTGGGAGAAGCTGTACACAAAAACTATTAGTCATGTACTCCACAAATTTGGCCTTTATGGATGAGTGGCATTTTTTTTTAAAGCAAGACATTTTTTGCAATTTTTAAAAAGCAAGCATGGGGAGGAAGGTGCTCTGGTCAGATGAGACCAGAATTGAACCTAAATGTCCACTATGGGTAGAGGAAAGCCAACACTACACATCACTCTGAACACACCTCCATTGTGAAGCATGGTGGGAGCAGCATCATGCGGTGGGGCTGTTTTGCTTCAGCACAGACTGGGAAGATGGAAGGAGCTAAATAGAGGGCAATTCTGGAGAAAAAGCTGTTAGAGGCTCCAAACGACTTGAGACTGAGGTGTAGGTTCACCTTCCAGCAGGAAAATGACCCTAAAAATTACAGCCAAAGCTACGATAGAAGAATTTACATCAAAGCATATTCATGTATTAAAGTAGCCCAAAGTCCAGACCCAAATTACATTGAGCATGTTTCATAACTTGAAAATTGCTATTTACAAACGCTCATCAATCAATCTGAGCTACAGCTATTTTACAAAGAAGAATGGGCAAACATTCCAGCCTCTAGATTTGCAAAGGTGGTAGAGACATCCACCAACAGACTCCAGCTGTCATTGCAGCTAAAGGTGGTCCTACAAAGTATTCTCAGGGGCCTAAATACATATGCATGCCACACTTTCAGTTTTTAAATCTGAAAAAGCAGGTACTATTTTCTGTAAACTTCAGCAATACTTGCTACTTTGTGTTGCTCTATCACATAACATATCCCATAATGCCTTGTGATATGCAGATACTTCGTAGAGTGCGAAAAGGCAAAACAAATCTCTACACGCCGTTCGTTCGGTGCTCTCTGTAAGGCGAGATGTTTCCCTTCCTGAGCCGCCTGATGCCTCCTACACAGCCAGCTAGTATCGCTCTGCACTGATGAGGGACAAAAATCCCGAAACAGCGTTGTCTGCAGATGAGAGATACTGGCTTGGCTAAAATCCTTTTTGCTTTCTCAAGACTTAGTAGGTCAAAAGCAAATTGAGGATTTGTTCCATCCAACAGAGGGCGCTGTGGGCTTCTCCGCCCTTTTCCCATATTGCCTTGTGATAACATATCAATAAAATACATTTTAATTTTGTGGCTGTACTGTTTAACCCCTTACCGACATCGGACGTATGGATATGCTCTGATGCTGGTAAGGGGCTTTGTAGCGGGATCGCAGAGTGGGCGTTAGCGGCTAATTGCAGGGGGGGTGCCACCGCCATCCCGTGTTGTTTAACCCCTTTGATGCCCATAGCAAAGATGGCATGGTTCCTCTCTGCGATCGGGCCATCAGCAGTGACATTGCTGTGTCCCAATCGCAGAATGTGGCAACTGGAAGCCTTGTTAAGGCCTCCATCGCTGCCGTGTTTTCGATTTCCCCCCTTCCGGCCCCAGGCACGAAATGGGGAAACCGCCATCTTTGTACACCCCAATGCATTGTATGTACAACGGGTTAGGCTGTAGAAATGATCAAGCCCCCTAGTGGTTGAGCACCCTATGGGGACTCAAAGTAAAAGTTAAAAAAATAAAAATGTTAGTACTTTATTTTTTTACACTAAGTTTAAATCACCCCCCTTTTTGCCATTTTACAAATAAAAAAAAAATAAAGTTACACATACTTGGTATCGCTGCATCCGAAAAAGTCCAATCTATTAAAATATAACCTAATTTATCCCGTACGCTGAACACCGTAGAAGAGAAAAAAAAATTCCAAACGGCAAAATTGCGTTTTTTGGTCATTTCACGTCCCACAAAAATTGGAATAAAATTGATCAAAAAAGTTGCATGCATTCCAAAATAAAAAGTACACTTCAGCCCGCAGAAAATGCACTCACTCAAGTCTGTAGGTGTTAGTACAAAAAAGTTATTGGTCGCCCGAATTTCAAAAGTAGAAAATGTTTGGAATTATTATATGGTACCAAAACATAACAGAAACTGTATATGTTTGGTATTTGCGGATGTGTATCAACCTGTAGAATACAGATAACACATCATTTTTACCAAAGAATGAACGCCGTAAAAACGAAACTCCCGCAAACATGGCACAAAGTAAGTTTTTTTGTTTTTTTTCCACATTTTGCCCAACGTAGAATTTTTTTTTGCCATTTCCCAGTATATTTGATGGTGATATGACTAACACCATTAGAAAGTACACCTTGTCCTGTAAAATGAAAGCCCTCATAGGTGGAAAAATAAAAAAGTTATAGCTTTCAGAAGGCGAGGAGGAAAAAAAACGGCCATATTATTATGACCGTCCATCAAGAAGGGGTTCAAGGGGTATGAACAGTGTTGGACTGGCCAACTGGAGGATCCTCTGTTGGGGCCCGGGTCCAACTATACTATCGTGGGACTCGCCTGGCACACTATGCCTAAGAACGCCCAGGCCTTCTGGCCCGAGCGTTCAGAGGCATGTGCTTAGCGGAGCAAAGCACCAACAGTAGTTGTATTTCCAAAAAACAAATTTAAAACCAATCAAAAAGCCTTGTCCCCCCACCCCCCCAAAAAAATTATACTAATAAAAACAAACGCATCCCACAAACAACAAGCCTACACACAGAAAAATAAAGTTATGGCTCTCAGACTATGGTGATACAAAAAGGAAAACACGTTTTTTGCCCAAAAGTGTTTTTATTGTGTAAAATCAGTAGAGTTATACCGCACAGTGACCACTATAAAAAAAAATTTTTAAACTACCGGAATTGCTGTATTTTGTTCAAAATGACTCACAAAAAATCATAATAAAAAGTGATCAAAGTGTCACATGCACCCCATAATGGTACCAATAAAAATATCAACTCATCCCGCAAAAACAAGCCCGTAATCGGCTTCATGTCCAGAAAAATAAAAAAAAATTATGGCTATCAGACAATGACGACATATAAACGCAATTGTTTTTAACTCATCTCTAATGTGTAAAACTAAATAAAATTTATTTTCTTGTAACCGTACCAACCCCCAGAGTAGAGTTATGTCATTTATACTGCACAGCAAACGCTGTAAAAATTGAATCCAAAAAACAATAGCGGAATTGCGTTTCTCACTCCCACCCCCCCCCCCATTTTCATGGTCCAATGCAAAAAAACAAACAAACTATGGAACACCTGTTCGCCCAAGATGCACAATACACCCCTAGATGAGATCCATGAGGGGCGTTGAATCCAAAATGGGGCGACATTTGGAAGATTTCACTTCTGGTATTTTGGGGACCTTGCAAATGAGTTATGGTGCACAACAAAATCTGCATTCCAAAAGCCGACTGATGCTCCCTTCCTTGTGCGCCCCAACTTACACCCCCATATAGGGTATTGTCATACTCAGAAGAAATTGCGTAACAAAATTTGGGGTGCTTTTTTCCCAGGATTTTGTAAAAAAAAATAAAATAAAAAAATCAACTAAATTTATCAGCAGATTATTGGAAAAAATAAATTTTCATTTTCACAGCCTAAGGGTGTTTTCACACGGAGCATTTTTTTTTTCAGAAATGTACAGCAATTAATGCTGTACATCTCTGCACAAAAATACATCCAAAAATGCATCAAAAAACGCATCATGTGAAAACATCCTAACGCTAAATAAGTTTGTGAAACACCTGGGGTCAATATACTTACTATACCCCTGGATTTATTCCTTAATGGGTGTAGTTTCCAATATGGGGTCTTTTTAGGGATGTTTATTAAGTTAGCACTTTAGGGTGTCCAAAAACCTGAAATGGCAGCTAAATAAAATTGTATAGAAAATGAGACCCCAAAGTCTGGTAGGTGCCCCTTCCTAATCTGAGGCTTGTGGTTGAGCCAAATAGCGCACAAGGGCCGAATATGGGATATTGCTAAAAGATTACAGAATCTGGGGACTCAATATTAAGTTGCATTTTCATGGTTACATCTACTGTGTCCCTGTGAATAATGGATAAAAACAGAAAATTTACAAAAAAACTTCTTTTAATTTCTGTGAAATACCTAAGGGTTAACAAACTTCCTAAACCTCTTTTTAAATACTTTAAGGGGTCTAGTTTCTTAGATGAAGTCATTTATGGGGGTATATAACATACAGGCCCCTCAAAGCCAAGTCAGAACAGGACTGTTCCCTTTAAAAAAAAAAAAAGTATATTTAAAGTTTTCTTGAACATGTAAAAAATTACGTCTAAATTTCTAAGCCCCCTAATGTCATAAAGAAAATAGACATTTAAAAAATGATGCCAACCTACAGTGGACATATGGTAGATGCTAGTTATAAACTATTTTGAGTAGAATAATTATTTGTTTGCACACACAAATTTTAAAGTTTGAAAATGGCAATTTTTTTTTTCTTAACCTAAAGCGCAATGTGTCATGAGAAAAAATTATATTTCAAAAATGTGGCTCTATGAGAAGGGACAAAAATGGGCTGCAGTGGTAAGGGGTTAAATACATTTTATAGGACATAATTTTAGATTTTATACTAAATTCTTATTAAATTTATATAAGTTATTTTAAAATAGTTTGATAATTGTAAATTACTTTTTATTATTTTACTGGTGTAAGTGGAGGAATAAGGGACATTTTTTGCCCTAATGCCAAATCTAGTTCCATTACGACTACTCAGGCAGACCACATTTAAAATGGTCTGGCTGTTCAAGCAGTTTTGCCATCCCAAATTCAGAAATGTGTCTAATACTACTAATGTGGTGGGACACGCCTCTAGAACACCCCCACATGTTTGGTCCATTACAAAGTGTCGGGTCTGGTGCACAGTGTGCCAAACATGCCTGAATGACGCGCCATACATAGGGAAAAAAGACAGTGCTCACTTTTGGTGCATTTAACGCCAGGAAAGGGAAACTGACCCATTCATACATGTCACCCTTAGTGTATTCGTTGTAGTGTGCTGTGGACTAGGAGTCCATTGTATTTGAGAGGTGGAAGCTCCTACTGCCACTGCCAGCTTTCTCCCAATAAATATTAGTAGGAAGGAATCGTCATTTGTGAGGGAAAGCTCCAGTTCCCACATGCCACAGACTCCTAGACCACAGACCTCACCGCACATTACAACTAATAAGCTGTAAGCTTCCTAAAAACTACACCATCTACTACATGATGCCAAGTTCCCTTTAAAATACCACAAAGCAGTTTCTTTTCTATTTATAACATCTGCATTTCTTAATGATTGAGATATAGATGTATGCAATCACTTTTTTTTTTAAACATTATAGTACTTTAATAATGTAGAACTAATAGAGTACAAAAAAACACACCTTACAAAAAGTTCAAACATTAGATGAACAGGAGTTGAGAGAATACATTCAAAGATACACAATGCTGTTTAAAAATATTGCATAAGACCTTTAGATGCTAATATGGTTGCATTTTATTGCTGTTATCTTTTTAGTTCATAGGTTCGTCCAGGCCCTCAACTCCTCTATTTGTTTTGGTATCTTGATCACCTTACCGAATGTGAATACTATGTTATACCTAACTCCTAATCTTAATTTCTTCTTTTTATGGGATAATGGCGATTAAGATTGTCATTGAACACAAGGGGCCTTAACTCGCCAATTAAGAGATCTTACATGGAGGGATGCCTTAAAAACTAAATGATATATTATGCTTACAAGAAACTCATCTCAAACTGATAGATTCTCATAGATTGAAACATAAGAAATTTCCCCCCATTTTTATATCATCCCTACCACTGAAAAAAGCTGGTGTAGCAATAAAAGACTCTGTTGCATTTACCTGCATAAAAGAAGTGATCGACTCTAAAGGTCGGTACATTATCTTACAATGCGAATTAAACGCAATCCCTTATACTTTAGTCAACTTGTATGCGCCGAATGTGAGACAAACAGCATTTATTTCTAGAGTAATAGAAAAAGCTAGGAGCCTAGCTAAAAATAACTTGATCATATGTGGTGACTATAATATTGTTATAGATAAGAACATAGATAGGTCTGCTGGGTCCTCTCGGTACTCTCCTGAACTCCAAACTCTAATATGGGAAGAAAATCTCCACGACCCATGGAGATACCAACATGCAAATGAGGTGGACTTTACATACTACTCAACATCTAAGAACACCCACTCACGGCTAGATTACTTCCTGGTTGATAGGCAACTTCTATCATCCGTGGCCAAAACAGAAATCGGTCTTATAACATGGTCTGATCATGCCCCTGTTTTCCTTACATTAACGGAAAAGTTTAAAAGTTCCCCCCAGACTCCATGGCGCATTAATCACGCGTTACTGAAATCACCTGAGATAATTAAAGAAATTAACGATGCTCTCAAAGAATATTTTAAAATAAATTCCCCATCAGCCCCGTCCCCAGAAACCTTGTGGTGCGCACACAAGGCAGTCATAAGAGGAGTCTGTATAAAACTAGCGGCTAGAGAGAAAAAGAAAAGGGACAAAACCATGACGGACACTCTGAATAACCTCCAAACCCTAGATAAGGAATTCAAAAAAAACCCGAGCCTTACTAATAAGAACAAATTAGCAGAGTGTAGGAACCAATTAAGAACGCTTAACTTATACTATTATGAATATCAATTATCCAAACTCAAGTGGAACTTTTATTTACAAGGAGATAAACCTTCTAAAATTTTGGCAAAAAGGATTAAAAAACTCCAAGTTCGCACAAGGATCTCGCACCTATCTATTTCCCCCCAGGAAAAAATTTATGACCCTCAGAAAATATCAAACAGCTTTGCTGACTATTACGCCACTTTGTACAACCTGAAAGATAATTCAGAAATCCCACCGGTTCGTACAACAGATATTTCTGCATTTCTAGAAAAGGTCAAGTTACCTTGTTTATCCAAAGATCAGTTATCAGATCTAAACAAACCCTTCCTATCTGAAGAAATAGTAGAAGTAATAAACAATGCTAAATTAAATAAATCCCCAGGCCCAGACGGCTTCACCAACGAATACTACAAGATTTTTAAATCTACTCTCTCCCCGTTCCTATGTACTTTATTCCAATCTATCAGAGACAAAGGTTGTGCCCCAGCCGAAATGCTCTTAGCTTTAATAACCACTATTCCCAAACCCGATAAACCTGCAGATATAGTCGGTAGTTATAGGCCAATCTCCTTACTGAACAATGATATAAAATTCTATTCAAAAATTCTTGCAAATCGTATAAGCAAATCTCTGCCCTTACTTATCCATAAAGATCAGTCTGGTTTCGTTAAAAATCGCCAAACAAGGGATGGAATTAGAAGAGTGCTAGATATTATACAAATAGCCAATCTCCAAAGAACCCCAACACTTCTGCTTTCCCTTGACGCAGAGAAAGCTTTCGATGGGCTCATTTGGACCTATCTTACAGCTGTACTTTCCAAGTTTGGCTTCGAAGGCCCAATTCAACAAGCAATCATGGCTTTGTACTCCAATCCCTCTGCGAGAGTTTTTCAATCTGGTTTCATGTCACATCCTTTCTGGATTTCGAATGGAACGAGACAGGGCTGCCCACTATCCCCCTTAATTTACATTTTATGTATGGAACCTCTGGCAGAGTTAATCAGAAACTCTAATGCTATTCAAGGAATAACTATTGGCAATATGGAGCACAAACTAAGCCTATTCGCAGACGATACTCTCATTATCTGCTCCAAACCAGACTCATCCATACCTGCCTTGCTTAGCATTTTAGCCGAATATTCCTCCGTCTCATATTATAAATCAAATCAGACTAAGTCAGTGGTCCTTCCACTTCACGTTCCGGAAGAAACCCACAGGAACCTATCTAGTTTAAATTTTGTATGGTCTCAAGATTATATAAATTATCTAGGAATAAAAATGTATCGTTCCCTAGATCAAGCCATAAATACTAACTTGAGTGACCTTGCATCGAAATTCTCCTCAGAAATTGGTAGAATGCATAACCTCCCTTTGTCGTGGATGGCAAGAATAAATCTCACCAAAATGATATTACTACCCAAATTTTTGTATGTAGCCAGATCTGTACCCTTTCTATTCCCCAATCCTCTGATCAACAAACTTCAATCCCAATTGCTACTCTTTATTTGGAACTCCAAGAGACCTAGGTGTAAGAAAAAATATCTATACTTACCTGCTAGAAAAGGAGGAATGTCAGTACCACAGCTGCTCAATTATAATGTAGCCTCAGTGTTAGATCCCTTAAAATTTTTCTGGCTAGCCCCGGACTCTCAAGGTTGGTCACATCTGGAAAATTCATGGGTCTCTCCTTTCACAGTCAAGGATATGCTGCTGGCTTCCAGTTTGGGGATCGTAACCCCCCAACCGGAGTTAATGTCTCTTGCTCATGCCTTTAAAGTGTGGCACAAATACGTAATTCCTGGGCTAGTTCACACGGCTTATTGCCGACGTAATTGCGGGGACGGATTTGGCCAGATCGCCGGCCCCATAGACACTCATTATTCACGGCGCGCACACGCTGTAAATAATGTACATGTCACTTTCTCCCCACTCGGCGTATTCGTAGTTCTCGGAGAATTGTGGATTACCGTAATGACGGGGACGGATTTCAGCCGTACTGCAGCGCAAATACGGCGCGCAGTACGGCTGAAATCCGTGTACAAATCAGCCGTGTGAACGAGCCCTTACACTTATGAGATCTGACCTGTTGAAAGGCAGGCATCCTTTCAAATAGGCAGTTTGTAGATACAATATAGTTAACCTCTGAGGCCATGTCCTCTAAGGCTACACAACACACAAACTGATTTTCCCCGGTTTTAGTATTTTGAAACCGCTGAAAATCTGACTAACAAGCACAATAGACTTTAATACAAAAAAAGACCTGCAGTCTACGCAGGTTGATTTTTCCTGCGGTTTTAGGAACATGTTGTAAAAACCGACGACGTCCAGCAGAGAATTACAACAGAAGTCTATGTAAACCGTCCGGATGGTTTTTGGCGTCTCTTGCAACTATTTTTTGGCAGCATTTCCACTGAAAAATCGCCTGGGGGGTAAAATTGTGCATACATTACTGAAAACAGTTTAAAAAAAAAAAAAAAAGTCCAGAAAGCTTTGCCAAAAAGGGTGACAAAATATTAAAACAAGAAGTTGACAAATCAGTTTTATGAATGGTTTTAGGATTTGGTTTTCTGAGTTTTTTTGTCCTGTGCGGTGTGGCCCTAGCCTCAAACAGTTTGCACTACATATGATTTCCATTGTCTGCCAATGGCACATCTAGTTGCAATGTAAAATACTACAAGTCAAAATGCAGTTTATAGGAGGAACAGATTAAATCCAAACTGAGAATAATGCAAAGTGGTGTTGGAAAAGGTACTTGGGCCATTTTAGATGTATTTGCCCAAAATTGCTTTAGCAAAGGGCAAGATCAAAACGTGATAAAATGAACCAGTTTCACCACATGACTACCACCATAAAGCGGATACTGTAGGGTAAATTCTCAAAAGCCTGAAAGGAGTAGAATACCATTGAGTAATATTTTTTGGTATTCTTCTGCATTATTAGCACAAGCCAATGATCCATGAACCCATTTAAGTGCAGTTCTCCATTGAGCGGACGAGAAAACCTTACCAAAGTCTGCCTCCCTGTTTGATATTTGCGGTTTTGACAAAAATGATATTTTTGGAAAATAAGTTGTAGAAAAGCTTGGTGCTCCCTATGGATTTAATTGTCATCAAGAAATGTAAGCATTACATGTAGGAATAATGCAATATCTTCTAGTATTTTCCTCCTCCGTCATAGCATGTTAATCCACAGAGAAGTAAAATGTTCACTGGAAGAAAGATTCTAACGTGAAACAGCTGGAGTATAGATCTGGAAAATAAGTCATTACTTGTTGCAACTTCTTTGGCCTCCAAATTTGATGCTGACAGATCTGAAACATGTAAACTAAATAGCGTTACAGGTAGTTGAAAGGCATCAAAATAAGGGCTTGAGATGTGCAGTCAGGAATGACTTCTTAACTCATGCTTTTTTTTTTTTTTTTAGTTTAATATCACTATCGATATTTTAAAAAAAAAACCTGCAATTTTAATTTTGGCCAAAAGCCCAAATAGTAGTCTGACACTTCTGTTCTGTAGAGAAAACTCTTTAGCAGTCTCCTCATTATCAGCACTGGCAGGATTACAGTAAATGGTGTATAGAGGTAACACAGGATCCACTATTCACAATAGGACATAGTCACAGCTCACCCTCCAGCACAGTGACTTCTTCCCAGGTCACAAAGCATGCCTATGTACATGGAGCTTCTGTAAAGCATCTATCTAAATGCTGTTAAAAGGGAACTGAATTGAGAAATCTACAATCAGAAAATAAAAAGGGTAAGAAGAAAAGAATATGTACAGTATATCAGTATTTGGTTTTAATAAGTAGAAAAAAATTAGCGGCAGATTCCCTTTAAGCACTTCCAATATGTCTAGGTCAAATGTACAGAATCTTGATTTGGATTTTTTTTTTATAATTTAGAAACAATGATGAAATGAAAATGGTAAATTAAATGCAAAATATTGTAATTGTTGATTTATCTCTTCTCGATGCTGGCAAGGATAGCACTTTGACATGCAGAAAGCCAAGAGAACTTCTCCTCTTCTGTGCTGGTAGAACAGATCCACTGGCGCTTTGGGCCTTGGAGACTAAATGCATTCTGCACATCTGTAGAAGAGGGATTTATTTTAAATAAACCTTTATATTTCAAGAATATTTAACATTTAGTTTAGATTGTATGTTTTAAACTGTTTATTACCGGTACTGATATAATAGGATATTATGGATTATAAAGGAAAATGCCTAGGAGTCGCATCCTAGGCATTTTCCTTATACTCCATAATATGTGATAAAAGATGGGTATGCTCTATTGATCTATTAATCCAGACCTTTCACAGCCTCATTTATTACAAGTACATATATAGATTTTTTAACTGTATTAATCGGTTTTGTGCTTACACTTTATCTTGGCAGTGGTAAGTAATTAACACCAGAACAAATTCAGAATGGAGAGGTAACGGATGCAATCCAACTTACATTTTGTATCTGGAATGTCTTCAACACTTAATCTGGGTAGAGATACCGAGGCCATAAACTGGTAGGACGTCTGTGATGTATAACTGAAAGGGGCATAGGATATGTGCCGACTTGAAATCACTAGTGCGTCATTGAAGAGAAAAAGACTCAGATCGCTGATGTGCTCATAAATCCTGTGTAAAGATAACATTCGTTACAATGCCATCGATGAGTTTGGTCTATGCTGTGTCATATTTTCATCATAATCAAAATGATAAATCCACTGCACACCAGAGAGGTAGTTTTAAAAAGATATATCTTTATTAAACATATAGCCTGGATTAGAGCTATAGTGATGAATCCAAAGAAATCAAAATAAATAGTATCAGTATTGCACCAGTTTTTGAAATATTCACAAATACATAGGCATAGATAAGTAGATATGAAAGAGTAAGGGGTATTGATGTCAAGGAAATATTGACGTTTCGGCGTCAAGCCTTTTTCAAAGTGACATCTGTGTAAAAAGGATATATACAATAAATTAATTATATCACAATAAATATATCACAACAGGTATACTGATGGAGTGAAGAAAAAGGGGGAAACCAATAATAGGGAAAAATGTAAAAGGAGGGAAATAACAGAAAAAGGAGGGGATATAGAAGAAATGTGTAGAAAATATGTAGAAAAAAATATAATATATATCTATACATAAACATATATATCATTTTGATTAGACTTGAGGTTATTACCTCCCTTTCCACTAGCACCCCAAAAATTCCCCATTTTTCTTTAGGTGTGCGTGACCTTTTGTATTCTATATTTTCATCATAAATCTTTAAAACCCCTGTAATTTTGCATTTATCCCACATTGCTTTCATCAGTAAAAGGGTCTATTTTATCAGTGTTGGAAAAGGGATGATTATTGGCTTTTGGGCCAAGGGTGACCGCATTTTTGCAGTCATGCAGTTTGTGAATTGTGCTGCTGTGGAGAAAGTGTATTGTGAGTAGATGATTGGCACCATTGTGAATAAGTATTGTGGAAACTGCAAAGCATCATGTGTTAATTATGTGAGAAGTAAACTTTGGCTACAGAAGCGCTCAATGGTGGACCAACACACATAAAACAAGAGTTTAGCAAACCATGCTGCGTACGGGACTCCGAAGCAAACAGGTGGTCACTGTACCTCTACTAGTGAAGCTCAGAAATACAAAAATCAGTCCGCTCACCTGGTTGATGCAAACTCATAAAGACAGAGCCAGACACATACACCGCCTCGTGTTAACCATGTGGAATAGAAGAAAAGATGTCCGCTACATGTCCAATGTTGCAAATATAAAAAATGTTATGCTTTATTCTTAAACAAATTTAAAAAAAATGAATAAATGTCCAATAATGAACAAGTCCAAAGTTACCCAAGCATGGAGGAGCACTGTGCATGCGACTGGTGGATCGAGATGACTAGGATGCTGACGCGTTTCGGAAGCGTGCTTCCTTAATCATAGCACGCTTCCGAAACGCGTCAGCGTCCTAGTCATCTCGATCCACCAGTCGCATGCACAGTGCTCCCCATACTTGGGTAACTTTGGACTTGTTCATTATTGGACATTTATTCATTTTTTTAAATTTGTTTAAGAATAAAGTATAAAATGTTTTATATTTGCAAAGTTGGACATGTAGTGGACATCTTTTCTTCTATTCTACTAGTGAAGCTGGATCGGCAATATCGGAATTGGATCTCTACTGCTTAGCAAAGGGTTGCCTTCTTCAATGAGTCACGTTTTCTGCTTCATTGCTGGTTGTTCTCTGATGTTTCTTGCTTGACACTCCAACATCTATTCATTCAACCACTGCTGGAAGAACACCAGCTGATGGTGTCATCATTATGGTCTGGGGAATGTTTTTGTGGCTTTCTTTAGGCTCATTCATCCATGTGGGAGGTACTCTCTCCTGATTTGGGTATGAATCAGATCACATACACTCTTTTGGGATGCACTGCAGTCAATATGGCTCCAGATACCTGTGGCAATCTACCAGGATCTTGTGGAGTCTCTCCTAGACTGTTTAGCTGCTGTCTGTGCTGCATACACTGGTTACTCTGAATATTAGCTGGTGGTCATAATAACTGTGCAATATGACTATGTTAACTTTATTTTGTGGGTCAGTATGAATGTGCCGTTACTATAGTTCTGTAGTTTTCGTTCAAAGTGACCTGCCATCTTCAAAAGACTGAAAGACTAAGAAATAATAAGGAACATGGAGTTGGCAATTAAACAACTTAAAGGGGTTGTCTCACTACAAGGATTGCTTTTTATGTTAAAGATCTTGCAAAAACAAGTCACTTTGCAATAAGTGTCCATTAACAGTGACCTATGAACAAAGAGTTTCAGCACTCGTGCTCGGGGTAAATTAGAAAAAATTGGTAAGTTGAAAAAACGCACTTTATTGGACAAAAATAAAAGGGGTTTTAAAATCACAAAAACACTACATTTCGTTGACGCGTTTCAGGCCAGATAAATGGCCCTTAGTCGTAACACAATTGTAGTAGAAACAAATCCAATATATAACCACTTCCTGAAAGCAATTAACAAAATGCACCTGAACTTTAACTCTTTAGATGGTGTATGAAAGACATTGCTTAAATTAGATATGTGAGATGTAAAATATATGCTACAATCTTGTGTAAACAGAATAATTTGAAGAATATAACATGTATTCAATATATATACATAAGGTCCGATTTATAATTAAGGCCTGCAGGATATCGTGTATCTAAGATAAGAATCCAATGGGCTTCTCTATAGGTGAGTAACCTTCTCCAGTCTCCCCCACGAGGGGGTTTATTGACCTGCTCTATTGCCCTAACACGGAAAGAACTCCGATCTCCTGCATGATCGTCTCTAAAGTGTTTAGACGCACCCGAGACGCTTCTTGTACTTGTGTGACTAACGTCATAAACATGCTCCCTAATTCTCACATGCAGGCTTCTGGTGGTACAGCCAATATATTGAAGCTCACATTGATCACACCAAATCATATATACCACATGATCGCTGTGGCAATTTATAAATGAGGTGATGGTAAATGATCTTTTAGTTACATAGGACAAAAAAGTATTCCCTTTGATCATATATTTGCAGAGGTTACATCTGCTCGTTCCACACTTGAAAGAGCCCTTTAAATCTAGCCATCTCTTATTTCTATTCTGGACGTTCATATACATACTCGGTGAAGAGTATATAAGGGCCAAGAGAAATTGTAGCACACAACATGCATATGAAAGGGAGAAATCCATTATATCTGATAGACTCAAACAAAGGGGATACAAATCACATCAAATACAAAAGGCCATCACTAAAGTGGAAACCAGACAAAGGTCAGAATTATTATATAATTCTAGATCGAAATCCAATAACGATTATCAAATAAGTTTCATAACACATTTCAGCCGTCAATTTTCTCATGTTGTAAATATTGTCAAAAAATATCTACCCATACTCTCGATGGATCCTTCGCTACAAAAAATTTTAGAACAGGGCTGCAGATTCATTTCCACCAAGTCAAGATCGATAGGTAATATAGTTTCACCGAGTATGTATATGAACGTTGTTAGTAAGCATATGTTTAATATCTTTATTTACAAATAGCATTGGCAAATGTGTTTTGATGATATTGACTATTTTTGTAAATTGCCTACTGTAACTAGTGGAAAATGTAATGGAATGTGAACTTTCCCTGACTTTAGACTTTTTTTTAGGAATAATGTATTCCTCTCAATATGATTGACTCGCTCACAAGCATTTCTTAAGATCCTGTCTGAAAAAACTATCCCATAGTTTGTCACAGGTTAATTTTTGGTATGTCTGGTAATCTTGGGGCAAGGTACAATTCCGTTTAGTTCTTATAAGTTCCCCAACAGGAATATTGTGCAGCACATAGGAGCGTGACACAAATTGGCTCTGAGTATAGAATTTTTGTGTATGGGTTTGTAATATGGTGTAATTCTAATGGAACCATCTTCACCACCTTCTACTGTTACGTATAAATAGTGTAATCTCTTTTTGATGCTTGTATGTGAATTGTAATCCCAGACTATTGTTGTTAATGTATGAGATAAAATCATGGATTCTATTGTCATCACCTGTCCATATGAACACCAAATCGTCAATATACCGTGAATAGCATTTGATGCAATCTACAAACAGATTAAAGAGATATCTCTCCTCCCAGGCGAACGTATAGATATTCGCCAATGACGGCGAGAATCTCACCCCCATTGATGCGCCTGAGATTTGGAAAAAAAACTTATTATCAAACATAAAGAAATTATGTGATAGTAGGTATTCTATAGCCAAGATCAAAAAGCGTAGTTTCTCTGTATTAAAAAAACTATACCTTGCCAAAAAATCTTGTAAGACTGGGAGGGCTTGGTTATGTGGTATGCTGGGATAAAATCCCACCACATTACATGACAACCAGGACCCCCATCCGACCAAATATAAGATTCTTGTGTAAATATGAGCTGTTTCGTGTCTCTCAAAAAACCTGGCAGTTTCATGACCAAGGGTTGCAATTGAAGGTCGACCCATCGTCCCAGTTCCTCATTGAGGGATCCAACGCCTGAGACGATGGGCCGAAAAGGAGGTAGAAATACAATCTTATGTATTTTTGGCAGTGCATGGAAAATAGGCATCGTTGGATCTATAATGTTCATTTTGTCTGCCAAGCTTTTCAAGATGACACCCAATGAAACTCCCTTTTCTAGCACATGTTCTAAATTTTTTCTACAATAATTGGATCTGCTTATATTTGGTGGCATCTTAGAGTAAGGAAAGTAATTCTTTACAATAAAGACCCCTATCCAAGATGACCACCGCTCCACCTTTGTCTGCTTGTTGAACTACTAGCTTATCATTGTTACATAACTGTATTAAAGCTGTACATTCTGCCCCTGTTAAATTGTAATTTCTAGAATTACATCCATTGAGGACCACTTTGTTGTATAGTTCAGACAAATCCTCCTCTATTCTCTCCTGGAAAATTTCCAACATTGGTAAACGAGATTGAATGGGGTAGAAATATTCGTAACATACTATAAAATTTGTATTGACATTCGTGTCTGTAGCATGAACTGTCTCCCCCTCCAACTGTTGTAAACTCGCTAAGCCAATTAACTCCCCAAATTCTGGAATCATATCTTCATGATTACTATCAATATCAGTATTAACATCTGAAATTAAATTTGCATTAGTACCATCAATATCTAATTCAGAGAAATGTTTTTTTTAATGTGATTTGTCGAACCAAATGATTAATGTACAACAAAGTTTGATGTATGTCAAAATTATGAGTAGGGGAGAAACCCAGGCCTTTATCCAGAACCGCTAAAATGTCCTTAGAAATCACCTGGCTGGATAAATTTACAACCGACGATAGTAATTGCTCATTTTCCGGGATTTCCCCTTGACCTCTCCCTCCGATGTTTTAGCCCTGCCCTCCTCCTCCATTTTTTGACATTAGACTAGCCATCTTCACAAGGTTGGCACACACTGTTGCTGCTATGTTGGCCCATTCCTTCATGCAGCTCTCCTCTAGAGCAGTGATGTTTTGGGACTGTCGCTGGGCAACATGGACTTTCAACTCCCTCCAAAGGTTTTCTATGGGGTTGAGATCTGGAGACTGGCTAGGCCACTCCAGGACCTTGAAATGCTTCTTACAAAGCCACTCCTTCATTGCCCTGGCGGTGTGCTTAGGATCATTGTCATGCTGAAACACCCAGCCACGTTTCATCTTCAATGCCCTAGTTGATGGATGGAAGGAAGTTTGCACTCAAAATCTCACAATACATGGCCCCATTCATTCTTTCATGTACACGGATCAGTCATCCTGGTCCCTTTTCAGAGAAACAGCCCCAAAGCATGATGTTGCCACCTCCATGCTTCACAGTAGGTATGGTGTTCTTTGGATGCAGCTCAGCATTCTCTCTCCTCCAAACACAAGTTGTGTTTCTAAAACAGTTCTACTTTGGTTTTATCTGACCATATAAAAATCAAAATCGACGCTATTGGGAGGTGAGCTTAAACAATTTTCGATCAAAAACTGCAAACTAAGAATCCCAGGTTTTCATATTTTCCTTAGCAGTAATGCATTTTCAAAAATTCCTATAGACCTTGATGGTTACTTAGTTTTTAGTGTGCCACTGATATTTGTATTATCTGACCATATGACATTCTCCCAATACTCTTCTGGATCATCCAAAAGCTCTCTAGCAAACTTCAGACGGGCCCGGACATGTAGTAGCTTAAGCAGGGGGACACGTCTGGCACTGCAAGATCTGAATCCCTGGCAGCGTAGTGTGTTACTGATGGTAGCCTTTGTTACGTTGGTTCCAGCTCTCTGCAGGTCATTTACTAAGTCCCTCCGTGTGGGTCTGGGATTTTTGCTCACCGTTCTTGTGATAATTTTGACCCCACGGGTTGAGATCTTGCGTGGAGCCCCAGATTGAGGGAGATTATCAGTGATCTTGTATCTCTTCTATTTTCTAATTATTGCTCCCACTGTTGATTTCTTTACACCAAGCTGCTTGCGTATTGCAGATTCAGTCTTCCCAGCCTGGTGCAGGGCTATAATTTTGTTTCTTGTGTCCTTCGACAGCTCTTTGGTCTTCACCATAGTGGAGGTTGGAGTGTGACTGTTTGCAGTTGTGGACAGGTGTCTTTTATACTGATAAGCTCAATCAGGTGCCATTACTACAGGTAATGAGTGGAGGACAGAGGAGCCTCTTAAAGAAGAAGTTACAGATCTGCGAGAGCCAAGAATCTTGCTTGTTTGTAGGTGACCAAATACTTATTTTCCACCATAAATTGCAAATAAATTCTTTCGAAATCAGACAATGTCATTTTCTGGATTTGTTTTCTCATTTTGTCTCTCATAGTTGGGGTCTATCTATGATGTCAATTACAGGCCACTCATCTTTTTAAGTGGGAGAACTTGCACAATTGGTGGCTGACTAAATACTTTTTTCCCCCACTGTATGTGGTAATATTCTTTATTTACCTTTGCATACATGTTTAAAGCTGATCAGTGTGGTGAGAAAACCCCATTTATTCGAGAGCAGCAGCCATTAGTGAATGCTGACAGCACAGTTTTTCAAAGGACTCTAATTTATTGCTTTTAAACCTAATGATGGTGGTAAAAAGAGTATGCACTGGTCTATAGTATAGTCAGTGGGCCATATTAAATAAGGCTGGTGTTTTTTTCACATTAATCTAAAGAACGTTGAAGTAATGTCTGCAAAATATACTAAAAGGTGCACACCTATTATTAAGTTTTGTGCACTTTGCACCGTCTGACAGAAAGTGTAATTTATGTCAACTATGAGAAGATAAAAAGAGAGCAAAACTGAATTGTTGCACTCTGAGAAAGTTGTATAGTGATTCCAATAACCATGATGAAGAAAAGTACTATTACGATATCTGGTTGTTATATGTAAAGAATGGCAAATTATTTTGCAGATCATACACTTCAAGGACAGCTTATTCTGGCCTTCTGTATGGATTACGTAAGCTGGATCATGTACATGCCACCCAAAAAAAAAATGTATTTGCATGGTGGCCTAAAGTCACAAAGCATTAAGGAGTTCATGGAAATTCTTCTTTCTGTCGTTTGCGGAAAACAACAAGAGAATTCCAGTTAAATATATTTATATATTATTTCAAACTATCAGTCATTATTTTTAAAAAAAATTAAATATTCAAGGTTTACCAAAAATATTACCTTAGGATTTAGCATGTAAGAAAAGCTTAAAAAAATATAGATCCTGTACTTGTACTATGCTGCCTGAAAGTAAATTACAAAATGCAATGTAGTTACTCATTACTATGAACACATTTGCACAGAGTGCCGTCTCCTATATTTTTTCATGGTGCACATTTTGGGATTTTGCATTGGAGGTGTGCCACTATTTTTGCACTCTTTACTGTCCCAGTTAGCTAATATTTTAACTAAGTGACTCAAAAGGTGAAGCAGTCACTGTTTTCCTTCCTGTATAGCAAGGTAAAATAACTTCAAATATAGCGATACAGAACAATTAATTCTCTTCACCATTAAATCCATCACTAGGGCCTTAATGACAAAACAATCTACCATGCCAGGAAGGGGTCATGTAGCAGCCCCAATTACCGGGTGCAACTGCAGTGTGGCGTGTCAGTGAGAGCCGGTCTTGGAACAGTACCTTAGAGATGCACTTATTTCTTCATTGGCACATCGCAGTAAAGCCACATCCTGAATGTGTTTCAGATGTCTATTTGCTTCTATTAGGTTCTGGTGGGTGAAAGAAAGATTTCAAGTTATATTCGGTTTGTGTGAAATATAATAATATATAGCATTGTGGATTATTAAATGGGTTTCTGAATTGAGAGGCATTTCATTTTCAGTCTGTAAATTATAGTTACCATTCGAGCCCTATACTTGCTCGATTTCAGAGGAAGTGGCAATCCACCCCAAAAAGGGAACAGTCACCTACTTTTTTCTATAATATAGAAAACATCTGCAGCACTTGAATCAAGACATGGATAATATGTGTCTGGTACAATTACATATCTACAAAGATGTTTAATAATATATATATATATATATATTTTTTTTTTTACTTGAATGGAAGATGTTGTTAAACATCTTTGTAGATATGTAATGGTACCAGACACATCTTATCCATATCATGTCTCGATTCAAGTGAATGGATAGAAAAAGAAGTACTGCACATAAACATACTTTTAATAGCTTCGCATTGTAGCTGTGTTCCGTTCAAGTAAAAAAAAATATATATATATATACATATATATATATATTTTTTTTATTTTTTACTTGAATGGAACACAGCTACAATGCGAAGCTATTAAAAGTATGTTAATGTTCTGTACTTCTTTTTCTATCCATTCAGTCGTGTGCAATCCTTGGATAGCCTGTAGTCCAGTTCTCATCATGCTTCCCTGTTTTCCACAGCTTCTTTCATTCACTTGATGTTCATTTCTGTGTCATTCTTGATGGTATCCAACCAACTGGCCTTTAGTCTCCTATTATCATTAACCATCCAGAGTGAATTCATCCTCATCACATGACTACAATAAATCAGTTTGTGCCTGGGGATCTCACCTTCTAGAGACAATTCAGGGTTTATAAAATGACAAACATCTTTATTGGTGATCATCTCTGTCCATGGGATTTGTAGTAGTCTTCTCTAGTAGCACAGCTCAAGAGCATTGACTTTTCTTTTGTCTGCTTCCGTGAACATCCACATCTCACAGTTATATGTCATGATTGGGAGTCGTAAATAATCAGTCTTAGGTGGTGACTGAGACATCCTTGCACTTCCATATTTGGTCCATACTCACCATGTCCGCACACCCCAGTCCTAACCACCACTATGAGCAATGGGGTATCGAAGAAAAATGAAGCTGTCAACTATTTCTATTTCTTCATTGATCTTGATGTGGACTTCGTTTTTGGTAGGTGTCATGATCTTGATCCTCTTTATGGGAAAGAAAAGTCAAATCTTCTCGCTTCCTTCACCATAGAGGTTGAAAAGAAAATGAGAGAGGATGCATCTTTGTTTACACCATTCTGTATCTCCATACCTGGTTCACACTGTACAGAACAGACCAACATAAACAATGAAGGAGGCCACAGCACTTGCCTAAACCCCACTGGTTCCTCCAAACAGCTGATTGCCATGGGTGGCAATAGTCAAACACCACCAATCTAATCAAGTCAGCCTAAGCTAAGAATAAGCCATCAATAAAAAAAACAAAACCTGGACATTGTTAATCATCTTGCGTCCAGAACTACTTTCATGCGCTTGATGAACAAAAATAAAGCCTCTATTATAAATATTTTCTGTCTTCACCCCAGGCAGAAAAAGGGGCACAAGGAGATATGGAGTGGGCTGAATTTTCCATTGGGGGGAGCGCTATATGCCTTATTTGCCTAAGGCACCAGAATATCGTGTCCCAGTCCTGAATGAGTCCATACTATTCATGAGCTGCAGCTTACCCCACCCATCACAGATTGACAGTTTTCTACCGATTACTGTGAATATTAAGAAAACTGTCAATCTATGATGGGTGGAAGCTCTTGAATATGCTGGACTCATCTCTGGTCATGGGCTGCAATGCTTATAGCGTTCAAAGAATAAATGTTTCTGAAAAAAGTGAATAAAAAAACATGTTTGCTGCTGTGTTTATACACTTATTCCTAGGTCTCTGCAGTCAAGTCACATATTAACCATTAACATTAACCAGAATAAAATAGACCAAAAATCTCCATTATTCAGATGCCAATAACCATATGAGCCAAGGAGAGGACAAATGACCTGATTAGGTGCAGGGTGCAATCAGATGTGTAACTGACCATCATTTCACCCTTGAAGAAGGGAGAGGGACTTCATTCCAATGAGAGAACATGTATTCATCCTTTTTAGTAAAGGAAGTGATATCATGAAGAAATATTCCTGTTTCCACACCCAGAGGTTACAGACAAGAAAAAACAAGAACAGGCTGCGATCTTCCATCTTGGAAGATTCCCTTCTTATATATTACACCAAAAATACTGAACGTGGATAATATATTAAGGCCAAAGGGCCTGCTAGTGTACTGTAGAGGTTAAAAACTTAAAAATGTAAATTTTCCCATTTGATACTGAATTTCCACCTATAGTCTACAAAGAAGTCAGACACAATGGGGATTAGGAATGAACAGCAATTTAGTTACTACTTACCGGGCAACCTTGAATCATCTTTTGTATATTTGTCAGCTCTTTGTCCTTCTCTAGACTTGCCTTCAGCTGGTAAATAATAAGTTTACATGTCAATATAACAATTTCAATAAAGTGATATTCTGGTAAAAGTGAAACAATCCCTTATAGCAGGCATCCTTAAACTGCAGCCCTTCAGCTGTTGGGAAACTACAACTCCCATCATGCCCACTGTTATAGATTATATAAATTCATGATGGGAGTTATAGTTTTCCAACAGCTGGAGGGCCACAGTTTGAGGATGCCTGCCTTATAGCATCATCTCTGGGATCCTCCTCCAAATAGTACCATTTTATACTTATCTCCTGTATGATGTTAGTGATATATAGCATACTGAACACTAACCTGTCCAATGTAATCCTTGTATTGCTTCAGCTGCAGTATAGCCGAATTTAAGTCTTTACGATCTGAATGTTCTGGAGGAGTATGGAGACGGAGAGCATACAAGAGATTCACGTATTCTTCAAAGCGAGTGGACGGGAAAAGAAACAGCTCCTGTAAACTATTAATAAAGAAGTGTTAGACTACTGTAATATTCATTGTTGGACTGAGGTGCCTGGGGCCCACCATTGAACATGATTCTTGGGGCCCGCCAAGAGAGCCAATTCATGGGACCTACCAGTAAGGTGGATTTTTTGGGCCCATCCTGTAGCTACTGTACACACTACACTGCCTCTTACACTCTTCCTCTTGCTTTCTGCCTCTCTTTACTGCCCGGGAACCCACAGCGGTTTCCCTTACTCTCATGTGGCCCAGTTCAAACCTGGTAATAGACTATTTCTATTCTTGTGTTGTTGCATAAATAAGTAGACAGACCCACAGAGCACAAAGTGGATGTGGTCAAACGCTAAATATAATTTTAGACCCAGCAAAGGGTGTTTAAAAAAAAAATAAAAAAATAGTAGCTCCAATTTCCTGCTGTTTATAGCACACAATGCAAAATACAACAGATTTATTACAAGGTCGCTCCTCCGAATAAATTAGGTGCAATTCTTCCCAACTACACTCTACTATTTCACTACTGCACAATCCATTAATAATAAATGTGAGACATTGCATTTTCAGATTTCTTATGCATTGTAGGCACTTTGCAGTTTTCAAAACTGTCTAGAATAATGCATATTGTAAAATGTGCTATATTCATTAAAGACATACTCTCTTTTGTCTGCAAAATATTTGTATATTGGATTGTGTGTTTTGGATCGTTGTCAAGCTGGAAGACCCAGCCACAACCCATTTTTAATGATCTTATTAAGGGAAGGAGGTTGTTGGCCAGAATCTCACGATACATGGCCCCATCCATCCTCCCTTCAATATGGTGCAATCGTCCTGTCCCATTAACAGAAAAGCACTCCTAAAGTATGGCGTTTCTACCCCCATGCTTCACAGTTGGGACAGGTTGGTACTTCCTTCTTCCTCCAAACACAGCGAGTGGAGTTGATACCAAAAAGTTCTATTTTGGCCTCATCTGACCACATGACCTTCTCCCATGCCTCCTATGGATCATCCATTGGCGAACTTAATGAGCTGATGTGAGCAGGGAGATCTTGCATGTCTTGGAGGATTTTAATCCAGGACGGTGTAGAGTGTTACTAACGGTAATCTTCGAGACTATGATCCCAGCTCTATTCAGATCATTGCCAAGATCCTTCCGTGCAGTTCTGGGCTGATAATTGCGCCAACAGTTGTCGTCTTCTCACCAAGCTGCTTGCCTATTGTCCTTTAGCCCATCACAGTCTTATGCAGGTCTACAATTTTGTCCCTGTTGTCCTTAGACAGCTATTTGGTCTTGGCCATGGTGGAGAGGTTGGAGTGTGATTGAGTGTGTGGGCAGTTGTCTTTTATACAGGTAACAATTTCAAACAGGTGAAATTAATACAGGTAATGAGTGCACAGTGGTAGAGCTTCTTAAAGAAAAACTAACAGGTCTGTGAGAGCCAGAATTCTTGCTGGTTGGTAGGTGATCAAATACTTATTTCATGCAATAAAATGCAAATTCAATATTTAAAAATCATACAATATTTTTTTTCAGATTCTCTCTCACAGTTGAAGTGTACCTACGATAAAAATTACAGACCTCTCCATTCTTTGTAAGAGGGAAAAGTTGCAAAATCAGCAGTGTATCAAATACTTATTTTCCCCACTGTGGTACATACAGAAGTGTTCTATACAAAACTTATTTGCTTGGCATTTACTTACCTCATCATTTTAGTTAAAACAGTTTGATCATGTCTTTTTAAGAAGACTCTGAATGTTGGCATGGCTTCTCTGCACTACAAATAAGGAAAAAAAACATTGGTTATAGTGATTGTCTTCAGTTAAAGGGATGTACTCACTATACGGTTTCACAGAGCCTGCTCTTAATGGCCAGCTTCAAGCGCCCACTTACTAGTTAGGCTGTGTGTGGTCCTACAGCATTGATTGGTATATTATCTTTGCTGTTCCTAGCTGACCATGTTACAGAGAGACAACTGCTAGAGATTTGTAAACTGTAGTGCGCAAGACTACATAGTCCTAAAGGGTTAGAGTTAGTCAATAATATAGATAAACAAATATATATGGTCATCTTTAAAAGCAGATCTCACTGCACAGTGCTCCACCATTAAAGAGATCAGAAGGAGAAAAACTGGTCATCACTGTTTTCAGACAAGATAAGCAGAGAAAGAAGGAGAGAGCAGGAAGGTAACCTAGAGAAACCTGTGTGCACTCAGAGCTGAGAATTTATCGTATCTCCTCAACAAAGCCAAAAAATAAAGCAATATATTTGGAAAAACACTTCAACTACTGGTCCCTACATGTTTAAAGCAAATCTTTGTAGTAAGACAACCCATTTAAAAAAATGATAAAATAGTGGTTCTGCTTTGTCATAACATATGTGCCCCCAAATAAGGAAAAAGAATACTTGGGTAAAGTATGAAATAATGTCATGGCTTCCTAAATTAAGTGTTTACCAGAAGTGTCAGAAGAAGCAGGTACCATAGTATTATTTGAGGTGACGCATCCACAAAGAATTTTACCTTATCGATCGTTTTAAGAATGACTGTGTAGTTGTTGAAAAAATTAGTGTAGGCCTTCAGTCTGGATGTAAAGTTGAGAAAAACATCACCCAAGCACTGCGCAGGCCCCCACTCCTGTAGTCGTTCAATCAACTCAGACAACAGCTGCCTGAAGGAGAATGTAATATCATAATATAACGCTATGTTAGATGCCACATAAAAATAATGCGTTGAAATCATTTTCACAAGTCTCCTGACTGATATTCAACAAATACAGTTATGCATCAGCCAGATTTGCACAAGGTATAATGGCTGTAAAGGTCTATAGCCTTGATCTTGGTTTTGTACCACAACTATGCAGACCTATGTGTCTCCACAATTACAGGCTACAAACAAGCATGTGTGCACTATGACTCAGTAGTCTTTTTCTTGCATCTTCCCCTGCTTCTATTGTCTGTAATTTCACCAGAAAGCAGATAGGTGGGAGGAATAAATTACTGCAGTATAAGGGCCCCTTCCTACATTTTGCATAGCAATTTTTTTGTCCAAAGAAAAACCTTCAGAAACTGCATTTTTTTTAGGTTTCATGCATTTTGTTGAGCAGATTTTGCAACAAAGTGTGTACATGTATTTTTTTGCCATTTTGGTGCCCCAAAAAAATAAAAAACAATGGAAGTCTATGTGTAAAAAAATGCTAAAGACTGCTTAAAAAAAGATACACTGGGAGCATTCTGCAAAGCTGCAACTGGCCCAAAAAATGCACCTAAAGTGCAAAAAAAAAAAAACTATAAAAAAAAGATTCCTGCAGCATGTTTTATATATGCCTATTGACTTCCAGCAAACTTCTGGTCACTGCAGGGAAAGCAGGACTCTCACTGTCTCTTCTAGGAATCCTGTCAGAATTTTCTATGCTTTTTACTCAGAAATCCAGGTAGGTGGCTATGCTTTCCTTCTATAGGAGTTCTTGAAACAGCCAGGAGATGGGAATACCACTTTAAGCCCTTTCTGACAACTGGTCATAATTTTTCGGCTATTTGGTTTTCCCTCCCCGCTTTCCAGAAGCCATAACTTTTGTATGTTTCCATCTACATTGATACATGAGGGTTTGTTTTTTTGCAGAACAAGATTATACCATTAATCGTACCACAGAATATACTGGGAAACTTAAAACAAATTTTAAGTGCAGTGAAATGTGAATAAAAAAAAAAGTACTTAAGCCATGATTGCAGGAGCTTTGTTTTTATGTTGTTCACTCTTTGGCATAAATGATCTGTATTCTGCAGGTAAATATGATTCTGGCAATACTAAATACATTGGGTTTGGCTATGTTTTAGTACTTTTACTTTTTTTGTTTTTCCACCTATGGACCTGAGTAATGATGCATACTTTGCAGGCTGAAGTGTAGTTTTTATTGGCACCATTTTGGGATATGTGACTTTTGATCACTTTTTATTACAAACTTATATTTAGGGGACGTGAAATGACCCCAACAAAAATGCAATTTTGGCGTCTGAAAGCATGCAGAGTATGGGATAAATGATTTTATATTTTAATAGATTGGACTTTTATGGACATGGCGATACCAATTATGTGTAACATTTTTATTTGTAAAATGGCAAAAAGGTGGTGATTTAGACTTTTAATATATTTTTTTAATACTTTTAACTTTTTTTTTTCTCTACTTGTACATTTAGTACCCATAGGGTAGTTGTCCACTAGGGGACTTGATCATTTGTGTACACTTCTGCATTATACAAGCAATGCAGAAGAGGGTACCTTGCAATAGAAACAAAAACATGAACGCTATGGAAGTCTTGATTAGGCTTCCAGCTGCCATGGAAACAGATTGGCACCCTGTGTTCTCGCCGTGGGTGCCAATTGATGTGAGGAATGGTGTGCAGCACTGTTTCTCATCCATTTATCGCCACATTGTCGAAATGGTTAAACAGCAGGAATTGGAGCTGGCTCAGATCACTACAGTTGGCAGCGGGTATATGCTCCAATTAGCAGCCGTCACATGCCTCCTATGTAGCGAACTTACTGAGTAAGCCCACTATATAGGACCTTACTGACAATAGAATGCACCCATATGCTCACTGTTGGTAAGGGGTCAACTCTGTGACCTGCAAAACAAACTGCAGTGACAGCCGGACCTCACGCACAGCATGCATTATACCAGAGATGCAGTCTAGGAAAGCCATATTATATGCATATAATATTTAGTTTACATACTTGTTGACTTGTAAAATTTCGAGGATATCGGAGAAGATGATTTGCACATTAGCAATGCTGAGGATAGCTCGGTTAGATGATAGAGCAGCTTTCAATGGGGCGGCATACACATCTCTTGCGATCTCTAAGACTTGCACATATTGTCTTTCACTCTTCAAAATTTCTCGAGCAAACTTTGATCGCTTGTCTCCTTGATCTGCTTGTAACTTATTATCCTGTATAAATATGAGAAATTCATTAGTGTTATAAAGATTTACAAAGGGTAAAAAATATGCGAAAATGCCCTGGACACTCCCTCTCTCTTCAGTTGTATTTTGTGATACAAATAAGATAAGTAAACTCATAGGCATACAAAAGCGAGTACACCCCTCATATTTCTGTAAATACCATATTATATCTTTTTATGGGACAACAATGAAGATATGACAATTTGATATAATGTAAGGTAGTCAGTGTACAGCTTGTACAGTTGAAACCAGAAGTTTACAAACACTATATAAAAAGACACCTATGCATGTATTTCTCCAAATGTCAGAATAATGAGAGAGAATTTATAAGGCATTTTTATTACTTTCAGCAAAGTCAAAAGTTTACATACGATAGGATTACTATGCCTATAAATAATTTGGGACAGCCCATTTGATGATGTCATGTCTTTGAAATCTTCTGATAGGTTTATTGGCAACTGAGTAAGAGACACACCTGTGAATGTATTTTAAAACCAGAAACACAGTGCTTCTGTGTGTAACATCATGGGGAAGTCTAAATAAATCAGTCAAAATATCACGAAGAGAACTGTGGACTTGCACAAGTCTGAATCACCCTTTGGTGCAATGTCCAGATACCTGAAGTTGTCTTGTTCATCTGTAAAAATAAATATACGCAAGTACAAACAAGATGGGAATATCCAGCCATCATACCACTCAGGAAGGAGATGGTTCTGTGTCTCAGAGAAGAACGTATTTTGGTCCGACATGTGCATATCAACCAAACAACAAAAGCAAAAGACCCTGTGAAGATGCTGGCGGAAGTTGGTAAGATTGTGTCATTATCCACAGTGAAACGAGTACTGTATCAACATGGGCTGAAAAGCAACTCTGCCAAGAAGAAGCCATTACTCCAAAAGAAACATAAAATCCAGATTAATGTTTGCAAATGCACACAGGAACAGAGACCTACAATTTTGGAGACATGTCCTGTGGTCTGACGAAACTAAAATCCAACTGTTTGGCCATAATGAGCATTGTTACGTTTGAAGGAAAAAGGGAGAAGCTTAAAAGCCTAAGAACACCATCCCAACTGTGAAACACGAGGGTGGTAGCATCATGTTGTGGTGTTGTTTTGCTGCAGGAGGGACTGGTGCACTTCACAAAATAGATGGCATTATGAAGAAAGAAGATTTTGTGACAATACTGAAGCAATATCTCAAGATATCAGCCAGTAAATTAAAGCTTGGGCGAAAATGGGTTTTCCAAATGAACAATGCCCAAAGCATACTGCCAAACTAGTTACAAAGTGGCTTAAGGATACACAAGTCAATGTTTTGGAGTGGCCATAACAAAGCCCTGATCTCAATCCTATTGAAAATTTATGGGCAAAGCTGAAAAGGCAAGTGCAAGCAAGGCAACCTACAAACATGGCTCTGTTACAACAGTTCTGTCAGGAGGAATGGGCCAGTATTCCTACCAACTATTGTGAGAAGCTTGTGAAAGGATATCCAAAACGTTTGACCCAAGTCATACAGTAAGGGCAATACTACCAAATACTAATGAAATGTATGTGAACTTTTGCCTTTGCAGAAAGTAATAAAATGCCTTAAAAATTCTCTCTCATTATTTTGGCATTTGGCAAATATAACTAATTTTGATAATCCTAATTGACCTAAAACAGGTAAGGTTTATTCTGATATCTTGTCAAATAGTGAGAAAAACATGCATATGTGTCTTTTTATATAGCGTATGTAAACTTCTGGTTTCAACTGTATAACTGTGTAAATTTGGTGTGCCCTCAAAATAACTCAACACACAGCCATCAATGTCTAAACCACTGGCAACAAAAGTGAGTACACTCCAAAGTGAAAATGGGGAAATTGTGACCAGTTTGGCATTTTTCCTCCATGGTTTTATGTGACTCGTTAGTGTTGCAAGGTCTCAAGTACAAATGGGGGAGCAGGTGTGTTAAATTTGGTGTTATTGCTCTCACACACTCAAATAGTGGTCACTGGAAGTTCTTCATGGCCCCACATGGAAAGAACTCTCTGAGGATCTGAAAAAAAAAATAATTGTTGTTCTACATAAACAGGGCTACAAGAAGATTGCCAACACCCTGAAACTGAGCCTGTGAGACCTTAGACCAAACGCCACACACTGCATTAAACTGGTCTGCATGGATGTCATTCCAGAAGAAAGTCTCTTCTAAAGATAATGCACAAGAAAGCCTGCAAACAGTTTGTTGAAAACAAGCAGACTTGCCTGATGAGACCAAGATAAACTTATTTGGCTCAAATGGTATCAAGCATGTATGGCGGCAACCAGGTGAGGAGTACAAAGACAAGTGTGTCTTGTGTACAGTCATGGTTTGAGGCTGCATGAGTGCTGCCAGCTGTGGGGAACTACAGTTCATTGAAAGATTATTATTATGTATTGTGACATACTGAAGCAGAGCATGATCCCCTCCATTCAGAAAATGGGCTGCAGGGCAGCATAACAACATGATAACGACCATAAACACACCTCCAAAACCACCACTGCCTTGCTAGAGAAATAGAGGGTAAAGGTTCTGGTATACTCAAACAGAAGGTGGAGGAGTGCAAGGTCTCTAATATTCACCAGCCTTCTCATGTCGTCATGGAGGAGTGGAAGAGGATTCCAGTGGCCGCAACCTGTGAAGATCTAGTGAACTCCACGCCCAAGAGAGTTAAGGCAGTGCTGGAAAATAATGGGGGCCACACAAAACACTGACACTTTGGGCACAGTTTGTCTATTTTCACTTAGGGGTGTACTCACTTTTGTTGCCAGCAGTTTAGACTTTGATGGCTGCGTGTTGAGTTATTTTGAGGGCACATAAAATTTATACTGTTCTACAAGCTGTAAACTGACTACTTTACATTGTATTAAAAAGTGTGATATCTTCAGTGTTGTCACATGAAAATGAACCTTATATCACCTATAGAATTAAAGCGATTTTCCCATTTCAGACATTTATGGCATATCTTTTTCGAGAATGGGCCATAAACTTCCCCATGGAGAATTGAAGGAAGTGCACAGCTCCCTCCTTGCAGCCAATCACAGGCCTCAGCTATCACGTGACCTTCAAACAGGAAGATACCACTGAGGTCAGGTAAACAGTAAACATTGTATCATCGGTCGGGGCCAGCAGGACTGGAGAGTCCAGGAATTATTATGTTCTATCTGGTGAGGTCCCAGCAGAAAAAGTGTGAGAAGCTCTGGTCTGTAGTATGCACAAAGTATCACTTATCCTGCTGTCCTGCTCTGTTTTTCCATCAACAGAAATTCCGAGAGGGCCCACCAGGGCACTTTTAGCAGTACTGCCAAGGGCCTTGCTGCTGATATGGTGCAAGATAGGAACTGGTAATGGGCAGGAGAAGGAGAGAAGACCCTGCCCAGGAGAGCTCACAATCTACAATGGAGAAGGTCGAGACAGATGGTGGGGGACAAAAATCTGTGCATTATGGTGTAGTGGCAACAGGGTTATTGTTAATTTTAGGCTATCTTTAAGAGATAGCTATTCAGGTTGCATTTGATACTAGTAAAGGTGGCGGATAGTCTGATGCACTAGGGCAGTGACTTTCAAAGTATAGGGGAGGCACGGGATAAATCTTGGAGATGGCTGTGTAAAGAGGCGACAAAAGGAAAGCAGAAAAGAAGGTCCTGTGAGGTGTGGAGATTTTGTGAGGGGAGGTATCTGAAGATTAAGGCAGAGATGTATGGAGGGTAGGAAAATTAATTTTGTAAAGCAACATTTCATGATCTTCTGCAGCCCGTTATATAGTTTGCAGTTTAGTAATGATAGTTACCAACAATGCCAGCTGTTGGAATTTGACTTCAGAAGAACTTGGGGAGTGAGAAGTTTGGTCAACTTCAAGATCATCTTCTTGCTGCAAAAGAAATTACAATATATCTTTTCTAGTCTTCACACAACAAACATATCACTTCAAGACCTGTACACAGCTGCAGGTACAGTGAGAAAATTAAGGGCGACATGTCCCAACACGCTAACGCCAGTTTTTTGGTCTGTTTTGCGCTAAAACCACTTTTGACGCCATATTCTTGTTGTAAATGAACTGTCGTACACCAAAACTAGGCGCATTATATGCTGGGCACGACACTTTGTAATGTGCCTAAATATGGTGCGCATTACAGATACTACCAATGATATGCTATGTGCCACGAGTTTCGCAACGCGCCTTTTTTGTTACAATTCGTCTTTTTAGGTGCATTAAGTTTTCTATGCAGTGTATACCGGACGCCAGATTTTTGAAAGGATCGGACTTTCTAGCGCACTTTACACTGATTTAATGCACCTAAAACTGGCGTGGAATTTGATACACTGGCGATTTTGTACGTTTTCCCACCTACAAAGAATAGAGAAGTCTGCAATTTTTATCGTAGGATCATTTTCAACTGGGGAACGAATCAAAAAAAAAAATCCAGGAAATAAAAATAATTTAAAAATTTTTTTAAATAGTTTTTTTCATTTTTTGCTTTGAAAAAGAAATTTGGGCCCCCCCCTCCCAAACCAAAAGGGAATTCTGGCTCTTTTTATTTTGTTTTTTTTTTTTTTTTGAAAAAGCATCCACTCTTCACTTTTTATCTGTTTTAAATTTGCACCTGTTAAATTTTGTTATTTTTTAAAAAGACATCTGTCAAACACATTAAATTTAACACACCAACCTCTCCACCATGGCTAAACCAAAGGGTCTGTTTTAAGGGACACCGGGAAAAAAAATTTGTAGATCTCCCAAAAAAAGGGGGAGGGGCTAGGGGGGGAAAAAAAAAAAAAAAAAAAATACGAAAAGGCTTGAGGGCCCAATTTTTTGAAAACGGAAAGAAACACAAAATGACTGTCAATCTTTTTCTTCGGGCCCTGGTTCCATGTCAAATCTTCCTTAAAGGGGGGTAAAAAAGAATTCTGAGAAAAGTCGGGAAATTTCTGCCCAGAACTACACGGGGGGGGGTTGGTCAATAACCTAAATTGAGCTGGGCCCACTGTCTCAAAGATTACCATTAGTAAAAACATACGCTGTAATGGATTCAAATCTGCAGGAAAAGCGGGTTTGGAGGTTTAAAGGGAAATCAGTACAACCCCCAAAAAACACCGCCCCAAACCGGGGAAGAAATAGAGGGGGAAAAAGGCCATGGTTTGGGAGAGGGGCGAATTTTCCAAAAATTCTTTTCGTTCATTCGCCAAATTTTTTCTCGGAAAAAAAAATAACTTCTTTCCCAAATTTCCCTTCGGCACGAATCACTTTAAAAAACGCTTTTTTGCGGGGTGCTGAGAATGTTGTGCCCAAGCTTAAAATGCGGGGAGTTTGGGTTTTGGTCTTAAATACAATGTTTTTGTTTTAGTTTTGACACGCACGGGCCCTGCCGCCCTCTTTTAAATCGCTTCACTATAAAATTCCCTGGGCATTTTGGGGGGGGCCCCAAAATGCCCAAAAAAAACTGAAGGGGGAAGGGTTACCCTGTTAAAGTCATGGAGCGAAGCGGGAAAAAAAACAAGCTAAAGGGCTCAGGTGGAAACTTTCAGTGACAGAGTGTGGAGGTGGACGGGGGCAGCCACACAAAAAGAGGTCGGTTTTTGGCACAATGACTTTTTTGGGGGGGGAAAAAAACGGAGTAGGCAAAGATTTAAAACAATGACACAGTGTTTTTGGGTTCACGGCGCACCATAGCGCAGTTGAGGTCACACATTGGCACAATACACAGTGTTTAGGGTAAAGGCAGCAGCCAAGCAGCAGCAATGGGGTCAGACAGTGGCAAAAATACACATTTGGGGTGGGGTTCACGGCAGCACCCACAGCAGCGCATAAAGGTCAGAAAGGGGCACAATGACAAAGGTGTAGGTCACAGAAAGCAGCCACAGCAGCACCCCATGGGGTCAGACAGGGGCACAATAAAATTCGGGAGGGGGCAAAAACGGGTTTAGGCCACAAGTGGCAAAAATGACCTTTTTGGGAGGTCATGGCAGCGGCCACAAAACCCGCATGAGGTAAAGACAGGGCAAAATTTGACACAGGTTTAGGTCCGGCAGCGCACATGGGGTTTCAGGCAGTGGCACAAGGGGACAAAAGTGTGTAGGTCATGGGAAGCAGAGGTCAGGCAGGGGCACAATAAACATTCTGGGGGAAAAAAAAACAGGAGTAGGCCACAAAAGTGGACAATGACACGTGTGGGGTCCCCGGCGCAAGCCACAGCACAGCATGAGGTCGACAGTGGCACAATGACACAGTGGGGTAGGTCACGGCGGGCACAGCATGAGGTCAGGAAATGGCAAAATTTACACAGGTTTGGGACGGCACAGCATGAGGTCAGACGTGGCAAAAATGACACGGGTGTGTAGGTTACGGCAACAGATGGGGTTTCAGGCAGTGGCAAAATTGACATTCGGGAGGGGCAAAAACGGGAGTGGGCTACAGAGTGGGACAATGACCAGGGGTGAAAGGTACGGCAGCCCCCACGGGAGCAGCATGATGTCGGGACGTGGAAAAAAAGGGGGGGGGAAAAAGGGGGGGGGTTTTTTTGGTAAAGGTTTTTTTTTTTTTTTTTTTTTTAGGGGAAAAAGCACCCAAAATGGGAAAGAATGGGTCAGACAGGGGCAAAATGACACAGGGGTGTAGGTCAGGGCCCGGCAGCAGCAGAGGTCAGACGTGGAACAATGACACAGTGTGTAGGTCACGGCACGCCACAGCAGCAGCAGAGGTCAGACAGTGGAAACAATGCATGTGTAGGTCCCGGCAGCAGCCACGGGAAAAACAGAAATGAGGTGGGTCAGTGGCAAAAATGACATTCTGGAGGGGGAAAAAAACCGGGAGTGGGCCACAGAGTGGACAAGGGACACAGTGTGTAGGTCCGGCAGCAGCCACAGCAGCTTTTTTTTGGGGTTTCAGACAGTGGCAAAATCACATTTGGGTTTGGGGAAAAAACGGGAAAGTAGGCCCCGGGAGTGGGGGAAAAATGACACAGTGTGAGGCCCGGGGCCCCCACCACGGGAGGCGCTTTAGGTCGACAGTGGCCCCAACCCACATTTGGGGGGTGGAAAAAAAACAGGAGTAGGCCACGAGGGGGCAATGACAAAAAGGGGTGTATTTCCCCGGCAGCACCACAGGAGCAGAAAGAGGTCAGAAAAGGGGGCAAAAATACACGGGTGGTGGGGTTCAGGGCAGCACCCACAGGGCAGATGGGGTCAGACAGTGGCAAAAGGGACACAGTGTGTAGGTCACGGCAGCAGCAGCATGGGGAAAAACAGTGGCAAAAATGACACAGGTGTGGGTTTCACGCAAAAGCCCAGCAGCATTTTGGGGTCAGACAGTGGCAAAAATGACACAGTTGTGTGGGTTTCCGGGGCAGCAGCCACAGGGGTTAAAATGAGGTCAGAATTTGGCCCACAATGACATTTGGAGGGGAAAAAAAACTGGAGAAAAGGCCACAGAGTGGGACAATGACCAGTGTGTGGGTTCACGGCAAAAGCCCAGGACAGCAAAGAGGCAACAGTGGCAAATGCCACAGTGTGTGGGTCACGGCAGCACCCCAAAAAGGAGCAGCTGAGGTCAACAGTGGAAACAAGGGGCATTCTGGAGGGGAAAAAACAGGGGGAAAGGGCCACAAAACGGGGACAAAAACCAGTGTTTTGATCACGGCGCACAGCAGGGAGGTCAGAAGTGGCCCCAATGAAAAAAGTGTTTAGGCCCACGGCAGCAGCCACAGCAGCGCATGAGGTAAAGACAGTGGAAACAATGACACAGTGTGTAGGTCACGGCAGCAGCCACAGGAGCAGCATGGGGCCCGACAGTGGCCCCCTGACATTCGGAGGTGGCAAAAACAGGAGGGGGCCCAATTTGGGACAATGACCAGTGTTTATTTAAAGGGGGCCCGCACCACAGGAGCACAGGGGAGGTCAGACAGGGGCCACAAGGGACACGTGTGTGGGTCAGGCAGCCCCCACGGGGAGCGAAATGAGGTCGGGACAGTGGCCAATGACATTCTGGGGTGGCAAAAACATTAAGTGGGCCAAAATGGAGGGAAATGACACAGTGGGGAGGTCACGGCACCCGCAGAAATGGGGTTTCGGGACAGTGGCATAAGGGGGAATTTGGAGGTGGAAAAAAACAGGATTTGGGCCACAGAGTGGGACAATGACCCCGTGTGGGGTCACGGCAGCGCCAAAACAGCAGAAATGGGGTCGACAGGGGGCACAATGAAAGTGTGGAGTTGGGTTTGGCAAAAACCGTCCCGGGTTAAAATGGTTGGGCCCAGATGGGGGAAACTGTCAGCGGGAGGTGTGGCATCAGGGGGCTGGGCGGCACCCAAAAAGGGGCCCTGAAGCGGGGTTTTTTTTAACCCAGACTATTTCTAAATTTTTGGGTGAGGCGCATGGCGATGTGGGTCTGAGGGCCTAAGGCATTGGTGGGGTGGAAAATTTCCGGGCCGATCCACGCCTGATTCATTTTGACAAAGGTCAGTCTTTCCCAAACTTTTCCCTGGACAAGCGGGTTCTCCTTGGGCAAACGAGGGCCCCCCGACGAACTAAAACCCCCCGCTCTGTTTCCACACAATTTGGGGGGGCCTCGGGAAACCAGTTCTCCACTGAAAAAACTGGCAAGTTGGGGCCCACACATCCATTTTGGCTGCCCAGTAGCCCAGCGGTTTCTTTAACTGGGGGGTGGCAGGAGTGCTGTCCAAGTAGGAAACCACCTGTTGGTTGGGGGGACCCCTCCAGGCCCTTTCCTTGCTTTTGTGTGGCGACAACCCTCCCCCACTAGGGGGGGAAGGAAGCTGTTCATCAGTGACCCCCAGACTTATTTTAAACTGCGATGGAGCGGGTTAATTGCTTTCCCCCCACCCCTTCCCCCACACCCCGCGGCAGTAGTACGTGAGCGCTGGGGAAACCCCCCGGGTTTCAGACCGGGTCAGGGGAGGGACGATGCCGAACATAGGAAGCGGCCAAATGTTTAAAGGGGGAAATTTTCCCCATAGTATTTGAGTTTGACCTCCCTCCCCAATAGTGGAAAAAGGTCCCCATTTTGGACCGGTTTTGGGGTCCAAATAGGGGGGGAGAGCCCGAAGTCACCCCCCTGCCGGGAAAGCTGACCTTTTGGCTGTCCCCTAGCCAGGCAAATAAGCAAGCTGCGGGCCATCTGACAAGTGACTCCCCAGGGGTCCCGCTCCATTTTTCCCTGGATACTGCCACGGTACTTGGGGGTCAACTCCCCTTTTTCCTATCTCCATCCACCTCCTCCAGCTGTCCCGTCCCCCCTCTTGTCACCCGGGGAAAAAATCCCCTCATTTCACCAGACAATGCTTTTTGGGTTTCCCAAGTTTCCCCCTCCTCCTCCTCCATTTTAGTCCCCACCAAATCCCTGTGGCCCCCGGATGTAGTCGCCACGTTCCATTCCCCCGCCCAGACAGATTTTTTTAGCTCTGTTCCCAGGACCCTGAAGCGTGGAAAACATTATTCATGCCCCTAGGGCCTGGGACTGAAAAAATAACGCGCCTCCTCGAATGGCCCCAACAAACGGGGAGGTGTCACCATGGCGCCCCTGGCGACATCAAAGTTTTCACAGGGTAATTTTTCTGTTGCCTGGATCATTTAAAAAATCCCTTAAAAGGCCTTTCTCTGTTCTTTCAGTGTCCCTCCAACATGTTTCGGGTGGAATTTTTCCCCAAAAGGGGGGAAACACGATTCAAGGGGGGGGTGTTTTGGGGGGGGCCCTTTGCCGTGCAAACCTTTCCCCGGGGGGGTGTTTGGGGTTTTTAGAAATGGAAAAAAAGTGGGTTTCAAAAATTTTTTCCCGGCCATTTTTCCCGAAAACTTGGGAAAAATCGGTGGGGAAAACTTTAGGAACCTTTTTTACAACGATTGAACACGTGCGCCCTGCAGGGCGCATGGCCCAAACCCTTTCCCCGGGTGCACCCCGCGGAAACCATGTTCCTCCCATTTTTCCCGTCCCATGGTTTTGGAAATTTTCAAATTGCCCGGGAAACAAAGCCACACATCGATTTTCTTGGGGGATTTCGCGGGAAACCTTTTCCCCCCCTGGGTGACTTTTGTTCGCCGAGGCAAAACCAGGTGAAGAACTGCGTTCACCGCTTTGCCCTACACCCTGTGGTATGATGGGCATACTTTGGGAGGCTGAGATAGTTTGGGGGTGGTGGAGGAGGAGGAGGCGGAATTGGGGGCGGAGCAGCAGTTTTTACAAGGGAGGGGGAAAAAAGGGTTCCCCCGGGCCAAAATTGTTGGTGTGCCTGGGGCCGGGAAAGAAAAAATTCACCCATTGGGGGCCCTTTTAAAAGGGCATGTACTGGCCCTGACCGTTTTGTTACAGGGTCCAGAAAAGTCCGCCCTGCCCGGGCACCTTTGGGAAAAAACCCAAAAGCTCAAGAAATGGCCCACCTTTGTTTACATTAAATTTAAAGAAGTGTGGGGACTGCCCTTTTTGGAAAAAAGAAATTTCCGGGGTTGGGGAAAATCTCCAAACCCCGGCTCCCGGCAAAAGCCATTTTTCTCTGAAATTTTCAAAGTCCACCATTTTGGAAAAGGGGGGACTGCCAAAATTTCCAACAACCCTTTGGCAGTAGCACGGTCAGCGGGTGCCCCCTTAGGGAAAGGGTTTGGCGGGATTTCTTTTTGTCTCTTTGCCCAAACGCCCCGCTGAAAGATGCTGGCGCCATGAGTACGAGGAGCAGGGGGATCTGGCTGGGGAATATGTCAAAGAAAACGCTCCCCCCCGCAGGGGGTGGTGGAGCCTGACTTTGGGTTTCCAAAGGGGATGCGTGCCCCTGGGCGCTTGCGCTGCTTGTTTGCAGGTGGCAGGGTGGGGCCCCACATCTGAGGGCCCAAAGTTTTTTCCATCCCCCGGATGGGGGAAAAGCTGCATTTGTTGAAAGCAGGGGCCCTGGGCCAACGTTAGCTCCCCGGGGCCCCGCTTTTACTTTTTGCTTACAGATTCTTCATATACCCATAATTTTGGGTCCTCCCCCGGGTCCCTTTGCAAAAAACCCGCCCACCCGGGCCGGGGTATGGGTTTTACCACCAACCTTTCCCCACTGAGTTTCTAAAATTTCCGCCTCTGCCCCCGCTGAGCCCCCCGTGCCCCTACTTTTTTGGACCCGCGGGGGGGTTTTTTACCCTGGGGGGCCACTTGGCTCCCGGGCCTCACACCCGCGCTTTCCTGCGACCACGGGCCCCACGACCCACTTGCTGGCTGCCCCCACTGCCTGACGCGCAAGCTGACGCCCTCTTCTCCTGCGTTTATGAAACCCCTTTCCCCACCCGGCTTCCCAAATTTCGGTCGGCTTTCATCATCCCCTATTTGTGTTTTATCGTCACTGCTGTTCCCCATCACCGGTTTTTGGGATGCAGAAAGGTGACCCCCACCAAAACATGACCCCCCTTTCCACTCCCCAACTCTATATTTGCCGCCCACTGCAAGAAAGCAGGGAATATTGGCCCCATTTCCCCGCTACCCAATTTGCTGGGTGACTGCCTCCTCAAATTTTTTCAAACCCCGAAAAATAGTGGCACTGAGCCCAAACCCCATAGTAGATCTCTGGTGGGGAAAACCGGTTGGGGGCAGGGCGGGGTTTAGGAAAAGGTGAGGGTCGCTGACCCGCTCCCGGGCCATGCCCAAAAAGGGGTTTTGTCGGGCGTTCCCACCGACTCTTGGGTGGGGTTTTTCCAGATTTTCATTGGGGGGAAGTGGATGACCCAGTAACCAAACAAGAAACCAAATTTGGGGGGGTTTGTCAGTAAACGGGCCCCTAGATGACAGCGGCAGTTGTGGCCTCAAACCCAAATGACCCCTGCTGCGACGTTTCCCCTTTTCTGTTCTGGGGGACCTGCTACAGGGGAAAGTTTTTGCCTCTGCCACTCCCCAGGGTGAAGAGCCTGCCCCCCTCTGTCTGACATACTTTTGTTCTAAAATGTACAGAAAACGTTTGATGAATATATCGTTAAAATGAAAAAAAACAACCCCCCTGTAATTTTAAAGCCAAAAAGGAAACCCCCTAAGAAGGTTTGGGGAACCCTTGGATTTAAATTGCGCTTTCCCCAAATGGGCAGGAAAAATTACTTGTTTTGTTTCCTTTTAAAAAAATCTGTGTATTTTACTGAAAAATAAAAGCACAAACAAAGGGTTAATTAACCTTCGGGTTGAATTATGCTACAGAATTTCTTTTGTGGCGGTGAAAAACAAAAATTTTTTTTTTATGGTACAACAGCAGAAAAAAAGGGTTAAAATTTAAACCCCCGGGATTTAAAATTTTCCCAAAAAAATTGAGCAGCCAGAAACCCACCCAGGGTTTGTATTTGTTAAAAATTGGGGTGTTTTCTACCTCCAAAAACAAAGAAAAAAAATTTTAATTAACCTTGTTGTGAATTATGCTACAGGAAAATTTTTTTTTTTGGCGGGAAAAAAACGGGGTTTTTTGGATTTACAACAGCAAACAGAACAAAGTTAATTTTTTTTTTAACCCCCCGGATGTTTTAAATTTTCGCAAAAGAATTGAAACGCCGGAAACACTAAACTTTGTAGCGTGTTACAAATTTCGTTTTTTTCTACGCTAAAACAACAAGAAAAAAATTGTAATTAACCTTGTTTGTGAATTAAGTACAGGAAAATTTTATTTTTTGGCGGTGGGAAAAAACGGTTTCCTTGGGGTCACAACGCAGCAGAACAATGTTTAATTTAAACCCCCCCGGGTGTAAAAATTGGGGGCAAAAGAATTGAGCAGCCGGAAATACTTTGCTTTGTAAAGGGGGTTTTCAAATTTCGTGTTTTCTACGCTAACAAACAAGAGAAAAAATTGTTAAAATTAAAACCTTCGTTTGTGAATTTTTGCTAGAGGGAAAATTGATTTTTTGGGGGTGAAAAAAACGGTTTTTTGGGTCAAAAAACGCAGCAGAACAACGGTTAATTAAACCCCCGGATTTTAAATTGCCAAAAGAATTTTAGGGGCCAAAAATGAAAATTTTTATTTTATTATAAAAACGCTGTTTCTTTAAAAGAAACAACAGGAAAATGGCTTTTGATTTCCCCCCGGGTATTTAATGTGCGTGGGGCAGATCCCTTAAATGTATATTCAGCTGCAGTGGGGCGCAAAACTGGACTTCAACCAATACACCAAAAAAACAGAAATAGAAAAATTAAGAGAAGCGTCCCCTGGGGGACAAACTGAGGGGCACCCCACCAAAAAACCCTTTTATTTAAAAATTTAGGGGGTTCTTCCCGTAAAAATCAGCGCGGCGTTGCACCTTTCCCCGATCAGTACAGTTTAGAAACGGTTTTTTAGCTCCCCCCCCTCGGCCCGGACTTATATGGGGCGGGGGGCCCTCAAGAATCCCGGCCCGGGCCTTTAAAGGGTTTATCCTGCACATTTTTTGCAGGGTTTTGCCCTTCCCTTCCCCCCCCAGGATGCTTTGCCCCATGTAGCGCCCTTTTTTCTTTTGCAGGGGCCTTTTTTTTCAATCAAAAGGCCCCGCTTCGTTCCACAGTACCCCAAAATTTTGAACCCCTTTGTTCAGAAACCGAAGTTTTCCTGAAAATTTTAAAAGAAAAATTTCCACTTCGTTAGAATCGATTGCCCATCTCTACCATGGGTAATTCCTCATATTGTCAAAAAATTTTTAAGTCACAAGTGAAATGGTGGATACGGGGCAAATTTACAAGAAAAGTGCAAAAAAAAATTTTTTTAATTTCAACTGGTTTTGACCCTTTTTTCTTTGATACTCCCTCTCACTGATTTTCAAAAAATGTTTTTTACCAAATAATAGTTCAACGTTTACCAAAGTCCTTTTCACATACACTTTTAAAGACAGTCCAGATAAGTAAAAATATTTTTTTTTTTTTAAAAGGCCAAAATTTTGACTCTTTTTTTTGCAATTGTGAAAGAATTTGGAAAAATTTTCCTTAGTACTCTCTCCATCAGTATAAATTGATAACTAATAGTGCAAGCTTTGTATGCCCTTTTTTTTTTAGGTAGGCTTGAGAGGCATGCAAACCACATGTATATCCTTTGCAACTGCACCGGACCTGCACCGTAGGAAAGGGGATTAAAAAATAAATAAAAAAAAATAGTGGTTCTGTTGGCTCACAAGCAAGAGTATATTTTCTGGAGACCCATAAATGAGGTGATCAATGACTACTACTTTGTGATCAAATTAGCAATTTTACATCAATGAAGTTTTTATTTCAAGGACCTTTTGGGGTGATGTGTGCCTCTAATAAGCTGTAGTGAAATTACAAGACTGATTTGTAGGTATTTGTGACATCACTTATGTGTTTCAATCCAGTAAGCCGATATGACCTGACCTGAGTTTATCATTCGGGTAAGTCACTGTAACATCAACACTGTGTTTCAGTATGCTTCTGTGAGATCACAGTTGTTTTTATTAGATAAGCTAATACTACAAATTGGCTTTAAGCCACTTAGTTGCTGTGGCATCACAAGTGTCTTCCAGTCCGGTACAGTGCTGTGAGATCACAAGTGGCTTTTATTCTAATGCTACAGTAACATCAATGTTGTGTTTCCATTAGGTACCTGCAGTGAGATCACAAGTAGGTTTCAGACAACTAAAATGCTGTGACATCATAAACATGTTTTTGTCGGATAAGCTATTGTGACATCACAAGTGACTTTCAGATAAATAACTTGTGACATCACAAATGAGCACCACAACAAGCATTAGGTAAGCTACTCTTATTACAACTCTCAGGTAAAGAACTGTGACATCTCAAGTAGGTTTTCTTCAAAAAAGCTACTGTCACTAGTTTCGGTCAGGTGAGCTAAGGGGAGGACTTATCAATTTTACCACTGACTTAGGTATTGGAAATTAAGGGGCCCTGTATACCGTTCATGCACAGGGGCCCTTTGTTGTTGGTATCCACCTCTGGTAGGTCACAATTGTCTTTACCTTTAAAAATGCTGACAGTGTATCATCTGTGTTTCCCTCCGACATCAGCAGCTGGTTCCTGATTTTCTTATTCTTACTACATTTCTTTAAAAGATAAATCGACAAAAACTCCAGAGGATGATCCTGTAATACATAAAAAATGAAAAACACAGTTAAAATAACAAAGCACAAACTCCGGCCTCATGAAGAAACTAATTTATTTAAACCGGTTTTTCACATGTCAGTCTAAGATGTAAGGCCCCTGGAGTAGAAGTGATACATTTATTAACATTCCATGCCACAGCTGAAAATTCTTGCCAGATCATAGTTGGCATACATTATAGCTATAATTTATGTTGGCTTCTGGCGGAATTTAGTAAATTTTTTGGGCTGTGATAGGTCAATCCCACTGTCTACCAAGGCTTGGCCACTTTTTTTGAGAGGGCAGAGAGTTTTCAACTATAGCAAAAAGTCTGAGACTTGGTCAAAAATTTGCTAGTTGTGTACACCATAAAACTTGTATATATACAAAAAGGAGATCCAGCCTTTCAGATTAAGATCCAGTAATTTATTAGGCAATATCCACACGGAAGACAGGAAAACAGGATAGCAAGCGACTGACGCATATTGGGGTAAACACTGCCCTTAAAGGGGTTTTCTTGCTACAAAGATCATATCTGTAAGGCCATGTTCACACGGCTTATCCATGGCGTAATTGCGGGGACGGATTTCGCCCGCAATTATGCCATGTGCCATGCAGCGGGGGCGGGGCGTATCCCGCCGTGAATAATTGACATGTCACTTTCTCCCCGCTTGCGAAATATGGCGAGCGGGGAGAGGAGACGGAATCCATAGTTCTCTATGAGAACGGTGGATTACCGTAATGACTGGGACGGATGTCAGCCGTATTTTGCGCAGTACGGCACGAAATACGGAACGAAATCCGTCCCAAAATAAGCCATGTGAACATGGCCTTATAATGGGGACAGTAAAAATAAGCACTTTTGCAATTGGTTTGCATTGCCTAAGTCACTTATTATAGCAGATCTGAGCTAATCTATGCATCTATAGCTATTTCTGTAGCAGCTGGATGGGACACGCCCCCTTTTCTGTGATTGGATGACTGATATGTCATTCAGCCTGTTCAGACACACCCCCTGGACAGGAAACGTCCCCTGTGCTGTGATTGCCTGCCTGCACTCTGTGCTTACTACCCTCTGAGCTGTGGAATATGAAAGTGAAACAAGCTGCCTGTGATGGCTCTGTGTGTATAATGAAGGCTGTCTCAGCGCCTCATCTCCTAGGGATGACTCTATGTAAATGATCTGGGCGATTACTGAGTGTCTAGCAGTTAGATTCACTCTCCTGTCATATAACACAGCCTTATACAGTACGCTCTACCAACTGCCTGATAACAGAGGGGGGGAGGCGGGCAGCGTGCCTTTTTCATATTTATTTCATCAGTTCAGGCTGTATGTATAACTGCTTACAGCAATGAGGGTGTTCTGGTTACAGCAATGAGGGTGTTCTGCTTACAAGGGGCTTGTGCAGCCTGAAGATGACAGCTCTGCAGACATGTGAAGCATGCAGGAGGTCTGCAGAGCTATGACACACAGAATGATGATGTCACAACTCTTCAGTGAGGGGAGACACGCCTCCTGGAAGGAGATACACGCCTACAGGGAAGAGAGACTTCCCCCTGGATTTGAAGCTGAAACAAGAAGAAACAGCTCTAGTCTGCGAAAGCGAGTAATGATAAAACCCCTTTAATCATAGCATAGCCTGCATTGCACAGGTGTACAATAAATGTAAACGTCGAACCACTCAAAGTCTGATTTCAGATAAAGTCCAGCAAAATTATCCAAATCCAAAATTAAAACTAAAATCCATTTTAGTGATCCATTAAAACATACAGTGGAGCTGACGCGTTATAGTTTTAAAGCCCTTAATCGTAGCACACATACTCCCCAAACATGTGATTTAAAACAAAGCGGACCAATAAGATGTAACATACATGGTCACGTGACAAATGGAAATAGATGAATCATAAAAACATTGCAAACTCATGAAACAATATCCAATAAATATATTAAAAATCATCATTATGATTTAGTCCCAAAGGGAAAAGGATTTTAAACACCATATCCAAACAGTCTATCTCTGCAAAAGCAGCGCTCTCCTGTCTCTTCCCCTCACTGGGGGTTTAACCTGTTCAACCCCGTAACACCTAAAGCTAGATAAGTTCCCCTTATGTACATTAGAAAAGTGTTTAGAGGCATTAATGTTTAAGCCACTATTGGAGTCAAAAATGTGCTTAGCAATTCTCCTTTTCAAAGTACGGATAGTACATCCCACATAATAAAGCACATAAAATGTGCACTCGATTATGTAGATCACAAAATCGCTGTTGCAGTTAATAAAACAGCTTTTGTCAAGTGTAGAGAACATACCTGACAACTGATATGTAACGTTCATATATTTACAAATCATACAGTGGTTCTGGCCACAAGAATAATTACAGCAAGGTTTCAACCATTGGTCTCTCTTATGTTCCTTAGTATGAATCTTGCAGGTAGTACAGTACCCAGGGATTTCCCCCGTTTCAAAACAAAGCAACAACCGTTTTTTAGCATTTCAACTAATTCGGGATCCTAAAATAGCACAGGTAAATATTTTATTATTTTCACCACCTGTTCATACTGTTCACTGTAGCAAGTGGAGCAGGTCACCGTCTGTTCAGATGAAGAAATGATAGTTAAATGATTCCAACAAATCATTTCTTCTTCTTTTGCCTACAACATTTAGGGCTGTCCTGAGCATCCACTTCGGATATTTTCTTTGTACAAATCTTTTTTTGAAGGCAACTAATTGGTTATAGAAAGTATTTTCTTCTGTACATGCACGCTTTATCCTTGTGAACTCACCCACTGGTATGGAATGGATCGTATGTCTACATTGATTTATCGTGGCACTGAACTTTATCCGAAATTGGACCTTGTTGGGTCACCAGTAGCCGTTTGGATTCTCCGTGCACCCTCACAGTTGCCCCGTGACACCTAGCAGGTGAGCTGGCTGAATGTCTCTTCTACATAATGAACTGCTCAGATTCAAAAAACACGTGACACGTAATAAACTTCTCTATTTAAAAGTTTTCTTTTTAGGTCTCCTCCCCTGGGTGAAGAAAAAACTAGTTCCACGCCCTGAACTCCGAGACCAGCAGTGTTACCTCCATGGCATAACACAAAATGTGGAGAAGCAGCAGACACATTTCTGGTATCAGAGTGCAGAATGTCAGAGATATGCTTTCTGGTACGTGTCTTCAGAGGTTGTGACACACAACCAGTATATTGGAGACTACAGTCAGTACATGTAATAATAAGGTTTCTGGTATTACAGTTTCTGCTACAGTCGATATATTGTTTAGTATTATGTGTCCACTTATTTGCAGTGGAAACAATGTGAGAAGAAACCATAATATAATTACAACAGAGACAGATTTTATGACCACATTTATATTTACCTGGATACCGCAACCAAGACACTTCTCTATTGCATCGTAGGGAAAATATACTAGGGGAATGTAATTGATCCAGCATAGGAGCCCGATGTGCAACACGGTGACAGTCTGATTGAAGTGAAGACTTTAAAGATGGATCAGCTTGTAGGACCGGTAAATATTGGCGCACAATGTTGCAGATCTGTTTATATTCAATGCTATAATCAGTAGAAAAAGTTATAGGAACTGCTTTATAGGGTGTTTTATTTGTTTTTGATGCAGAACAGAAAGTTTTAGATTGTAAAAGCGATTTTCTATCAATTTTAGCCACAATATTAGATGCACGTGATAAAGACCATAATGAGTATCCTCCAGCCGCTAATCTAGCTGAGGTAGTCCGAACTTCATTTTGAAAATCCAAGTGGTTAGTACAATTTTGTCAAGCCATAATAATCTCACCAATGGGAAAGTTACGAGTAACATGTAGCAGGTAACATGATCGGGCATATAATGTCATATTGCCCGCAGTTGATTTACAAAAAGTTTTAGAAGTGACCTGAGTACCATCAAGTGATATTATAAGGTCCAAAAAACAAATAGAATGGTTTTCATGTGTAACAGTAAATTTCAAATGCATACCAAAATTCTGTAATGGCCGGAACATCACATGGACAACCCCTCCAAATAAAGAGGAGGTTGTCAATATAACGCCCAAACCAAATAATATACTCCCTAAAAGGATTGTAAAAATTAAAATGATAGCTAAACTCCCACCTAGCCATAAATATTAGCTAATGAGGGCAAAAATTTTATCCCATAGCTGTTCCCATGGTTTGTAAGTAAAAAATATGAGATAATAAACATGAAACCACAGAGACAATGTATTGGGAAATGTGATCGCTCTATGTACTGTACATCTTGAGCAACCACTCTAAAGCCAACACAGCTAAGTCATGTCACATCAGGTTTAATCCAAGAGTACGATTTTGACCATTGTATCCGAGAAAACATAGCCAGGGTGGATTTTGTATCCTTCAAGTAAGCTGGAAGTAATGGAATTAAAGGAAATGTGTCATAAAAAAAATGACTTATTGTTTAACTTTATTTTTTAAGTTCTGCAGTTTTAACTTTGGCCACTAAGCCTAATAACAGTCTGACACTTCCTGTTCTTTAGAGATTTTTAGTAGTCTGTTCATTAACAGCACAAGCAGGATTACACTGAAAGTTGACAATGTGTATAGATAACACAGGATCCACCAGTCACAATAGAAGATAGCCACAGTTTACCCTCTACCCCTCCCTGCACACTTGCTTCTTCCCAGGTCACAGAGCATGACTAGAAAACTCTCCTATAGAAGTCAATGGGGCTGAGTCAGTCTTAAAGGGGTTGTCTCATTACATAGATTCATCTTATAGCAACCAGTGTTGGCAGCCTATCATGAGGGATTGAACAGGTCTGTAGCTATAGCGACCTGAGGAGCTGATGCAGCCCATACAAGAGGAGATATCTAGGAAAAGGTAGGACATGGTTAACGGACATATATTGCAAAGTGACTTGTTTTTACAAGATCTTTAACATAAAAAGCAATCCTTGTAGTGACACAACCCCTTTAAGGCTCCTATGTGCATGAACCTGCTGTAAAAAGTGGCTGACTGCTGTTAAAGCAGTGCAAGCAAGAAAGCTGTCCCAACAATCACATACAGACAACCGAATTCAGAAATCTACAATCAGAAAATAAAAACGGCCAGGAAGAAAATAATATAAATCAGGGTCTTCATTTAGGTAATAAAATCAAAAAAATTCCCTATAATGGTTGAAGATAGTTGTCCACATGTGGTAATTCAATAAGCCAATCCCAGTCACTATGGGATAGCAGGGGGGAGGAAAACCAGGATTATGAATTTCGGAAAAAGAATGGAAAATTGCAATGCCTGGATGTATAAATTCTGCCTCCTTCCTTAGTACTAATAAAACCCAAATGGACTCCTTCCTGGACCAATGTGGTTAAGAAACATTGAAACATTTTTGCTGGGTCTATAGGTACATATGATAAGTAAACGTATCAGAAAGCATTTGAAGGTTTCAGTTATAATATATCATATAATCCAAAATTATGACCACACCAACTTTTTCCGCTTAAAGTATAGTAATATCATGCATTTGACTAAGTTCTCTCAAAGCTTTTCCTTCCTTAAAGGGACTGTCTCACTACAAGGATTGTTTTTTTATCTTAAAGATCTTTGAAAAACAAGTCACTTTGCAATATATGTCCATCAACAGTGTCCTACCTATTCTGAGATATCCACTCCTGTATGGGCTGATCAGCTCTCTAACGGTCGCTATAGCTACAGAACCTGTTTGATCTCTCCTGAAGGCTCGTCCGCACTGGTTCGCTATAGCTAGGTCATTTTAATATTTAGGAAAAAAACATCAAAAAGTCTGGTTTCATCATTACATTCTTTTAAGCTCATCAGATAGTTTGTTAAACTGTTTTTATGCTATAATCCTTATCGGAAGTAACAGATTCTCTCCACACAGCTTTCCTTAGACAGATGCTATTGTCTGCTAGAAGAAGCAAAGAAAGTCAAGGACTTCCTCCTCCCCCAGATAATCCAGAGGAGAGTTTGCTGAATGTTCATATCAGCTAATGCTTCATTCGTACATGCAATTTATAACTTGTCTCTTAGCGACCGCCAATAACCAATCTGTAGTGATAGAAATAGTTATAGTGATTAAAAAAGTTCTATTGGAATGTAATTTACTGTGATTAAAGCAGATTCAGTCCGAAACGGAAGGCTGATGAGTCATGTTTCTCGAGCTTGGCTGCCCGGCAGCAATAATAATAATATAATTCGGAGGAGGCATTTAATACGGATAGGAGTGGAACAAAGATAATTTCCACACCTGATTTTATATCTTGGACAGTGTTTGCGTGCTCTAATCGGTCCGGGGACTATCCGGAGGGGGGGCTGACGCGCTTACCATCCGACTCGCACGTCCTGGAGTGCCAGAATCACTTGGGGCACTGATCAACCCCACGAAAACAGGGAAGGTTCTCATGATCTTTACAAAAAATCCGTGACTTATCTGGTTTTTTCGGACATTCTAGTGATGAATGTCCTTTTGGCTGGTTGTGCCTCCTTTGGAGACCTGTGTAAGCTCTGGTACTTGTATGCGTATCATATGCGTCCTTCTCTCTATACCTTTTAAACGCTACAATTAATGTCCTCTTCTGCTTGTTGCTCTGTAAAGTTTACGTGACTGGATAGATGTATTTCATTTCGATATCATCATTTCAGTGTAGGTGCAGGAGCTGGGCTTCCTGATTGGAAAAAAAAATGAGATATCAGGGATATAAGGACGACCCGGTGCGAGACCGAAGCCTGTCATAAGTTATATAAAGATATAGTTATAACAGCTATCTGAATTCCTGACGAAAACTGGCCCAATAGCCAAAGCACCGCTATAGTTATAGACAATGATCTGCATTCCTGAAGAGACACTGGCCATTTGCAAAGCCCTGTTATAGTTATAGGCACAGACGATCTGAGAGTAATGTATTAAAGAGTCGCCATAAGCTGTTATAGCACAGAAGATCTTGGTTCTGACTGCAGCTTTTGATAGCACGCAGATGATCTGCGTTTGTTGATAATCAGACCTGTTATTAACAAATAGTCTATAATCAGATAGATATTGAGATTTAGCTGCACCTGACGAGCAGAGATAGACATTGATTTGTGTTTAGGTATAGTCAAGAGGCTTAACCTCCACATACACGTGTAGTTAATTTGCTTCTGCTTTTACTTAGGACAAAACCACTGCATTAATGGGTTTAATTTGATATTCAAGCTGACATTCAACTTGTTATTTTCACCACTGAAATTTCTGGCAAGAGTGTATTACCTGTTGGCTTAGATTCTACAAGCATCTCTTTAAGGCGGCATGCCTAGCTGGCTGCTGCCGACGGCGCACCAGTTTTCTACCCTCGGCTGATTTGGGCGTACTGAAAAAACAATTTCTATGCGCTCAGTCCCAAAAGGTGCAAAGTCGTAACACCTCGGTAGTTGTCGAGACGAAGAGGAAAATAAAATAGCTAAAAAATATATATGAGACTTGAGAGAAAAAGCATAATGACGCACTTTCTCTGCTAATGAGTCAATCAAAATCACAGAGAGAGTCACGCAAGTATGTGGAGACAGGCACTGAAAGAAAATAAAGATGTCTTGACTAAGGACGATAACAGGTCTATTTGAACTGAATATGTAAAACATTAAGAAGGCTTTGAAGATGCCATATGTATAAAGAAGTGAGCTGCGCACCATTCCAACGATGGACGGACTTTCAATGTTGGTGGACATGTCGTCATCAAAATTCCATATAAAGCTGAACGTTGCGCTAGATTGCAGTGGCGATGGGAGACATACGCAAAATACTGACTCCACAACCCTGTGGATGACAATCTAACTCCTGCTTCTCACGGTATTCTTCCCCTCATGTTCCCAATGCCATGAATCTCCCATTATTTCTCCTGTAGCCATTTGTAAATGAAGTCCTAAAATTCGTCTGTATCCGGATAGGGTTAAAACCACAACCCGCCCTTACAACTTCAGTCGGACTATCACTTTCGAGTCTAAGCAATTATCCCAAGAGGAAACTGGAAAAGTTCCCGGGTGTGAGTTGACAAGCGGCCTTCTTGTATACACTCATAAACTCATTCGACTCCCTCCACCTACCTCCTTCAATGCCCAGAGCGATTATCATACTTGTTTCTTATTAATTGTAATAACATTGCATAAGGCAAATTATAGTTCGTCGTGGTGCATAAACGTCTTTGCCAGCTCCACTGACCCATCATACAAATATAACACTACCACCAGCACCCGCAATCCATCTACACTATTGACTTCAACGCGCTTCTAAGAACACCCATCTCCTCCGAGTAGCCCGTATCTGACTTTCATGCTAAGGAGTGGAAGACGGGGAGCGAGCGACAAGTTGCACATTTAGCTACAGGATCGCCAGGCACCCCTCACCAATCTCGCAATCCAAAATTAAGGGACTCCAATATTTTTCCTATTGCCTCTCAGCACACAGGACTGTGAGCTCTAGGAGAGATTAAACTGTATTACATTATCCTAATGCTATTGCGACCACGTATATAATAACCATATATATCAACAATTGTGTTCGCTGCTGAAACAAAACTATAATAAACATAATCTTGAAGAGTGCGCCCAACGGAACATGTTCCAGATGTCGCTTTGTCCATACTCTCCCTTATCTTCTTTTGGGCATCTTTGCGTTCCACCAACGCACATGTGTACCCAGGCCATACTTACTGCATTACTTGAGCACAACGTCAATTCTCCAGTACTGTGCAAAGAACTCGACTTCGGTTGTTGGTACCTTTCAGACCGCTTTGGCCAAATGTCTAAAGGACGTACATGGCTCTCCCTTACTCAAACCCACTAACTCTCCAGGACCACCCTTTGCTCAGGAGTATAGCCTCAGTTCCGTTGCTCCAAACTACTCACCCACATTCCCTCCACCACAAATGACCACCCAGAACATCATTCTATGGGGAGACCCTTACGCCCCTACCTCTATGGCGAGGCCTACCAGCACCACCACCACCATCACCTACTCAGCCACTGGATCTCCTTTTTCCCTGCGGTTTCAAACGCCTTCGCTCATCCCATCCCAGCATCACTGCCACGCAATACCCATGGAATCAACCAACTCTTACATGCCTTTTACATTGCCGATTCAAGTCAATAAGTGCTATCTGACGACTGCTTCCTAAATGCCACAGACCCTGAGAAAAACCCTATGGCATTTTACGTAAGGACATACAGCCAGATTCAGAAGACATACTCTGCCCTGGAAAGATCTATACCATGTTGCCAAGAAATCAAGGCTGCTCGCGGATTAACTTATTTTTTTGGGCTCTTTTCCCTTACTCATCCAAGACCTTAGTAGTTCCACCTTTTACCTGAAAGATCTCTGTTGGATGGCATATCCTCTCTTATACCAGTCACAAGTGTAATTATGTCGGGGGAAGAGAAATGATGTTTCTTGCCGTCGTCCCTTCATTTTATTTTCCTTTTTTTTGGCCCAACCGGTCCCAAATTTACGCCTATTAAGGGCACCGTTGTATCACTCACGTGAATATCTTCAATTCGTCTCAGAGTCCTACTCAATCACGTGGCAGAATTTTTATCCAAGCGAAAGTAGCATGCCTCTATACTATATCACACGGGACCAGGATTTGACATGAACACGCTTTAAAGTCTCACAAAAATCGCTCTTGTGTCAACCGGCGTTTGGTATTGAGTACTTCTCTATAACCCCCAATATTTTGGGATCTGTTTGAAGACTAATCGAGCCAAAATATGCAGCAGTATCTGTTCTCCACTGAAAATCACAACTTCTGTACCCCTTCCATTGCTGAAGGCACAGACTGATTCATTCCCAAACCAATTGAAGATAGAGTTTCTACAGTGTCCTCTTCAAGGAGCTCCCCACAGCGGTCTCTTCTTTACGTCAGCCAGACACCTATACTCATATCTAATTCAACAACTGCATAGGTTTTCCCATAGAGTTTACTCAAACCTACACGGACTCCAATTCAGATAACATAAGCTAGATTACCGCGTTCGGACGCTCTGTATCACCAGACAACACGATCACTAGAGCCCTTTCGGCGGATCAAGCGTGAAACACTCCAGAAAATCTCTGGGCTTTCTATCTTACTATCTAACTGTAGAAAACGATCCGGATATATCATGAATGGGCATGCCGCGCTAAAGCTCGTGACGACAATAAGGATATCTCGCTACCTATGGACACGCAACTTACCGCAATACCCTCAGCTTATTATTCAACTTCAACCTCAGTTTCAATGTTTTTGAATATCAAACGCCAACGATGAAACCAACAACACAACGCAGACCTCAGTCCTTCATAATCAATCCATTCATTGGACCCTCTCACATTTACCCTCAATCTTAACCATATTCAGTGCCTAACAAGCACTATCCTCAAGATGCATCGTTATCCGCCTTTCCAACTCAAGGACACCTCTATCGTCCATCATCCATAAGATTCGGGCAAAACCTCTGGTCATACCGTTTTTTCTCAATGCTTCCACGAGAACACCACGGTTAGTTCATTCTGATCCAGATACAGGTGAGCCCTGATTGGTTCTGAAAACTTCTGAACAATCACTCCCGGAGTCATACTTTCTCCCTGACTACATTTCATTGCATGAGTGGCTGCCATGGAGACCAACCAGCACTACGCTTAACCTTTCCCGTGCCAATTCTTTTTTGACATCATGGGACTCATGTGTCTAGGACTATTATCTCTGCTACTTACCCAACTGCTTGAAGCTGATCTTCACAAACGATAAATGCTACTATCAGAATATAATTCTTCTTGAATGTAGTTGGACTACAATTACTCAATTGAACATGAAGCTCTACAAGTGGTCCTGCGATTCACGTGTTTTTTCCACCATCACAGAATACCTCCTGAACTTTTGACACATTATGAGTACCTCAGAAGGTTGCGTCTAATACAGGTCCATAATGATGTTGGCATCCTCCCAGTCTCACCTATAAATGTTTCCTTGAAACGAGGGTCCTGCAGCCCCGCTAGCTCTGCCACGATACTCCCCTTAGCGATGATCTACGGAACCAAATCTCTGGAGTCACATTTCAAGAACATTCTGGATAATGAGCGGTGCTCATCCCTTGCAATTTCTCCTGCAAATTTTACACCTCGGTTCCCTGTTCACAAGAAAAGTTATCCTGGTGAACCTCCAACAATACGTTGTTCTGGACTAGGAGCAGTCATGCTGTCAACAGATTATGACGAACACTGTGGTCCCCAAACTCATTGTTCTCCCTCAGCCAAAGTACCTTCTTCCGATGCCAACTTCACAGTTCTATGGCTTACTTGCGAATGTCTTCTTTCAGCTGTCCCACTACACAAGGACTGTCAATACCCTCTGCTTTTACTTACCTCGTCCGGTCTTACTCAGCCAATCTGGACGAGGAGGCCTTCAAAGGGGCACAGAACTCAAACGGTTGACTCAAGCCCTGAGGGACTATGTATAAGAATTCTCTTGTGTGCACCTGATTTTCCACTTGTCAATCAAGCTCTTTGAGGTCTTCTTCATACATTTGGCATCAATCAAACGCAAGTTCTCAAGTAAACGCCCCAATGGTGTTCTCACAGAAAGTTGTACTATTGGACATTTGCATATCACACGTGGTACCCCAAACACTCTTACCCTATGATCGGGAAAATATGCTAGAGATGCTAATTTCTTCATGAACAATCAAAACCAACTTCAAGGGATTTCTTGGACTCATCATTCTGTCGTCAATGGATACCCAATGCCTCCATTCTTATGCAAGTTTTACACTATTCTTTCAAGGAATTAGTTACACCAATGAACTCTCACTTGAGGTCACAAGAGTGTTTTCAAAGCCCTCGTAGAAAAAAAAACAACCTTATCTACAAGCTCATCGGCTCTGGGAAACCCGGGACTACTCCCCAGCTTTCACCTCCTTCCCCTTTTTGGAAGACTATGCCAAGCTTCTCGAAGTTTGAACACAAACAAAAACAGTTAGGAGAGAGGTATATGAGGACCTCTTGGATCTATTCTTGGCAAAGTTACGATCCTGGGTTGCACGCACTGCATCAGAGCTATTCATGCTGCAAAGATTTTCTCGAAAAAACTCTCAATCGACTCACTCATCTTGAAGGCCATACCGGTCAATGTTATTGGCTCTCCCTCATTGATCTACAAGGGATCCTGAGAACGACCCAGCAGACCTCAATCTCAAGTAATGTAACGAGCTCGCCATCTCCAATGCCCCCCCAATACTGAGGCGATGAAAATGTCCAACTTTGAAGAGTGTACTACTCCTCCAACCAGTCATCTGCTTCCTCTCTCAAGGGGGAAGATAGATCAGTCTACCACAGATGAAGGCCCAGACCTGCTGGGAATAGAACCTCTTCATGACTGTCTTGAACAAACGGAGGCTGAAACCTCCCATCTTCCCTACTGTCCTCTACATCCAAGTTGGATCGAGCCCAGGCACCAGAATAATGTTGTATCCTCCCGCACAGATGATCCAGATAATGCGAAATGATCATGGACGATTCGCACCTACAGGATTTTGCTGTGGTTTACCTCTGCTCAAGAAACCGTGAAGGGCTGCATTCTTCTACCCTTCGAGAATGTCCAGCCCCAAGAAGGTGAACTATGGGCATAGCTAACGGAATCGCTTGTAGCTCACCGAAGATAAAGGAAGAACATGAAACCAACACTACTACACTGACTCAGCCTAACATGTACGAGCTGCCTATAACTTTGCTCGAAGTGGGCCTGCCGACTGAGTTTCCAGACTAGCTAGTGAGACAACGCCACCTCATCAAGAATCATTCAAGAAGCGCCCATTCAGAATACTGATGCATGCCTCTCACAACTCTTGGGCCAGCTCAATGGCCGTTTTGAGAAGAGACTAAAAAGCCCCCAGGAAGTATAGGAGACATGAACAGTAGAACGGCACCTACAGAGCAGACTTGGCTGCAATGGCACAGCTCTCTTCCCAGAACATTCCGAGAGGATAGCAGGAGTGGCCTCTGTATATGTGCCGATCAGAGCAGAAGAGAAAGAAGGAGAATGTGCTTCAGACAAGAAGGAGCCAAGGTGAGAAGAAGGAAAGAGAAAAAGTGAGAAGAAAAAGAAGAAAGAAGAAAGTATGAGAAGAAGAAAAGAATGACCAAGAAGGTGAGAAGAAAGACGAAGGAAAGAATAGAGAGGACAAAAAGAGGAAGAACCAAGGACAAGATGAATTGAATCCAGGTGTTAACCTGTTGAGACCAATCTCAAAACAACTCGATCAACACAAGCCCGAAGGAAAGGCACCAGTGGGGAGGAGATTGGAGCAGAGAGACAACACCAAGATGGGATTTAGAGGAATAGACAACATAGACTTTGTTTAACAAGGAGCATTATATCCAGCTGTAGCTACAATGGGCTCATAGTACTACCCCACAGAGGAACTAACCAGATGATTTATTCAATCACAAGATTCTACCTAGCACCCAGAACTTTCATGTTCCATGGCAAGTCAAGCCATTGCTGATTAGAGTTGCTAAATATGCAATACTTGTAAACCCACGGAGGACCCTGATGCAAACACAGTTGGAAGTTATTAGGCCTAAAACCACTTATATCCTCTCCAGCGGATCCAGATTGGAAACATATTTTTTTTGAATTACCCAAACGCAGTGGAAAAGTTCAAGTAGTGGTGGTGGATATGTTCACGATGGCCTGAGTCCTACCCATATTCCAACCATGACTGCCAGAATCTATCGTGAAAAAAAAATATGACCTGAGTTGAACCAGACCTGCACGTTTTGGGATCCCTCGAGGTTATAATCTGACCAAGGACTTCTGCCTTCGAGCTGCAGATGTAAACCAGAGAAAACTTTTGGAACACTAATACGGAGCTGACCTCGGCCTGCACACATCTCCCTACCATATCCCCGATATTCAGCACGGAAAAGCTGGAAGATAGATGGCATGATCCGACCACTCTGAAAACAAAATTCTGAAAAAGCTAGCAACTCAAAACATACTCCCTTCCCTGGCCCGAAGATCCTACCCATTATACTCTATCTTGTCTGAAATTACCTCAGGACAGCCTATCAATGGTCTCAACTCCTCCGACGACGTATTCTCAGGCCAACACTCCATCGCAATTACGGGAGGTTTCCAACACATAGCAGTTGCGTGCAGGGAACGTCAGCCCTTGCTTAAACTATGTTATAAATCTGTCGTAATGAATTGAGAATTAATCCATGCCATAGTGTTCTCCTCCATTCCAGATCCAGTCTCTGATAAGGCTACACTACTGGTGACTTTGGTCGCGTGAGGTGCGAAGAAATCATCGTCAGAGACTCTCTGGTGCCCAGATTTGACCATACCAACGTATCCCTGGATGTACCCACAACCTCAATGAAACTTGAAGGAAGACCCTCTCACCGCCGCTGGGGGCACTGCTTACACTGCAGAAAGTGACTTTGCGACCAATAAGTCATTAATGCACTATTCCCTCATCCTATTTCTCATATGTTCATCTAGTCTGGATGGGGTGAAAAAATGCAAGAGGGATCAACCCAAGGGGGTGGTCCCTTGAGTGAATTCAAAGATAGGGATCGTGTCAAAGCACGGGTTTGAATCACTTTACGCCTCAGATATTCAACAAATAGTATGGACCTGGGTAAACTTAACAGCTTTAGTAATCCAACAGAGGTTTGATAAATTACACCCAGATGCACCTCACAAGGTATCAGCTCGAACAAGTAAGACCGCCACCTCCATCATGACTTATTCATCAATCATTGAGGGTTATGAAGTTACGTAAACAATCCCACATCTAGCCTGACCGGAGAGCGACACATATGCTGGTGGCACCTCAGCCGCCAGGTCGTTGGTCACAACAGTCATCACCTTACCACTTCAGAGGGACCTGAGTTCGTTGAGCAGAGGCTATGCGCGTTGATTGGTTTACACCTTGGAGCCTAAGCCTGACAGTGGTTATTCAGTGGGAGTTTCCCACACCAGTCTCCACAAATGTTTCGCAATGCTGTCTAAGGAGAGTGGAACCCTTTACACCATTCTTGTTCAGGTTAGGGAAGAGCAATCTATCACCATTCCCCGCTCTAGAGGGGAGTGATAGAACAGAATTTTGATAGCTTTTTAGGGGGGACTGTCAGTTGATAATTTAAGGAAAAAAACATCAAAATTTATTTCATCATTACACTTTTAAAGCTCATCAAGGGGTTTTGTTAAACTGTTTTTACTGCATACCCTTATCGAAGTATAGTATCCTCACAACCCCTTTCCTTAAGAAAAATGCATTGCCCTGAGAAGCAAGAAAGTAAAGGGACTTCCTCCCCCCCCCAATAATCAGAAGGAGTTTGCGAATGGTCATATTACAATGCTTCTCTAAAACAATTTATAACTTGTCTCTTAGCGCCCGCCAAAAACCAAACATGAGTGATGAATAGTCATGTGATTAAAAAAGTTCTATTGGAAGTAATTTATTTGTGTTTAAAGAAAATTCATGTCCGAAAGGAATTGTTGGTATTTTTCTCGAGCTCTGGCCGGGCAGCAAAATAATAATATAATTCGGAGGAGGCAATAATTGGATAAGGAGTGGAAAAAGAAATTTCCACACCTGATTTTTATCTCTTGAAGCACAGAAACCCGGTTTTTACTGCACCCATTAAAAAAGCCCGTAAACACACCCCCCGAAAACCAAACTGAAACCAAGAAAACAGGACTTAGGTAAGATGAATCAATGTAGTGAGAGAACCCCTTTAACTGTTAAATTATGTGAAACACATGCTGATCGATTGCGGTAAAGATCTGTTAACTCTTTCTCCACTGCCTCCTGGAAACAATCCAATGAGGAAGTATGAGATTGTAAAGGATAAAATAATTTATTTGACGTGGAAAAGGAGATGCGGTCAATAGCATCAGCATTAAAAGATCATGCCTGCAAAGATTGCAATTCAGAAGACACCAATAAATCATCAAACATAGCAACAGGTGACACATCATTATCTGTCCGCGGATATGAAGATATGTCCACTGTACCAACATAATGTTCGGCCGCGAACAGATTTACATCTTAGAAAGTTTTATAGAACAGATAATTGTCCGATAGAAAAAAATCTTTGCTAAAAGATTGAAGCTTTTACTGTCTCTATTTTCTCTGTTTTCACCCCGCCCTGTATTTTTTGATTGCCGAAGAAGCAGACATGTAGAAAGATCTCTTGGTTGATTGATATTAGTAGCAGCAGGTACATCACAAAGCTGTGAGGCTGTCAGAATTCTCTGACTCTAGGGGGCTAAAGTTTACCCTAGATGTACTTCTATATTGACGATATTGCGAATTAGATCTTCGGCAAGGAAGAACTATTTGCAAACTGATGTTTGTTATATGCAGAATAATTTTGATTTGTTTAGAGTCAGATACAGTTTTTTCCATTTTAGCCAAATTATCACCAATACATTTTTGTAGTATAACAAAAGTAGGTATTGAGGTAAGAGAAGACATAGTAGCCTGCAATTCCTTAATCTCTCTGCGGATATCCTCCAATAAAAGTTTGTCTTGTGTGATAATAAGTTTAATGAGCCGCAATGAACAATCGCTGAGCGCAGCTTCTCAGTTTTTAAAAAAAGCATCAATATAAACATGTGTGGGAAATTTGGAAATCCGCAGACCCCTAGGGATCATATTTTTTTTTCCAGATATTTACACAATGTTGATAAATCCCACCATGTTTTAGATTCACACACCAGGTGTTTTTCCATATTACTCAAACAACAACCAAAACGATCCAGCATTAGCGAAAAAATATAGACGATCTTTATTGATACTTCGGTACAGAGGGTTAAAACTACAGCCACAAAGCGTAGCTAACGCATTTCGGGTGTTCTGTATATGGCCCTTGTTCACAGCATAACGCTTAGTTACATAGTGTTTCTTATATAACAAAAGGAAGGAGCGTGCTTCTCTTACTCCCATAACATCACTTCCTTTGAACAACGTAATATACTAATTATCTAATACAATTAAAAACACTATAAAAACTATTTCTAAATGCTTAACTGTGTATTACTATAAATTAAGATCTTGAGTAAAATGTTACAAATTTAAGCGTTTAATAGATATATAGCAAATCATTACGGTAGTTTAACCCCTCCGGGGCTCTAGCGTTCAACTCTAGAGTCCAGAATGCCTCTCGGAGACGGACCATTTGTTCCCAGTCTCCACCTCTCTTAGGGCAGTCTATTTTTTTTATTCCAAAGAGGCTAAATGTAGCTACCGAACCTGAATGCTTCTCCAAGTAATGTCCAACTGCACCTGACTGGTTCGTTTCCTCTTTCTTAATACCTGTCAAATGCTCATATATTCTTGTTTTTAACTTTCGTATGCTACTTCCTACATAGAGCTTCATACAATCAGTACAGTATATCGCATATACTACATGATGACTATCACAGTTTAGAAACTGTTTTATTTTATAACTTTTTTCATTTCCTATATTGGATTTAAACGTTGTTTTATATGTATATTTACAAGTGTTACACCTACTTCCTCCATATGGATAAAAACCTGTTTGCGATAACCAGGTTTTCTGTATACAGGTACTGTTATATTCACTTCTGGAAATATCATTACCTATTGTTTTATTTAGTTTATGTATACAATTTACTCCCTGATCTATATTTTCTGCTAGGATGGCATCTTGTCTCAAAATATTTACATTTTTGCAAAAAACTTTCTTAATTTTATGGAAATCCATACTATAAGGAGTCGAAAATATTATATTTCCTTTCTCAAACCGTTTCACTTTATTTTTTGATAATAGGATTTGTTTCTGCATTTTTTGTGAAATTCTACTTGTTTTATTTGTGTTTGGGTATAACCTCTTGCTGTTAATCTCTTGTTTATAATCAACGCTTCTTTTGCATAGTTTATATCTTCCGAACAAGCTCTCCGTGCCCTTGTGTGTTTTCCTAGCACAATGTTTCTCAACTCCAGTCCTCAAGACCCACCAACAGGTCAAGTTTTCAGGATTTCCTCAGTATTGCACAGGTGATATCATTATGCTGCACAGGTGATATAGTTATGGTCAGTGCATTCTGTTGGAGATCCTTAAAACCTGACCTGTTGGTGGGTCTTGAGGACTGTCCTAGCAGAATTGAATTAATGTTATGTGTTAAATGACTGCTATCCGCCTTTAGAATAGTGGTACCATTCATGGGTTTTCTGTACAATTTAGTTATTATCTTTTTTCTCTCTATATCTCCCTGTAATTCAATATCATGGAAGAGAATGATTTTAATATCCACTTTAAATGTGAAGTACAAATTACACATATCATTAACATATGACACAAAGTCCGGTATGGATGATACATCTTAACCCTAAATAATCAAGATGTCATTAATGTAGCGCCTATACTAGAGTATGCATTGGTCAAATGGATTCCGGACATTTAAGATAAACTGAATTTCCCATCGTGCTATAAATAAATTTGCTATTGTGGGTGAGGACGTGGCACCCATCGAGGGTCCTGTTTGTTGGATGTAGTAGAAATCATCAAAAGAGAAATAATTATTGCTCAACAAAAAGTCTATACTGTCAAGAATAGAAATGTGTAAGCCTTCTTCATAACTACTGTAGTTTTTTAGATGGAATGCTATAGCTACCCTAACTAAATTGTGTGCTATATTAGAGTAAAGGTTTATAACATCTAAACTCAGCTAAGTACAATTAATTGTCCAGGTGAACGTCTTAAAAGGGTGTTATCGTTTCATTAATGGTCTGATGCATGATTGTATATGCGCTGTCCTCTAAATTTTACAAATGACACTTCTGTATTCAAAATAAAATTTGTTTTTTTAAAAAAAATGGTCTTCAGAATAAGGGACAGTGAAAACAAGCAACTTTGCACTTGGATGTCATTAGCAAAGCTGCCTTGTTCTCACAGTGTCCCTTATCTTGTGTTTTTATTTACACTGATATCCAGTGTGGGTCTAATCCCTCCTGATCCCTCCTCCTTGCAAGTCACTAGCTGAGAGCTCATTTACATTCTGTACAGCCCCTGGGTCAATTCATGGAGCTGTGTGTCTGACTCAGAGTTAGGGGCCGTAACATGTTCTGTTTCCACACCTAGCAGAAACAGACTGCAGCAGATTGTACAATGAGAAAACATGACAGTTTTGACCCTTTTGCCTAACTCTCCTGCATACACGCAGATCTGTGCCGTTCTTAGAAAGCTGTAATACATCTCCAGCTGTGAGAGATCAGTGCTCAGATTAGATTGAATGCAGCCTGTGGTATGTATACAGCTCTTATAAAATAAGACTGATAGGGAGAGACACAGTGATATGTGGACTCAGAGGGGATGGGGGGGGGGGAGTCTTAGGCCAGCAGTGAAGGGGGGATGATGTCATCCAGCTGGGAGGGGAAGAAACGCCCCTGCATTCACAGAGCTGGGAAGCTAAGAGAAGTGTGAATCAGCCGAAGTAAGGAAGCGATACATCCCCTTTAAGAGCTAAACTGTTCCATATTAAACATATGAATATTTTTATCAACCGTATCCTGTACCTCTTTCGCATTGCTGTCAAATATTTTAGACATTCCACTTTCTCTAGCTGAGAAATCCTTCAGACTAGCAATTTTGAGGAATTCATCCATTTTTTTTTTTCAATATGTTTTATTGAGTATTTCCATGTCAAACAATAATGTTAACCATACAGGTATACAGTTAAGCATTGTACCTATAACAATTATCAGAATAGTCAATATAAACAATCTCTCTTTGTTAATTTAGGGTTTTGTATCTCCCAAGAGTCATAAGGAAATACCCATTTTCAACTATAATCCCCTTACCCCCTAATTTCCCCCCTCCCTCCCAACTTAATAAACTTAAGAATGCAAGGGACAAGCAACTGGTTCTGTTGCTGTAATCCTTGTGACATAAGAATCTTATTCCCCATGACTCCTCCAAACCTTTTCTTTCAGCAAAAGCAATTGGTAATATTAGTCTTATTTGCACATCGAGGTCCTCTGGGTTGCTCCAGGTAGAATTCAGTAGTCTTTGGATCCACCTATCTGTTTTTTGGGCCTTGTATTATCACATGATGGAACTCAGGTCACTTCTAAAACTTTTTGTAAATCAACTGTAGGCAATATGACCAGGACCGTCTTAACAGCATTATGGGCCCCTAGGCAGAGCTGTACACTGGGCCCCCATCCAACAAAATCACTCACAGGTATATATATATATATATATTATATATATATATATATACATACATATATATATATATATACACACACACACATCATCGATAACAAACTTGATAACACCGCCATATAGAGATCACAGAGGTCAGACACCAGCTCAGGTATAACCTACAACGCCACCATATAGAGACCACATAGTGTTCAGACACCAGCTCAGATCACCATCACAAGGGGCTGGCACTAGACAGAACTAAACGTGTTGGATCCGCCATGATGGACTACATCCCTCCTCCTGATGCCAGGCTACCCAGTTGGTACAAAAGCTGTAGCAAAGATGATACCATAGTATGACTCTAAGGAGAAAGCGTCAAATGGAAATCGACAAAAGACAATAAAATAAAATGAATCAGATGAAAAAAGGATTTTACGGTAAGTACAAAAATTCTAGTTTCCCGTCAATATCGTTGGGGGACACAGCACCTTGGGATGTCCAATAGCAGTCCCATGGGATGAGAAACACTAATTTAAGACAAATACATCAACAGTGGCAGCCCTTGTGGATCCGATGAAACCTAGAAAAGGTATGGACCAGAGCCCAGATGGCAGCTTCTAAACCTGCAAAGCTGAAGCTTGATGCATCTACTGCTTCTGTAGAATTTGCACTGATCCGGAATAGGAGAGGCTCACTCCTCAACCGATAGACTTCCGAAATTGCAGGCTGAACCCAGCTGGCAATGGCGGCCTTAGAGGCCGCCAGGCCCTTGTGCAGGTCCTCTGGAATGACAAAGAGGGCACTGTAGCGCCTAAACGGTTCAGTGGCCGAGAGGTCTATCCGATGTGCGGGGGAGGGGCAAAAAGAGGACAAAACTATGTCCTCATTGATATGAAACAAAGAAACCACCTTTGGAAGAAATAAAGGAACAGGGCATAGGACAACCTTGGCCTTATGCAGTAGCAGGAAAGGGGATTTACATGATAGAGCCCAAGTTCAGACACTCGGTGGATGGAAGTAATGGCCACCATTAAAGCCACCTTCCATGAAAGCAAAGGCAGGGACACTTCCCGTAAAGGCTCCAACGGTGAAGACTGCATAGTCTTCAAAACAAGATTAAAAAATCCATAGTTTGATTGGCCTATGAACTGGTGGGACAGAACTAGCCAAAAAGGTTTTAACCGGAGGTTGGGAAGCCAGCTTGTGCTGGAAGAGAACAGAGAGGGCAGAAATCTACCCTCTCAGAGAAGAAAGACTGAGCCAAGCTCCGGCCTGACTAAAGAAAAGAAAGCACCCTAGGAATGGAACATACCAACAGGTGAAAAGCCCTGTGACTCAGCCCAGGCAAAAAAGGGGGGCCCTCCAAGTGCGGTAAAACATCCGGGAGGATTGAGGTTCACGTGCCCGAATCATGGTCTGGATGATTGATTCTTCAGTCTTGTGGTTTCAACCACCACTCCGTCAAATGCAGCTTTGGTAAAGTGGGGCGGAACAGCAAAGCTTGGGAAAGGAAGGTCTGGCCGCAGAGAAAGAGGCCTAGGAGCATCTGCCAATAGGGCGATGAGATCCGTGTACGAAGCCCTACGGGGCCAATCTGGGGCAACGAGAATGACAGGCACCCTCTCAGAGTTGAGGCGTTCAAGCACTCAAAGAAGCATGGGCCAGGGAGGGAAGAGGTAAATCAGAGCAATCTGACTCCATGGTATAAACAGCGCATACACTGCGAAAGCCAGGGGGTCCCAGGTCCTGGATATACACCTTGGGAGGTATCTTTGCAAGATGCAAAGAGATTGATGACTGGCGTGCTGTACCTCTGGCAGAGCAAATGAAAAATCTCTGATAGAATGGCCCACTCCATGGGATTGGCCGATGCCCGACTGAGATGATCGACCAACCAGTTCTCCACCCCTAGAATAAAACCTTTGACAAGCTCAGAAATGAAAGCTTCACTCAGCGAAAGATACTTGAGGCTCCCACCTGGCTCCTGGAGCCTCCTTGATGATTCAGATTGGGTACTGCCGAAGTGTTGTTGGACTGAATTCTAATTGGACAACCCTGAATGAGGGGTGACTGATGCAACTGCGCTAGACAAAATGGCCCTGAGTACTAGGACACTGATGTGGAGACTGGATTCTCAGAGAACGACCAGAGACCACAAATTGTCCAGGTGCCAAAAGACAGTGCACCACCCCGACATCATGGCGTCTGTGCTGATGACCAGCCGTTGCAGAGGCAAAAAGACTTCCCTTGATGGGGCGCGGGGAGACTAACCACCAGCCAAGGTTGATTCGGACCTGGGGTGGAAGGCGAATAACACTGTCCCAGAACATTAGAGAACCGTCCCAATGGGACAGGATTGCCCACTGCAGGAGGTGCACGAAGGCAGCACGAAGGCCAACGCTTCGAAAGCAGCCACCATCCTGCCGGGAACCCGCATACAAGTGCGAAGAGTACATAGGGTGGATTACTGAAGTAAAGAAACGCCTGACCATAATCGCTGGATCTTCCCTGGTGGAAGAAACACTCTGGCCACCAAATAGTCCAGGATCATCCTCAGGGTGATGCTGATGGTATCCCAACAGGCGTCTCATGACGGAGCCTTCAGTAGAAGGTGGTCTAGATATGGAATGATAGTAATGCCCCTGATGTGCAGAATTGCTATTAGGAGCACGAGAATCTTTGTGAAGACCCTAGGTGCAGTTGCGAGACCAAACGGCAGCACCCTGAACTGGAAATGCCTGGACAATCAGGACATGTAGATAAGTGTCCCTGATGTGTTGGGCGGCAAGAAAATTGCACTGCTCCAGAGCCACTACCAACCAGAGAGACTCCATGCTGAATCTGGGAACTCATACATATCAGTTGAGCTCTTTGAGGTTCAACACCGGTCTTACTGAGCTTTCCTTTTTTTTTTCTGGGGGACCTTGAAGAGTTTTGAGCAAAAAACCTCGGGTCTGCTTGGACTCGGGGACTTGTATGATTACCCCCTGAAGACAGAGGACATGAACTGCTTGAAGGAACGCTGTTGCCCAAGCTAGAGATGCGGGCAGAGAGCCGAAAAAAAACGTGTCGGTGGCATGGACAGCAATGAATCTTAAACCCTGATGTGACGACTTCGTGAACCCAGGCGTTGTTGGCCTGGATCCTCCAGTGGGGACAAACCTTCAGGCCAAGGAAGACTTGGTGGACGGGCCTTTTGAGACTGCCAGGATGAGGCTGGCTTGGTCAGAGATCACTTGACACCCATGGAATGAGGGGCCTTCCATGCAGCAGGTCTGAAGGAATAGTCCCAAAAGGACTGAGATTGTCCCTTGCTTGGACACCGCTGCCCTGGGTGGTTTTGAGAGAGGAGAAGAATACGACCCCCTGTGGCTTCTGAAATAAACTTAGCAGCCCCCATGAGCTGGGACTAAGAACCAACAGTTCTTCCATAGAGCCCCAGCTGATAGCCCCTATTTGGAGCAGACCATTAAGGCCTTGCTGACACAAGATGATGCAAACGCTGGCCGCAGGAACACCCCAGCTGCCTTATAGATGGCTTTACAAAAGACCATCAAGCCATTTGCCTATGCTGTCACTAAGAACCACAGCATCTGAGATGGGGATAGCGGTGGCCCTTGTAAGGGGAGACTGGGACATCCAGTGACAGCATCCCTAACCACTTTGTCACTGATTTCACCAGAAAAAGACTTGCCAAGTCGGGTAGTAGTAAACAATCGCTTATCCGGATGTTTCCACTCCCTGGCAATCAGTTCCTCAACCTCTGAATAAGTAGGGAACACCAGACGCTGCCGTCTGCTGCATTTAAACAAAACCTCCTCCCAGGAGGCTGAGACATCCTCGTCCTTAACAAGGAAGGAGTCTCCGACAGCCCAGAAAAGGGCATGGACCGTCGCTGTCGATTCATCCTCACTATATGGCTCAGAGTCAGAATTGGAGCATCCCCACTTGAAGAAGCTGTATCCTTCTATCTCCGTCCACTGTCTGATTGGAGAGACCTTGGGTAATAACGAGGGTAATAACCCTCTTACGCAAACTCTCCATATGGGATGCGCTGAGTGCAGAGCCCTGGAAGGTGTGAGGCTGGGCAGCAATCATAGATGGCATATACTCTATGACCAAAGCCATAACCTGGGACAGTCTGGACAGGTCACCCATTGCTACTGAGGGAGACCGACTCCTGACGGAAGAGGTCAGGCTCCATGACGGTAGGCTGAGGGGCTACGCAAAAGGCACAAAGGGCACTGGGCGGGCCACACCAGAAATACTTGCAGCAGCGGGTACAGGCGAAATAAGCCACCACTGCTTTGAGCATGGGCAGCTTTGACCCTTCCTCCTTGGACAGGGACATGGTTGCAGGGGGTGTGAGGCAAGGATTACTGGCCCACAATGGGCTCACTTACCACCCAAGATGCTGTGTCCTCCGCAGACAGCAAGCAGCCAGATTGCCAAACTCCAGAAAATGGTGATTAGGCTCCGCCCCCAACAGAAGCCTGGGATGCTGAAGGTCCTCCCCATCTTGGGAGGGGCCAGGGACCAATCAGAAGGCCTGAGGGCGCATGGCAAGCCCAGGAAAGGGCGAGGCCTAGTTGAGGTCTAATGCGAGCCAGGCTTCCAGAAAGCCGTGGAATAAATTAGAAATTGCGAACGCGGCCCGTAGCACGGCCCACCGGACAGCCTTGGAGCACAGTAAACGCCAGAAAGCAGTGCGCACAGCCCCTGGGGGAGGAAAACCTACCCCAGTACAAAGTACCAAGCCCGGATGTACGGTAACGCGGGGGAAATGCAGCGGAACCGCAATGGTTGTCCAGAAAATGGCGCAGTGAGCAAAACAAGCCCTGCTGCCTCTGTCAGTCCGGGGATCCGAGGAGGAAAAAATCTAAATCTCACAAGACTCCCCAACACTGGGACAAACCTTGCTGGGGGAGTTGCAGAAAAACTAAATTCCTGAGGCTTCCCAGCACCAGGAAGGATGGGGTACTCACCTATCCAATATCTTCAAGCATTGCGGCATCACCCCTTCGTTACCAACACACCTGGAGGTGAGGCTGCAGAAATCAAAAAAGGGTCGTGGAGGCGGCAAGTGGGGACAGGTGAGAAGCGCAAGGAAGCTCGGTCAACTAAAGAACTTGTTTCCTGACATCCTCAGGGGGGAACTAGTCACGGAGAGAACAGACATTGACGTCCCCCCTGATAGGTGAGAGCAAGAAGCTCATTCACCCTCCAACAGGTGAGAGCCAGAGGCTCAATCACCTTCCACCAGGTGAGAGCTAAGCTCAATCACCCTTCCATAGGTGAGAGCCAAGCCCTCAATCACCTTCCAACAGGTGAGAGCGAGTAGGTCGATCCCCACCTGAAAGGGAACAAAAAATAACAAACTCAGCACAGCTGCACTAGGCTAAAACGGATTAGCCTGGCGTCAGGCGGAGGGATATAGTCCATCAGGGCGGATCCAACACGTTTAGTTCCGCCTAGTGTCAGCCTCGAAGGGCGAGGGCCTCTACTCAAGGTGCTTTGTCCCCCAATGATATTGACGAGAAAACCCATGACATCCAGGGACTCACAGGAGACTTTTTTTTTTTAACATTGTTTTTTATTGAGAAGAATGATGATACAACATTCATAACAAACATCAATATACATAACCAAGTTTTGAGCAAATGTACACAGTCTGTCGTGAACATGACAAGTCTCTATAAGATCATTCTTCTCAAAGTTTTTGCAATTATAAAAAGAAATAGAAGCCGACAATCTTAATATTTCCATCACTTGACCCCTATATAGTAATCCAATGACCCTTTGTCTTGTCGGCCCCCCAAAAAAACAAAAACAAACCAACATAACCATTTTAAACTTCAAAAACTCTGGGAAAATAGTCTCAGCGAAAATAGAGACCAAATTTATCACTGCCTCATCACTAATCATTACTATCCTATTCGATTCCTCCCCCAAGCGAAGAGAATCCACCCATACCTTAGATGCTGGCTACCAGAATCTCCCCTCCACTACATCTTCTCAGTCATACACTTCCAGTCTACCCAAGGTCCCACATAGTTTTTCCCTATAATAATATTCTGTTTGTTTGAAATTAGTCACAGGAGACGTCTTATCTGATCAGTTATTCTCTGAATCGTTCTTTTTCCCTTTTCTTCTCTCCATCTGATCTAGACCGCCATGATGACTTCTCCTGGCCACAAATAATCTCTACAGAATTTACCACACAAACATCTTAGACTTCTCCCTTTATCAGCACTTCCCCAGTAGGTAGGTATACAGTCCCCTGTAGGCACATGTAGATAAACTGTCCCCTGTATGTATGTATACAGCTCCCTGTAGGTAGAAATACTTCCCTCTGTAGGTCCAAGTAGATATATTACCCCCTACATATATAGCCCCCTGAAGGCACAGGTAGATATACTGCCCCCTGTAGATAGGCTCCAGTGCGTAAATTGCTCCCTGAGTGGCGTGATGTCATCCTCGTTGGGACATTGCTTAAAGATGCGGCAGGACCGGACTTGCACATAGTTGTGCCGCCCGAACCTGCTGCTGGGGCCAAGTCACGCCACTGGGCAGGGTAGGCAACTGCCCAAGAGGGCCCCCTGTGCTTGTGGGGCCCCCCGGGCAACCACCTACCCTGCCCAATGAAAGAGACAGCCCTGAATGCGACATCATATGCCCAATCATGTCACCCACTACATGTTACTCGTAACTTTCCCATTGGTGAGATGATTAGGGTTCGACGAAATTGTACTAACGAACCAGATTTTCAAAATGAAGTTCAGACTACCTTAGCCAGATTAGCAGCTAGAGGATACTCATTATGGTCTTTATCATGTACATCTAATATTGTGGCTAAAATTGATAGAAAATTTGCTCTTACAAACTAAAACTTTCTGTTCTGCATCAAAAACAAATAAAAGACCCTATAAGGCCATGTTCACACAACATTTTTGGACGAGGTTTTGGACGAGGTTTTTGGAGCGTTACCTCGCCCAAAACCTCATCCAAAATGCTTCCAAAACTCCCCCAATTCATTTAATTGATTCCTATGTAAAACCTCGTTGTCGTTCACACACGACGAGGTTTTTACACGCTTCTTTGGAAGCACTGAAAAAAGAAGTGTCATGTCAATTCTTGAAGCGCGTTATAGGCACAGTTTAGGCGCGGTTTTCAGCGTGGTTTTGGCGCATTTTCACCGCGGTTTTTGTCCTGGCTATTTATTTGTATGGGTGAAAACCTCGTCGAAAACCTGATCCAAAACCTGATCAAAGCCTCGTCAAAAACCTCGTCTGAAGAAGCGTGTTTCAGGGGAGGTTTTTTATGTGGTTTGGACGAGGTTTTGGGCGAGGAAACGCTAGGAAAACCTCGCTCAAAACCTCGTCCAAAAACACCGTGTGAACATGCCCTAAAGCAGTTCCTATAACTTTTTCTACTGATTATAGCATTAAATATAAACAGATCTGCAACATTGTGCGCAAATATTTACCTGTCCTACAAGCTGATCCATCTTTAAACTCTTTATTTCAATCAGGCTGTCACTGTGTTGCACATCGGGCTCCTATTCTGGGTCAATTACTTTGCCCTAGAGAAGCGTCTTGGTTGCAGCATCCAGGTACATATAAATGTGGTCATAAAATCGGTCTCTGTTGTAATTATATTATGGTTTCTTCTCAAATAGTTTCTACTGCAAATAAGTGGACACATAATACTAAACAATATATCAACTGTATCAGAAACCTTATCTATATTATTACATGTACAGATTGCAATCTCCGATATATTGGTTGTACGTCACAACCTCTGAAAGCACATACCAGAAAGCAAATCTCTGACATTCTCCACTCTCATACCAGAAATGTGTCTGCTGCCTCTCTATATTTTGCATTATGCCATGGAGAAGTTTATTATGTATCTCTATTTGAGAAACGCCATCTTCAGGGTTGAAATAAAAGACAAGATGTTATTTACTATTAAGGTGTTTTATACTATGACCGTTATTTTGTGGTTTTATTTTGTCTCATGTTTTTTTTTTCTCCGAACATTTATTTTACACCTGTGCAATGCAGGCTATGCCATGATTAAGGACAGTGTCTATCCCAATACGCCTCAGCCATCTGCTATCCTGTCTTCCACATGGATATTGCCTAATAAATTACTGCATCTTAATCTGAAAGGTTAGATCTCCTTTTCATATATTTTCCAAGATTGGGTGTGCTGGCTATGTTGTTTGTTCCATAAAACTTTTGTATATTGTTTAAAAAATTTCCCCACTGGTAAAAAAAAAGATAGATAGATAGAGGGATAGATAGATAGATTTAAAAGGAAGGTTATTTTATTTACATACATTTTTCTCCTTTGCAAGTTCCACCAATGCCTCATTTAAAGCCTCACCAACATCATGATTGATCAGCACTTTTGCCATGGGCATTGCATCATACATGAACTGCCCTGCATTGAAAGAAAATATATTTCACCATTCACATAGCCAGTGGAAATGTTCAGCAAATAAACACTTACATTGTATATCAGAAACATACCTATTATCCTTCCAGAGACATTTTTTTGGAGATCACCTAGATACTTCTTCATTTGCTTTCTGACCACATGCAGCATCTCTTCCATTACACCAGCCAGTCTGCACCAGGCTTGCAGTTTTACATCGGTGAAGTATGAAAATGGAGGGGATCCACTTCTTGGGTATAAAGGAAGCCATTCACTAAGGACTGATAGTATTGATAATATTTTAAAGGGGTTTTTATTCTTTAATTTTATTTTTATTTTTAAATAAATTGAAGATCCAGCTGCCCTATTAATAAAAAAATCCCTCATACTCGCATTCCTCCTCACCTTTCTTCCAGTACGGACTCAGTGGGTCATCTCTCCCTGGTCTTCTGTTTACTTCTGCTGGTGGCAGTAGGAATATCACAGCTGCAGCCACTGACATTGCCTGAGATCACCGTGAAAAGTGACCACTAGAGCTGCTGATCAACTGCAGCACTGACTAGCGATTGCTGGCAACAAAAGTAAACAAAAACCTGAAAGAGTCAGCGTCAATACCAAGGTGAGGAGGATGGGAAGGATGTTTTTTTTTAGATATATTTCATCAGGGCAGTAGTACCTTAAATTTATAAAAAAATTAAACAGACAAATCCTTTAAAACATAGCAACAGTACATTTTAGAATTATATATTAACAGATATTACTGTTTTTCCTAAATATTAGTTTCATCTAAAGCAGAAGTCTCCAAGCCTTTGTAGGTTTGAAGCTATATTGAATACCCTGTTTCCCCGAAAAATAAGACATCCCCCGAAAATAAGACCTAGTGCATGTTTGTGACGAAATCATTACAGTATATTAATACATGTTGATTTTTTGTTCAACAATAAATGTGAATTCTTGTTCATGGAGGAATAAAACATCCCCTAAAAATAAGTCTTAGCTCACCTTTAGGAGCAAAAATTAATATAAGACACTGTCTTATTTTTGGAGAAACAGGGTAGTACAGTTGTTGTGGGGGCCACAAGGAATATCCAAAGAGAAAATCATAATAAAGATACAACGAAATTATTTGACTTTCACGTTAGACACAGTGATGTGGTTTTGACTATGGTACTAAATTCTAAATATGCTGCGAGTTCCCTGGTGCCATTATTTATTGATTTTATCATTCATATTCTACAGAGATGGTCATTGTTCACGTTGTTCCCTGCCCCTAAATTCCAGATTAACCTAACAGAATGTTTTTGGAGTTTGGGGGATACTGGAAGAAAACCACACAAATATGGGAAAAACGTACAAACTCCTTACATATGTTGTCCATGGTTGGATTTGAGCTTGAGACCCCAGTGCTGCAAGGCAACAGTGCTAACCACTGAGCCACTGTTCTGCCTTCTAGTGCTCAATAGTATCTGCAGCTGTCAATAGCATCAACGCCAAAACACCAAAAAATTAAATAATTATTTTGGTAGTAAATCAAAAACAATACCACGCCAAAACACATATACTACCAAAAATACAAAAACTTTATTTAATCAAGAAAACACATATAACAGACAAAAATGATAAACAAAATAAAATACTATACAGTGACAGCTAAAAATGGTGGTAAGACAAGACACAACCTCACACTAGGTGGGAATAGAATAAATATATACAATATAGTATCAGCACCATAGTAAAACATCCATGAAACAACAATAGATGATGTCTAGTGATACATATGTATAGAAAGTAGAAGCTTAATAAATCCTAAAATAGGAAAAATACCCACCCAGAGGAGGCACCAAAAAGACCCCATGCATGCAATGCTGAAGAGCCAAAAAGGAGCAAGGGAATATACTAATCTGAAGACATTTTTATGTTCAAAATATATCTTCAGATCCGGTATTATAAATCATGTTCATTCTAAAACTATTTTATATGCTTCGTCTTCAGGCATCCCCATAATACATCATAAACACCACAAGGGACACAACCACCCAGTTACAGAATGTTATTATAGACATCAGATGACACTTCTATACATAATGTATAATAATCAGATCAGAGGTAAACATGTGTAAAAATACATAAATAAGAACTAATAACAAACCCCAGAGATGACTCAACAATCAAAACAACTGCACAAAAGATGTAAAGATCAATATCAAATATGTGCTAATATACCAAATAGTAGTTGTGCCTGTACTACATGCTCATGTGTATTGCTGAGAAATGCAGAGTGCAGTATACTGGCTCAGAAAAAGTCTATAATCCATAGACAGCTAACCAGGAAAGGAGGTAAAAAAAAAAAAATAGAGTTGAGTTGGCGCAGAGCACAGCCAAGCTGTTTTATCACTCTACAGTATATATTCTAGTGATTTATGCCTCAACACCCCTATTGACTAAAACATCTGATAAGTAACTATAATATGCCAGAAGCCTTTTAAACTGAATTACCTTTACAAATGATTTATACTATCCTGAAATGTTTAAACTATGAAGAACAAAAGACAACACATAAAAGGTATATAGCGATGGGATGTTATGACTTTAATCAATGTTTCATTAGTGAAGCACATTAGACTTTCCTTGAAACTTTGAGTTTAGTGTTTACTTAAACTTACAGTAACGATACCAATAATTGAACATTTCGGTTCTCAACTTACGATGATGGAAGGATCCTGTGGCAATCCCACTTGGGGAACAAAAAGGGACCCCAGCTATCTGAGAAAGACATCCAAGCATCTCCATTCCATATTCTGTAATACAAGATGTAAAATGTGAGGGCCGGCTATATCCTGTATAGAAGCTGAAAAATTAATGAAAAATGTATTCAAGAGCCCATATACTGCTGGCATTTATCATGCCAAAATATAAGAAAATAAAATACACATTTGAGGGGTTGTCAACCATTCGATAATTGACTGATTGCTTCCAAAAACAGTGCCACACCTGTACACAGGTTGTGTATGGTATTGCAGTTGCTCAGATAGTAACAAACTACAAAAGGTACAGTATGTGCATTCTGGTTACCTCATTAACCACTGTTGCTGATCTACTGTACCTTAACTGGAACACTATCTTTTTAGCTATTTACTATTATTATTATTATTATTTATTTTAAAGTGCCATTATTACCAGAGCGCTGTATATTCAAGGGGGTTATATAAATAACATATGTCAAACAAAGTACAATGGCAACAATAAATGACTAACAACTGGTACAGAGGGAGAGAGCACCCTGCCTGCGAAGGCTTACATTCTACAAGGAGGGGGGGAAGGAGACAACAGGTGAGGGGCGGACATGTTTGTGGGGTGGAGTAGTGGCAGTGGGGTTATTTTAGTTTATAGGCTATCCTGAAGAGTTGGGTTTTCAGGTTGCTTTTAAGACTATTGAAAGAGGGGGAAAGTTTGATGTGTTGAGGCAGTGAGTTCCAGAGTGTGCGGGAAGCACAGGAGAAGTCTGGGAGATGGTTATTAAAAGTTGTATTTATCTAGTACTCTATCTATGTGCTTTTATATACTTTTGTAGTATTAGTATTTCTTACATACTGTAAATGTCACAACTTTTGTCTTTAGTTTTATTGCAACCTAGCCCTAAACACTGCAATCAAGTAAATTTACAATACCAGACCCAACCCATGGACAGATGCCATTATAGGAAGAAAACAGCCATGTTTTTCTTGCCATGGACAACCCATTTAAACTAATAGGATTTCATAGGTGAAAAATTATCAAATATTCTGCATTATGTGGACAGTCACAAAAAAATTTCATTTAATTGACACCCTTTGCAGTTATAAAGTAATAGATCAAAAGCAGTAGATACAAGACAGGTAAGGCATTTTTTTTGTTGCCCAGAGCTCAATATTCTCTAAAACAAGCCCTGCCAGGAAATGTGGTGCTAGAATTGTCATTAGGCAAGGTATCCCGAGGCTTGTACTGGGGGTTATTTCTTACCAGTAGAGATGAACGAGCAGTAAAAAGTTCTAGTTCAATTAGAACCTTGAACTTTTGTGAGTTCGGTTCGAGGTTCTATTCGAACTAGAACTCGAACCCCATTAAAAAGTCAACTTAGTGAAGAAAATTTGGCTCTAAGAAAAAAAATGGAAGGCTAAAATACTTCATTCCTTTCAATGACTAGCTGAAAAGATGAGGGCAGCTTGCAAGCAGGGGCATAGCTATAGGAGGTGCAGTGGTAGCAGCTGATACGGGGCCCTGCAGCCTGAGGGGACCCAAAAGCCCCTTTGACAGATAGCAGGAGATTTGGAGACGGTGTGTTATACAATTACTGAACCCCCAAAACTGCAAAAACTGAACTTTTGGGCACTGTGTATGATTTAGCAAATCCAAGCACTCTGTATAATATATATCCAGGTATATGAGAGTTAAGCATTATGTGAGCCTGCAAGTGTTGCCAAATAACAGCTTCTGGGTGTGCAATACCAAACTCCCTAACTTTTGCTGTCTATGGAGAGAAAAATGCTATCTAAGAGCAGTCTGTACAGTACAGAGGGTGAGCTGAAAATGGCATTCACAAGGCAATACAGTGAAATATATAACATGGTCATGTGATTTTAGCAGCCAATGAGAGCCCTACACCTCAGCGATGACGTTTTTGACACTTGTGCTCTACATTGATTGGATGGCCGCCAAAAGTGCAGAAAGGTGATTGGATGGCCGCCAAAAGTGCAGAAAGCTGCTGAAAACGAAACTTAAAATGGCGTGTCCAACGAGAACTAGAACTTTTCTCAAACGAACAGTAAAAGGTTCGTTTCGAGTTATAAAAATTCAAGAAGTTCTACTAGAACTTAACTTTTCTAGAACAGTTCGATCAACACTACTTACCAGTGCCGCTGTCTAAGCCCCGGTTCACACGGCTTATTCAAGTTGCAATTGCGAGCCGGATTGCGCTCGCAATTCCGGCTTGAATAAGGGGCGGGGGCGGGTGCGCTGCCCGCCGGCCCCATAGACTTTCATTATCCACGGCGCGTATTGCGCCTGGATAATGTGCATGTCACTTTCTCCCCGCCTGGCGGCTTCGCCGGGCGGGGAGGATCGACGGAATCCACTGTTCTCTAAGAGAACGGTGGATTACCGTAATTACTGCAACGGATTTGTGCCGTACTGCAGTGCAAATCCGGCGCGCAGTACGGCGCCAATCCGCGGCCAAATAAGCCGTGTGAACGGCCCCTTAGTTTAAATTCCTAGGGCATTGACAAGTCTGATTCCTCCTCTTTGGCAGCATCTCTTGTGTTCCCCAACAGAGTCTCTTCTTCTCTTCACCTCTCCGCAGGCTGCCTCCTGCTGTAGCTCCTGCCCCGTGCCTCTAATCTCTTTGCACAGACATCAGAGTCAGCGCAAAGGAGAGACATGCTGTTCCTGAAGAGGAGGGACTCTGGCAAACTGAGGAATCTTGTAGACTGTGCTCTTGTATAGCGTGCTCCTGTTTTCAGCCCCAAGACAGGTAAGCCCTGCTCTTCTGCCCCACTGTAGTCCATGCTGGAAGAACTTTGACTTTTAGGGTGACATGCAGGGGCGTAACTTTGGTTCAAAAAGTGGGGGGGACCAATTTCCCCTCTCATCCCCTATCTTCCTATCCCTCCCTCCCTCTTTCACTCTCCTTGCCTTTCACTCCCCCTCCCTTCCCTTCTCTCCCCTCCTCTACCTGCAGTGAAGTGGCCCCCTCTGACCCAGCTAGGAGGTCTGAGGGAGTGCTGTGAGCTCCTCCACCAGGTCTGGGCGGAGTCCTTATGGCAAACACTTTTGGTGCAATCCATAAGGTTATGAGTGGCTCTCTAATTACTGAAGTTTAGAGCCGGACTGGGACTAAAAAGCAGCCCTGGCAATGAAACCGAACCGGTCCACCTGCATTATAACCCCTCTACATGGAAATAAAAGACAGTGTGCAATGCAGAAAATTTCGCTTAACCCCTCCCATCCCTCATCACTATTCCATTAAATTTGTAATACACACAATAGAATGAGGAAAATAAAAGAACACAATCTCACTGTACCCCTAGGAATAACTTTTCACATACTGCACCCCAGAAATTAATTATATTACACATGGGAGCCACAGACATTACATTACTAACTGCACCTTTCAAATTAATTGCACGTTGTACTCAAGAAATAATATAATTCATTATACCCCAAAAATGTATTAGATTACACACTGAACCCTAGAAATGAATTACATTACTCACTGTACTCCAGAGATTACATCACACCATACCGCAGAGATTACATTACACTGTACCCCAGACATTACATTACACAACGTACCTCAGAGATTACATTAGTCAATATACCACAGATATTAGATTACACACCATACCCGAGAGATTACATTACTCAGTGTACCCCAGAGATTACATTATACACCGTACCCCAGAGATTAATACATTACATGCCGTACACCAGATTGTACATTACTCACTGTACCCTAGAGATTACCACATTACCCGCTGTACCCCAGAGATTACTGCATTACACACTGTACCCCAGAGATTACATTACACACACTGTACAACTGAGATTACATTACACCATACCCCAGAGATGATTACATTACACTCTCTACTCCAGAGACTACATTAGACAAGGTACCCCGGAAATTGTGTCTGTAGATATTCATATATTGAACACAGACTGCACACTTAGGGTAAGTGCGACAAGCCTAGTGACTGGGACAGAGGGCCTTTAAGGTTGTCACAGGCGAATGTATGGCACGAAGGTATATGGTGGCCTTGTTCCCAGGCCCTGCCTGACTGCAAAAATGTTCCCTGCTACCCGACCCCACACAACGTCCACAGCTGAGACAGTCCCTGCAAACGTAGGCTTGAGGGTAACAGTTGCTTACTAGAAGCTGGAACAGTTGGTATAAAACAGAGTAATACTGGTACAGTCATGGAAAAATACAGCTTTGTTAATGAGCAATTAGGAGTAATCAGAGTCTGGAGCTGTATGAGCACTTTAGTACTTATAGAAGAGATGCAGATATGCTCTGGAAGTAGTAGTTTTAGAATCTTGAGAAGTTGGGAGTAGTAGTAGGGTAGTAAAGAGTTGTTACAGACCTGATCCAGAGGGGTGAGACCTTCAGCTGGACGAGACACGGGTCAGAAAATACTGAACTTGCGACCTGAGAACTTGACGCTGCCAATGCACACTGGTTACAGGAGGCATGGACCACTGACATGGAAGCCAGGACAAAATTAGTCAGAGTTGGGGGACCCTCAAACACACTTCCGACTGGAAAGCAGGCTCTTAAATAATATATATGGGTAGTCCTACTGGAAACTGAAGTAGACCCGTGGAAATCCTTGTTGCTTGCTGGATACAGGTTAAAGTAAGAAGTTGAAAAGATACTAGGCCGCAGCCAGGCTGTGGTACAGGAGAGATGTGCTCTCTGTGGAGTCTCTAGCGTCAATCACTCCTTCTGGAACTTTCCAGCTCAGACTGGTTACTCTGAGGCTGCAAAGAGAGCTCCTCTGATTGGCTGACATGGCTGACATGGCGTATATTATCATTTGCACATATGACTTATGCTCTTTTTTTGAAATACAGGAAACCTCGGTGATATTAGATGAGGGCTGTAGATATATGACTATGTGGGATTTTTGTGTTATCCTACATCTGATCCGCGGCTTTTGGGGTCACTAAGGGATCGGAGGCATATAATTGTGTGTTGATTTGAACTTTCCTGCATCTGTTTATGTCATCTGACCTGTGACCCCTGTTGGTATCTCTTTGGAGTAGTGTATCTGAAATTGGCCCTTATATTATTAGTATATGTGATTTGTTCTACGATTCCTTACATTATATCTTATGTATTTTTGAAAAAGGGACTGGACAGAAGAACAATAAGGCGATTCCCTGAATGGTGGGGCCGACCTTTTCGGGACGATTACCCTACCTCAAATTAGGGTTATCGTAGGGCCTTGGAAGGGATAGATACTACCCTACTCCTAGATTATATCTTAAGTGGCGATCCAAGCTGCATGTGAAGGTTTTTAGACTATTTGTTTTATGGGATTTGAATAAAAGTTATATTTTAGATATAGGGTTTGTAGGTTTATTTGCAGTGACTTTTTGTTTCCAAACTCTGAATTGTTTATTGGATTTCTCAGTGATTGTTCTGACATGGCTGAGCCACTTATCCAATCAGGTTACTAGCTGATTTAACTCCTTGTTGCTCTAAACAGTGGGCAAAGTAAATGCAAGAAATATACAGTTTTGGACTAGAATACTGTAGGAGAAACACACAAGAACAATTGCAATAGAATGAAATAAAGAAACATCTGGGATTTAAGTATGTGAGTTCACAGTGAAACTAGGCGTAGAGGGGTGGACTAGTGAGCAAGTTGTAGGGGCTGTAAGCTACTCACGAAACAGGTAGACGGGACAAGGTTCCATTTCGGGGCACTGCATAAGCTCACATGATGGTTTTTCAGCACTGACTGTCGTTTGCTTGTTGGAATTTCGGTGCTTGCAAATGCAGAATTCCGATGAGCAAGCGACCCAGGCTGCCCAAGGCAGATTTCTGCCCCCTATCCTTCAGTGCGGTTAGTGCGTAAAATGACTTGAAGAATTCTGTGTAGGCGCTGACAGTACGTGCCGAAAATACTCAAGTAAAATCAGTGTCATCTAAACAACGACACTGATTTTACATAGTGTATAATGTAAATCAGTTTCCTGCCAGATTGGACGCCGATTCTGAGGCAGATCCAGCACTGAATCCATCCCAGAATCAGCATTCATGACTTCTGCATAAATGCACCCCTAAGGTGTTTACACAGCGTATAGCAGGGCATGCTGTGCGCTCTGCTATATGCCGGGTGTTTTAGAAGTACACGCTGGCCAGTCCACACTTCTAAAATGCTGCGGGGCCGGCCACATTCACTTTCATTTTCCCCGGCGCGTAAGTGCAGGGAAGAAGTGACATATACAGTACATACACATCTACATCACACCTCTCACATACAACGCCTAGCACCCTTGTCCCCTCCTTACCCGTAGTCTGGTGCAGTTGGCATTCGGCAGGAGCTTCTCTTCTTCTCCAATGAGGGCTGAGCATAGGGGTAGTGGTATACAATGGAAGGGAAAGATACAGCCCCAGATACAGAGTGTGCTGGACTGTGAGCAGCATTCTGATTGGTAAAGCAGCTCCTGCTGACTCCTGCTCAACCAATCAGTGCTGCTCTCACTCTGCACTAACACTTGAGGCTGCTATCTACTCTGTCCCCCCAAGATGCACAGAAATATAGGAGGCAAAGGGATAACATCTTCCTCCTCTGTGCTCTGCTCTCCCCACTTACCATATTCTCATGCTTTCATATGGCTTATATTTTATTGAAAGGGTTAAAAAGTGGGGGGACCAGTCCCCTCTGTACCCCCCTAAAGTTACACCTATGGCGACATGTATGCATCATTTTTTTTTTGCACGCATTAGTAGATTAGAATGTGCCTGAATCTATGAACCAGTTCTACTGCGGGTCATAGATTTAGCGCTTTCTAGCTGCACAGTTTACCTGTTCCAGCAGTAATGCGCCTAGATTTTCCGCACTAAATCTATAAATGTTTAGTTTAGTAAAGTTATTTGACAAAACTCCAGCACGCCCCTGATCTCAGGCGCTTTACAAAGTTCTGTGGGTGCTCTGATATTGGAGTGCACCTGTTTAAAAACAGAGTGAAAGGGGCAGCCCCGTTCCTACATGTCGCCCTTAGTACTCAAATGTGTATTTATTCATTTCTGGGCAATGCTGGGGCTTGTAGTTCTTCAAAGAAAAAAAAAAAAAAATCATCTCCATTATCCATTGTTTTACTTCTGGCTCCCAAAATTTAGTAGGTGGACATTCACTAACACTGCGCCGACATGAAGTCACAAGCAACAGTACATTATAGTCATTTTGGGTATTCTTAATACATAATTCCCAGATTTAGGTTTGAAATCATCCTTCATGTTAAGTTGAATCCCTAAACCAGAGACACCAACCCCATCGCATTGTTTTTTTTGTTTTTTGTTTTTTTACCTTGGCTGAAATTTTTTTGAGGGGAACAGGTGGCAACTTTATGTGGTGCTCTGTTCTGTAAAATGTACTATAAGGGCTCATGAGCATGTCATCATGCCACTGAACACCATATAGCAGACTTTTTTCTAACGCCTCTAATGATACATAGTGGCGCAGATGTAATAATACTGTCTACTATTTAGTGTAAACTTATGACTAGACACTTGGAAAAAGTGCTAGGTTTATTACAGTGGTTCACACTGTATGATAAATATAATGCAAGTTTAGACACTTCTATCTATTTTATACCACTTATTAGTTAACTTAGTTTGTGCCAACCAGAATGGCATCCAAATTTTAGCACACAACACTGAAGGGTAAAGGGGTTTTGCCACGAAGTAAAACTGACGTGGGAATTTTGTAAATGAAATAATAAACATTTTCACCATTCATCATTATTAAAAATTCTGCACCGTTTTTGTTTTAGCCGCTCCCTTAGTGATCCATTGTTTACAGCTCGTCTCCAGGGGATACGACCAGGGCTGTGAGCTCCTCAGTCCTGGTCGCACATGCTCAGACATCACCTCTCCTCTCAGGCAGCTACTGAGTGTTCAAACTCCAGGTGCTGTCATTTTACTCCTGTCCTCTGTGATCCTTAGTAATTCATCAAACAGTGCAAATAAATAAAACAAAAGAAACCTCAATGAGGTCTGTGCATTGATAAAGAGAAATAAAATCCACAGGTTTGATTCCTGCTGGGATATGAACTGAGGACCCTTGTGCTGTGAGGCAAAAACTTTACCTCTGAGCTACAAGGTAGCTACTTACAGTTCTACACATAAACAGACCTTTCTTTGACTAAAGAGGGGAAAGGCCTGGTGATGTCATCCTGCTGGGTCACATGATATGCAATTCAAACAAATCACACACGCCCCCTTCTGACCACACAGAACTGAAGAGCTGGATGCAGGAGGTATGAAATGAGATCGTGGCAAAACCCCTTTAAGCCATGCCTCATTTTTACGAAACCATGCCCTCTTTGTCAGACATGGAGTTAAAGTGTCTAAATGGATGACAGTGGTGTCCATTGAAAAAACAGGTTCTACTTCTGCAACTGAGATTCCGAACAGAACCTTAAACGAAAATAGGAAAGAGGCCTAAGGCCAAATATAGTTCACTGAGGGCCTTGTGGAACCAACACTTTTCACTATGAAATGATCCTATTGAGTCTGTCATACCTGAAGCTGCTAGTGGAACAAATATGTCAATGTGACCACCATCTTTCTCTGCTTGCACGCAGCTCCCTAGTTTTTCCCAAAAGTTCCTAATGTTAGAACTTAGGACGCTCTGAGAGTTTATTCTTATACCTGGGGAACAGAAAGCAGAAAGAAATGCTTATTACACACTTTATCATAAATGTGCTCCGATGCTTACATATATACTTGGTATTGGTACAAGGGACACATCAGCGTCCAAAATCCTGTCTGGATCCTTTATTGCAGAAACCATTACATGATGGACACCTAGTGGACCCGACAGATGTCATTGACTACAATTGGGTTCATTGGGTTTATGTCATAGTGTCCATCATTTTAATAGAAAGATTAGTGCTGCATATTGTGCTATTTTTGGGCATATTTGAGAGAATTTGCGACAGAGACTCTGAACTGAACCTCTGACGCAGATGTAAACTGGGTATTACAGATAGTACATTTGCCATTGTACTAATTGCTGTTTCTCTGACATAGTGTATCTGATGCTGTATTTTATTACTATACAATATTATTGTTCAGTTCCAAAATAGATATTGACACTGCCGCTTTAAACAGGTTGTACCACAACAGAAATTACTTCCCAATTAATAGATATTGCCAAAATAGTAAATTTTGCAAATATATGTACTTATCAAAAACTCCTACGCCTGGTTAATTTAGCCTACTGTTTATCCCTTGTTGCTACCGTAGCAGTTACATCCATCTGATGCTTTTTCTTTTATATGGTTGAGCAATGAGCATGCCTAGTTTATACTACTGGGAGCCTCCAAACTACTGCTGACTGCCACTTAGAAGTAAGGGGTAGTGTGAACTGTAGTTGCGATCAGTAGAGAAATAGTCATGTGACAACAAAAAGTGGAGGAGTGGGGCATAGTGGCAAGGACAAAAGATGATTTAAGAGTTATTTTTATCTGATACATATATTATTTAACTAAACTACATGATATGCAATGTTTTGAGTGTAAGCTTGATCATGGTAAAACTCCTTTCACCTCAGGCCTCATAAGTAACCATATAGTGTTGAGCTATTGCATCTTATGGTGCATAATATTATTACCAGTCTAAAGGGGCTCAGGTAAAAATGAGATTTGGCCTAATGCGCTGATTTTCATCTATAGAGTATAGTTGTTTCTTTATTAATATAGTCCGGAATACTTTCCATGCTGCATGAATGAATGTGCACAATTAGACTTTCTCAGGCTGTGCCCTGTGGTTCCAATCTGCTAACAGTACATTTAAGCTACATACTGTATTTTGTTGCTGTCGATTTCAGTGAGATTACTGGAACTGTTAGGAACCCTATTGCGTGTTTGCATGTGGAACCAATGTAGAAAACCGTGTGCACTCATTAGCAACTGAGAAAGCCATTTGTTAACAATACTACAATTGCAGATGGAATATCATCCTGAAAAATCTGATATAGCAAAAATGCATGCAGCTTTCAGTTACAGTATTTTATGTGTTAATCAACTGCAACCCAACTGCACCATCTGAATAGACCCTTAAACTTTTATGAAAACGCTGGGGCCCTTTAAACAATGGCTTAATCGGCGTATAGTGCTAAATGATCTAAAACGCCACTACGGTGTTGTGTATCAGTGCTGTTTGGATGTGCTATTTGGATGTGCTGTTTAAGGGTATGTTCACACGGCATTTGGGAAATACGTATTTGGGTATTTCATTCAGTTTTCATTCATTTCAATTTAAAATAAGTATCGTTGTACATACGTTACTGTATTGCGTTTTATGGATTTGTAGAAAGAACTGACATATCAATTCTTGAACCGTTTTACGCATTTAAAAGCCAATAGAAACAATAGGGATACATTTTTGCAGTCCAGAAAACATATCCAAATATGTACCACACTTTGTGGTATGTATTTGGATACGTTTCACGCAATAAGTTTTACGTATTGTAACAAAGTATTCAACACGTTGTGTGCACATACCCTAACTATGTCTATTTTGGGTAGTGCATTTAGAGGAATGGCTGCCTCAATCTTAGCTGTGTACTCTTCCCCAGCTGCCTTAAGTAATTTAATCGGTATAGCTTGATCCTATGGCCCAGAATGTATTGTCAGCTTTGGCCACATGAAGAGGCAACGCTATAAATAGAGTCACACCTTATGAGTTTACCTTGATGTAACAGGAGGGGTTATACAGTTTGATCAAAATGTGCACTAGGAACCTCAAATTTATACATATAGGGTAACATGTATGATCTAGGTGCAAAGAGGTCAATTCTAAATAACTTTGAAGCAGTGTAGAATGCGGAAGAATGTATGAACCTGTTCAACAAAGTGCTGCGGGCGCCACAAAATGTGCCTCATTTTGGAATGCGCCTACTTACACATCTAAAGAACATGGCTGCAGCCTGCAACAGTTTTTGGGCAGAAAGGACACCAAAATACTGGCGCAGCCCCATACATACATGTCACCCTTAGTGACTATAGCAGTGATGCAGTTCAAAATATGCCACAAATTCCATATTTGCATGATCTTTGTGCCTGCTGTGCTTGTTGTAGGTTTTTGCTTTTCAGTGCCTATAGCATGCATCAGTGCATTTGTTTCATTACTGTTCGGTTGTGCTAAGTAACTTTGTCCTTTTTGATCTTATAAAGTGTCTAACAAATGTAACAAGACCAAAATACGATTTTGTTCAATAATTTACTCTAACAAGACTGTGGTAAAATTTGGAAATTGGTCAAACAAGCTAAAGATTCTTAAAGATCTGTATTATTTTCTTTCTCATATCTGTCGACCCAGATACATACATGACTGGTTATTTAATGTAAGATTAGCCTTGTAGTCCAATGTGATTGTTTGATGTAGCCATATACTTTATTAGGCCTCAGCTACACTTTTGTAGTGCTATTGGATTGATGTAAGCTATAGAGCAACAGCTGCAGCCCAAAGGAATACATAGAGTTGAATGTAATCTTATGTACTGCAGTGGTCACTTCGCAGCTTGATTTTCACCTGTATTGTGCCATTTCATCAGAAGCCCTTACCCTGTGCTAACTGGACTTCTTGAGAATCTCCATCTGCAATAAGCCCAATGCTCTGTGCTGTACGCCCATCTATAGCCTTTTCCACACAGAAAAGCAGACTTTCAGGTGTCGTCCCATAGTAGTCATAAACTATAGGTATCACATTGGGTTTCACAGCGTCTAGAAGAACCTGCAGGAGCAAATAGAGATAAGCCTTCTAGCACTTAATATGAATTACAATACATGTCACATAGAAGTACCTCATATGCTGGTAAATGGGATGATATTAACACCAGGTAAAGCTGATCAGATGAGCATGGCGACACATACTGATAACGGAAACTGCAGGATTGACGGTTGGATGAAGCTGGGAAGTAGTTTGGTCCAGCTACCTTCTGCCTAAGAAAAGGAAGGCTGTGAAGTACACATACGCTTCATATATACATCACATAACAGAACTACTCATAATCATAGTTTTGTCCCAAATGCCATAATCAGAACGGTTTTTCATGAGTTTAAAGGGGTCTCTGAGAGGCGGTGTGTTTTCTAGCTTGATTGTTATTTCAGGCTAGTGGTGTTTCGCTGATATTATCCTGCTACTAGGCTGAACTGGGTTGGGAAAGACTAAGGTTATGTTCACACGATGTAATTTCAGCGAGTATTTCACATTGTATTTGCGCTCTAATATGAGGGAGATGCGCCCCGAAATTACAGTAATCCATAGTTCTCATAGAGAACTATGGATTACGCCTCCTCTCCCCGCTCGTACAATATGATCGTATTGTACGCACAGGGAGATAAGTGACATGTCAATTACCTGTGGCGAATACGCGCCAAGAGTAATGACAGTCTATGGGGCCGGCGTATCAGCGCGACTCCCGAACACCTGGCGTAATTGCGGGGCGTACAGTACGCCCCGCAATTACGCCATGTGAACATAGCCTAAAGCTCAGTGTGCCGGCAACTTCTACCTAAGTCACAACTACCAATGGTAAGGGCTGGTGTAAAGATCCTCTGTTCCAGCCCTGCATTGTTTCCCCTGTTTTTCTCCAGTTCATGCTGAAACTTGTGCTTTTGTGAATTTGGCCAAATAACCCTTCCATTTTATAAGAAATAGCATAGAGGAATCAGCCATCACTGCTAAAGCACATAGATGATTGTTAACTTAGGAAACCATCTATAAACCTGGACGATAATCTGTTGTATTGTTGAAATGAAGCAAAATCAGAAAGAAACATATTTGTAAAGACTATTTATTCACCTGTGCATACATGTTTAAAGCTAATCAATAAGATGGGCATACCCCTTTAATTAATACAATTTGTAGCTTTTAGCAGCATAAAAGTCATTTTGCAAACATGACTAACCTCATTCTAATTCAAGAAAATTATTCACTGATAGTGTCCACTTTAAAAGGAAAAGTCAACCATATACATTCTTGTCATGGTAACTACTGCATTGTGTTTAGCAACACAAATTGTTGTATAGAAGAACCATAAATGGACCCTTTAACCATGCTTTGTTATACTATTGTGTTCTTTACCCTCGTCTCCATCACTAGCCTTCCTCTCTCTGTTATTATTCCTTCAACTTTATTCCATAGGAACATAGAACAATGGCAGCAGAAAAAGACCTTTGTATTTTATCTTAGGATAGATAAATATTTACCCTAGAATTTTAATTAATAAAAAAGTATCATTCAAATGTCCTTCAAATTTAAATCATCACTCACTATGTGGCAAATTTATACTTCAGGGGGTATTCCCATCACATTGATTAGCTTTAAACATGTAGGCAAAGGTCACTAAAGACTGTTACCAAATACAATGCTGTTCTGATTTTGCTTCATTTCAGAGTTAGAGCAGTTCTTCATTCCTTTTTGTTTACATGAGATCTCTTTGGCCATGTCTCTGCTCTAATAGTGGCCGGGATGGTTATGACAATCCCGGCTGTGTCTTGTCAGCAGCACAGGAGCTGGTTTATCTTTCTCACTGACAAACTTTAACCCCTTAGATCTCTGTAGCCTTCTGACCTTCTGGTAAACCCTTCCATCACTAGTGTCCCTCCAACAGGCTCAGCAAGGAATAGCAAAGCTGTTCAATGCTGTAGAACCATCCACAGCCTGAATAGGAAGTGGAAATCTGAAGCTGGCTGTGAAATGCAGGCTCTATAAAAACAGCCAGGTGGGAAAACCCCTTTAACTGTGTCCTTAACCACCAATGTAATTGGAGAGTAATATTAACCCATATACTGCCCTACCTACATATCAAACATATAATCAACTATCTCAGTATCAAAAGAATATACAATCCATGGCACTCGCCACAAAACTGATGATGCGCCAATAGACTTGAAACAGCCGTCAGCTGTACCGTCTATGTTTGACCTTCCCTGTATGTGCTGGACTTTTATGTGAAATAAATATGTCAAGATTTGTGGTGAGTGCCGTGGATTATATATTCTTTTGTAGCAAGATTGTTTTCAAGTCTGCTCGTTCTCCACTGAGCACCGCAGTGATGTTTCTAAATAAGTGTATTGCATTGTTTCAGTGTAATATGCGGCTGAAGAGAGTGGCGTCTCGGGTGGTGCCGATTGCTTAACCCTTTCTATATCGGACTGATATAATCAACTATGCTTGCATTGATGTAAAATCTTAAAAGGAATGGACACATATGTACCTTTTAGGCAGTGACTTAATGGACTGCTCTACCAGTTTCTTTTCCAGGGCCAATGTAAAACTGGGAGTATGGTTTACTTCTTCTTTCATCCGACTTGTAAGAGCTTTTTCAAAACTTTTGTCTTGATCCTAAAGTTTTTACATAGATGTATCAGTTTTAGTTTTTTTTTTTTTTTAATTGAGATATCTAATGTATTGCCATATATGTAAGACACAAAGGAATGATTATAGTTAAAAAAGTGAGAACAGAATAGAGTTTATCTAAAAAGTTATTAATTACTTTATATCTTTATAACACTTGAAGCAATGATTATAGAGATAAATGATACAAATCTGTTACCAATACTGGGAGATTAGGAGCTGACAGTATGCTGTTCATTTTTTAAAGGACTAGTCCCATCTAGCTTTTTTCCCTGCTCAGCTACGCTTGGTACTCCCACAAAGGTGAATGGAGAGAGCAGCATTTGTGGCCAGCTCTACGTTCACTGTGGCTAGCATAGTCTCAGACTGGACAAGAAAAAAGGCAGATGGGAGTACTCTTTTAAAGGCAAAGACACTATTCAATAAGCTTGTGAGGATTAGAAAGTATGTCAAAGTTGCATAATGGTTCATGTAGTGATTACATTTTAATTTACATAAGACTGGACAACCCATTCATGTACATAGTAACAAAACAATTTTCTTTCACCTTGATAAGCCAGAGAGAAGACTGCAAAGCAGCCTGGTCAGTCATACTCATAGATGTAGTTAGTGCTAATCTGGATTTTATTGCTGATCTCCATGTTCCGCTCATCCAAGGAGGTCTGGTTTTAAATAGCTCTCCTGAAAAAAAAAAAAAAAGGTGCTTCATAGCATTACAAGCACAATGCATCAGCACATATCTAATTTTCAATGCAGAACACAATAAAATACAATGAATGCTTGAAGGTTTTTCATCTTGCTGTTTCCACAGTAATTGATTGGCTTCCCTTGCTTCAGGTCCCCACTTCCTATGCAGGATGTGGGCTGTTTCTCAGCACTGACTGACATTTCAGCTCTGCTTTCTCCTATTTCTAGCTGTGCCTGTTAGGCCGTGTTCACACGGCTTATTCCCGACGGATTTGTGCGCCGTCTGGAGCGCACAAATCCGCCGTGACTAAGGGGCGGGACGGGGGCGGGGCCGGAGCGCAGCGGGGACGCCGCTCCCAGTCCCATAGACAATACATTGTTTACGGCGCGTACGCGCCGTAAATAATGTGCATGTCACTTTCTCCCCCCGCGGCGGATTCGCCGAGCGGGGAGGAGCGACGGATTCCAATGTTCTCAATGAGAGCAGTGGATTACCGTAATTGCTGCCACGGATTGGCGCCGTACTGAAGCGCAAATCCGGCGCGCAGTACGGCGCCAATCTGCGGCAGAATAAGCCGTGTGAACGGGGCCTTAGATGGATCTTAGTAATGGAGAGCTTTGAATAAAGGGACACTGTACCAGCAGGACAGCTGGCTATAGATGTGCCCTAGCAGAGCTGTATTTGTATGAAAGGAAGCTCCTAGTGAAAGAAAAATAACTTACATGTTGCCAAGACACACTTATCTGTATAGCAAAAAGACAAATATGTTCAGACAAACAATGGTGCTCACCCTTCTATTTGATAGATGGTAGATCAGGGTATTTTTACGGAATGAATGGGTCTCACATGATGTGCTTGGATTAGCTGTGGATCCAACAGCCCAGAGATATCCAGAAAGCAGGGAAATATCCAGCACCAACGTGGTAATAAAAGATAGCTCTTTATTTATATATTTTTTTTAAATTCATAGGTGTGCAATCCAAGGTAAAAAATGCATAGCGAGACACACTGTATGTGTGCCAATGAACACCTGGATGATTCACAGGTTTTTAAACCAATACAGTGTACTCAGTAGCTGGTGCCTTCACTCCCTGAAGTATGGAGGTCTGAACAGGCCCTAAAGAGAGGAAACATTAGTGTAGGAACCCACCTGCATTTGAGGTCCCCTTGAAGATCGGGAGGTGGGCTTAAGCAGTTTTGATAAAAAATGTGAACTAAGAACCTCAAAAAAAAAAATTCATATATCCTAAGTAGCAGAAATGCTTTTACAAAAAGTCCTATGTGCCATTTGATAGTTTCTTTAGTTGATAGTGTGCTACTGATATCGGAATGTGTATGTATGTTGCTGCCACACCAGTGTGCACCTATGCTCATTTTTTTCAAAAAAGTTTTTGGATGTGCAAAGCCAAATATTGTTTTCTAGCTTGTCCATATGCGGGAGTGGCTGCCTCCTTGTTGGTTTTTCACACTCCACCCACCTTCACAGGTTTTTAAATCAATGCAGTGTACTTAGTAGCTGGTGCCTTCATGCCCTGAAGAATGGAGGTCTGAACCTGCACTAAAGAGAGGAAATATTAGTGTAGGATTCCACCTACATTTGAGGTCCCCTTGAAGAATGGGAAGTGGGCTTAAGCAGTTTTGATCAAAAATGTGAACTAAGAACCTCCCAAAAATTTTCATGCATCCTAAATAGCAGAAATGCTTTTTCAACTTTTTGCTACTGATATTAGAATGTGTATGATTCTGTTGTGTCTCGCTATGCATTTTTTACCTTGGATTGCACATCTATGAATTTTTTTAAGAAAATATAAATAAAGGTCTATCTTTTATTACCATGTTGGTGCTGGATATTTTCCTGTTTTTTGGACACTTGTCTGTATATTTACCTATCAAGATAACAGTGTCACTAAAGCGCTGACAGCAGAGTGCAAGGCTATTGAGCTCCTCCAGTAACTCTAAAAGGTTTCGGTTTCTCCCAGTAAGCTCCCTTTATGCTGGTAAGCCACAGTGGGTAGTAAATTTATGATCCCACCCACTACTAGAGCAGAGAGGTGGTCCGCAGCCTCAGAAACTTTCTGTAAACAAGCAGGAGATAAAAACTGCTGTATCTTTGAACTTAAGTAAAATCAGAACAGAAATGTATTTGGTAATAATGTTTAACTTTGTCTACATGTTTACAGCCAAACAATAAGTTGAGAATACCCCTTCAGTCCAAAAATGAGATTTATGAGATTTTCCAAGTTTGCTGAACAAGGTTTGAATAAGATTATATTTATTCACAGCTATAGTTCTTTGTCTTTTGCTGTAAAGAGGACAGTGTAATGTGGTCTAATTCTGTATTACCTTTAGCTCTAGTTCAAAGTTGTCTTTCCCGAGCCTTGTTTGCTCCAGTTTTTGAAAGGTTCATAAAAAGGACTTGGATACGAATAAAGGTAAACTAAAATAGTGCACACAAATCTAATGTACATAAAGATATGGGATGTCAAAAGGTTCTATTGCCAGGGTACTGTTCAGTTTACATTATGATAAGTATGTTTAGTCATTCAAATACTTGGGAACCATAGAACATGAAGCAATAGTAAAGCTTGTTTCAGTGTATCCAGGTTAGTTAATATGTAATACAACTAAATTAGATTTTATTATTGTAGTCTAGAGAAGATTGAGGAGCACTTTAATGTACTAAATCACTATGCTGTCTGAATAGTAATGGCTGTAGTATGACACTTTGCATTCTTAAAAAAAAAAAAAAAAAACAACAAAAGACTATAAATTCAGGTTTTTGAGAGGAGTTAATCCAAACCCCAACGCTTCTCTCACTGTGGTACACCAAGCAGAGATGTAGGTACAGTATGCAGGATGCACACTAGAAAACAGGGTTTGTGTCTGCATAACTTATATTTTGGAGGCAGGTAACGATGAGAAATTCTTGTTTCCTGACTACAGTAAAATAAATAATTACTTGATCCCTTGCTGATTTTGTAAATTCATGACAAAGACATGAACAGTCTATAATTTTAAAGGTAGGTTATTTTAACATTGAGAGATGGAATATCCAAAATAAAATCCAGAAAATCACATTGTATAAATTATATAAATTTGCATTTTGCTGAGAGAAATAAGTATGTGCTCCCCTACCAAAAATTAAGAGTTCTGGCCCCTATAGACTAGTTAGACACTCATAATCAACTCATTACCAGCTGTCTTAAATATTCACCTTTATAAAAGACCCCTGTGCACAGACTCAATTATTCAGTCAGACTCTAACCTCTACAACATGGGCAAGACCAAAGAGCTTTCTAAGGATGTTCAGATGAGACAAAAATTTAGCTCTTTGGCATTAACTCAACTCACCGTGTTTGGAGGAAGAGAAATGCTGCCTGTGACTCAAAGAACACCATCCCCACTGTCAAGCATGGAGGTAGAAACATTATGTTTTGGGGGTATTTCTCTGCTAAGGGCACAGGACTACTTCACCGCGTCAATGGGAGAATGGATGGAGCCATTTCCCGTAAAATACTGAGCGACAACCTCCTTCCCTCCGCCAGGACATCAAAAAATGGATTTTTGTACTTACCGTAAAATCCTTTTCTCGTCCGATTCATTGGGGGACTCAGCACCTTGGGTATAGGCCCTTGCCTTAGGAGGCAGAAACTAGGCGGACCAAATGCGTTGGGCCCGCCCCGGTGGCCTATATCCCTCCTGCTTACGCCAGGCTGATCAGTTTGTACAAAAGCCGTGGCTGAGAGGAAGAAAGCACACCGAGTCCATGGAGTAAAAAATGAGGGTGGGATCTGTGTCCCCCAATGAATTGGACGAGAAAAGGATATACGGTAAGTACAAAAATCCATTTTTCTCGCCAATAATTCATTGGGGGACGCGGCACCTTGAGATGAATAATAGCAGTCCCAGAGGATGGGAAAACAAAGGATCAACAACTCAGGAATTAATCAGCAGTGAAAAACCTTACCAAACTGCTGCTTGGAGTACCTTACGGCCGAGGCTTGCATCAGCCGAGGCCAAGGTATGGATCTGGTAGAACTTAGAAAAGGTATGGACCGACGCCCAGGCGGCAGCTTTACACACCTGTAGCGCTGAAGCCTGATGCGGAACCGCCCAGGAGGCACCAACCGCTCGTGTGGAGTAAGCAGTGACTCGAAACGGACGAGGCTCCCCCCTAGACTGATAGGCTTTAGAAACTGCAGACCAGATCCAGCTGGCAATGGTGGCCTTATAGGAACGACAAAGAGGGCTTCGGAGCGCCTAAAGGATTCCGTAACAGAGAGGTAGATCCGAACGGCCCTGACCACGTCTAAACAATGCAACGCCCGCTCTCGAGGATGAGAGCGCGACGGACAAAAAGAGGGCAGAACTGTGTCCTCATTAATATCAAACAATGACACCACCTTAGGGAGAAACGAAGGAACAGGATGCAAAACAACCTTGTCCTTATGCAGAACCAAAAAAGGGGACTTGCATGATAAAGCCGCCAGTTCATACACTCATCGGACGGAAGTAATGGCCTCCAAGAAGGCCTTCCACAAAATCAAACGCAGGGAAACCTTCCGTAGTGGCTCAAAAGGTTAAGACTGCATGGCTTCAATACAAGATTTAAATCCCATAGTTCGACAGGCCTACGAACCGGAGGGACTGAATGCGCGACCCCCTGCAAAAAGGTTTTATCCTGTGCGCGGGAGGCTAGTTTGTGCTGAAACAAAACTGAGAGAGCAGAAATCTGACCTCTGAAGGAGGACAGGCCGAGCCCGAGCTCCAGGCCTGACTGCAGAAATGACAGCACCCTTGGAGAAGAACATACCAAGGGTTGAAACTTCTAGGCCTCAGCCTAGGCAAAAAAAAGCCTTCCAGGTATGGTAATAGATCCGGAAGGACTGAGGCTTGTGCACCCGAATCATGGTCTGGATAACAGAATCCGACAACCCCTGAGATTTTAATATCGCTGTTTCAACAGCCACGCTGTCAAATGCAGCTGCGGTAAGGTAGGGTGGAACAGGGGCCCCTGTGAGAGAAAATCTGGACGCAACGAAAGAGGCCAAGGAGCGTCTGCCAGTAGGGCGATGAGATACGCGTACCAGGACCTGCGAGGCCAGTCTGGGGCAATGAGAATAGCGGGTACCATCTCGGACTTGAGGCGCTTGAGCACTCGAGGGAGAAGAGGCGATGGTGGGAACAGACTGACCAGAGTGAACTGACTCCAAGGAAGGACCAGCGCATCTACCGCTAGGGCCAGGGGATCCCTGGCTCTGGCTACGTAGTTCAGTAGTTGGTGATTTAGGTGAGACGCAAACAGATCGACGTCTGGCGTCCCCCACTTTCGGCAAAGGAGGTGAAAAACCTCCGCTAGCAGTGCCCACTCCCCGGAGTCGATCACCTCAGTCGAACGATGATCGGCCAACCAGTTTTCTACCCCGGGATGAAAACTGCTGACAAGGCTGGCACTGACCGTTCCGCCCAGCGAAGAATCATCACGGTTTCCCGGAACACTGTTGGCTTCTGCTGCCGCCCTGATGATTTAAGTAGGCGACTATCGTGGCATTGTCGGACTGAATCCGAACTGGGTGCCCCCGAATGAGAGGGGCCCATACAAATGGCCCCGAGCTCAAGAATGTTGATCTGAAGACCGGATTTGCTGAAGGACCAGCGACCCTGAGTCATCCGGGAGCCAAAGATGGCGCCCCACCCTGACGCACTGGTATCCGTGGTGATGACCAGCCACTGTGGGGGTAGAAACGACCTCCCCTGATGCAACGCAGGGGAGATTAGCCACCAGTCTAGGTCGGCTCGCACCCGGGGTGACAGACGAACCGTCATGTCCAAGGTCATTGGAGACCAGTCCCACCGGGACAGGATCGCCTGCTGCAGAGGGCGAGAGTGAAACTGCGCAAAGGCCACAGCCGCGAAGGCAGCCACCATCCTGCCAAGCACCCGCATGCAAGTGCGGTGTGTATGGGGTGAGACCCAAAAGCAGAGATACGTCCGACCGTAACTGCTGGATCTTCCCTGGTGGGAGAAACACTCTGGCCACCTGAGTGTCGAGAATCATTCCCAGAAACTCCTTCCTCTGCACTGGGATCAGACAGGACTTGTCGAAATTGACTACCCACCCGAAGCGCACCAAGGCGTCCAGGGTGATCCTGATGCTGTCTAGACAGGTGTGACGAGACGGAGCCTTCACCAGGAGGTTGTCCAGATACGGGATAATAGTCACGCCCCTCATGTGGAGGATCGCTATCAGGGGTACTAGGACCTTTATGAAGACCCTTGGTGCAGTCGCGAGGCAGAACGGCCGAGCCTTGAACTGAAAGTGCTGCGAGTCTACCGCGAAACACAGAAAATGCTGGTGGGCCTGGGAAATAGGGATGTGCAGATACGCGTCCCTGATGTCCGGGAAAAAAAACACCGCTGGGGACAAACGCTTAACCGGACGCTGATGCAGCAGGCTAACATACCCGCTTCCCAGTGCCAGCTCTGGCTAAGCGGAGGAAACGCATTCCTCCCCCGGGACATCCCCCCCCAGGTCAAAAGGGGCAGCCCTGGGGGCTGCACGAAAATAGAATTCCTGCTGCCACCCAAACTGTATCAAAGAAAAAAAAAACAGACCACCCACAAAATGGAGGAAGTTACTCACCTATCCGACGTCTTCGGGCATCGCGGCATCACCCCTTCAGTACCATGCACCCAGAGGTGAGGCTACCGGAAACCGTAAAAGGCCGCGGATGACGGGTGAGCGGCGAGGAGGAAGGCCAGCCAGCTAAAGAACTGACTGGTTTCCTGACGCCCTCAGGGGGGACGTCACGGTAAAACTACGCGTTGACAGCCCCCCTGATAGGTGAGAGCCGGGGGCTCGATCACCTTCCTCCAGGTGAGAGCCGTGTGCTCAATCACCTTCCTGCAAAGGAAAGAAAAAATAACAGATTCCGCAGAGCTGCGAGCAGCATCTGCCACCTACAGACGTTAGTCTGAAAACTGATCAGCCTGCCGTAAGCAGGAGGGATATAGGCCACCGGGGCGGGCCCAACGCGTTGGGACCGCCTAGTGTCCGCCTCCTAAGGAAAGGGCCTATACCCAAGGTGCTGTGTCCCCCAATGAATTATTGGTGAGAAAATCGGTTGTGGCAAAATTCCTCCTGACATGTGCACAAACCTCATCAACTGGATAATTTGTGCAGTGCAATAACTGTGTATAAAGCATCACCTGTTTCAGTTATCTAGGTTGCCCTGAGAGATGTGGGACATTGCAATTTTCATTTTCAAAACAATTTTTAGGCTTGGGAGGATATTTGAAATCACTTAGGACCAAAAATATAATTTCTTCCACATACAGTTACTAAACAAAATAATATCTTCTCACGTTTTTCCAGCGCTAGCCTTTCACGAAGCATCCTGCGTAGCCATTTTTCCTGCAGTTTTTCTTCGTGCTCCTCTCTATTCTCCTTTGTCTCATTCAATGTGCCATATGTTTCAGCTGCTTCTCTTGGTGTCAAATAATCTAGACTGCATGCACATGAAATATAATGTCTCTTCCATGCACCATACTCATTGTCTGCTGGAGCATAGGGCAAGAACCAGCCAAACTTAGTGCATTTTGGCATCCATAAACAATCCTGAAAAAATTAAGCAGAGAACTAAGAGGAAAAACATTTTCATTCTTATCAGCAACAATACAGGTAACCAGGGGTTACACAATTCTTACATTACATTGCTAGAAAACATATATAATAATAAAGTGGTTTCTCCTTATGGGTTTGATTCTTAAAGGGGTTTTCCCAGCTGTTTTCACTCTTCATAGCCTCTTCAGGCTCTAACTTCCTGTGAAAACTGTGGATAGTTCTACAGCAGTAACTATCCTTTCAGTTCTGCTACATCATATTCATATAATGGTGGGGTTGTGAAAAATAATACCAAATGTCCAAGCAGGATTTCTGGCTATAAATGTGAGATAGCCGAGCTGTAAAAGTCATGAGAGGAAGCTTCTAGTGTGAGAGAAAAACTTACGAGATGCCATGGCACATTGTCAGTTGCTAAATGACTCTGCTATCTTTGATGGAAATACACAGCTATATCCTCTGCAAACCTGACAGGATGTCACAGGGTTTCTCTCTGGTCAAGCGAGTTGAAGTTTTTCTCATTAGAAAGATAAGATCACAGTGTGAGAAGAAAGCTTTATTGGCTGATAAACACACCTAGGGGTGAGGTCACCAGCCCAGCCACTATTGGGAGAGCAAATAGAGATGGCCAGTAACATATGGAAGCTTGTTTAAGCCCTTAAGCCAAACGCCTGAAAAGTACTTAATGACCAGCACATTTTTTTAGTTTTTGCCTCCTTGCGTAGCAACAATCGTAAATTTTTTTATTTTTTCAATGTTGTATGAGGTCTTGTTTTATTTGTGACAAGTTGTAATTTGGGGGGGAATAGTTTAAGTTCACTTATAATTTATTGCACAATAGTTTTTTTTTCCAATTTGTTTTCACATTTTTTTTTGTTTCTTTATTTTATTTTTTTTACACCATTCACATTTCACACTTCATTCTACAGTTCATTACGGTTATGTGGATACCTAATATGTGGAGTTTTTTTATTTATTTTTTATTAAATATTTTTTATTTTATTATTTATTTAATTTACATTTTTCTAGACTTTGTTTTTTTACTTTTTTTAAATCTCAAGAACTGATAACTGTGTTACATTGTTTTTTTTTTTTTTTACACTTAGTAATTTATTAGCATATTCATATATGCTAAAACATTATAATCTGTGTCAGTTTCGCACAGGCAGCGATCAGGGCAGCACACAGTGTGTCCGGATCGCTGGCTTGTTACACAGACAGCCCTCGGGCTACTCTAGGTCCACAGGGCTGACTGTGCAGCCGTTCCCCGGGCTATGTCGGGTGTCCGGGAGTCCCGATCACCCAACAGAGCAGGGGGAAAGCCCTTTGGTCACTGACTGCCGCAATCAAAGCGTTAAGAGCCAGGGATCAGAGGTTTCCCCCGCTTCCCAGCGCTTGCAGAGGCTGTGCTGGGAACAGGGCTGTGAAGTACAGCCCTGTTCTCAGCACAGATGCGGCTGAGAACATCAAAAGACGTCGCTACAGGCGAACGACCTGAAATGCCCTCCGCTAAAAGCCGGTCGTTAAGGGGTTATACAAGCAGGGGATAAGAACTGCTCTAACTCTGGAATGAAGCAAAATTGGAACAACAATGTATTTGTGAATAGTCTTTATTTACCTTTGCCTACATGTTTAAAACTAATCAATGGGATGGGAATACCCCTTTAAGAGCCCTAAAGCGTACCGCCCATATAATACAACTTTTTATAAATCATCAGTACAAGGCAAAATAAGAATCTTTGTAATATATCTCTTAACAGAAAATGCTTCTTTCTTCACTACTAACCAAATTTTCTCTCTTCCTGCTTTTGTATCTCTTAATTCAGTCATAAATTCCTAAATTAATCTGTTTTGAAGAAGAAATGGGATCAAAATTGACAGATCAGGGTACAACGGCCCATACATCTGGATGAAGAAAGGAGGGGAGGAAATGCAAAGATACCTACAGAACTGGTGTTATAGTATAGTGAGTGCTTTATCTCACCATATTGCTGGACTCACAGCACAGCACTCACTGTACAAAATCTGATTTACTTTTAAATATATCTGCATATGGGTTGGAATTTTGCCTTTTCGATACTGACCATATATATATATATATATATATATATATATATATATATATAACAATATACTCACGGCCACTTTATTAGGTACACCATGCTAGCACCGGGTTGGGACCCCTTTTGCCTTCAGAACTGCCTCAATTCTTCGTGGCATAGATTCCACAAGGTGTTGCAACGATGCTCAATTGGTACCAAGGGGCCCAAAGAGTGCCAAGAAAATATTCCCCACACCATGACACCACCACCACCAGCCTGAACCGTTGATACAAGGCAGGATGGATCCATGCTTTCATGTTGTTGACGCCAAATTCTGACCTACCATCCGAATGTCGCAGCAGAAATCGAGACTCATCAGACCAGGCAACGTTTTTCCAATCTTCTACTGTCCAATTTCGATGAGCTTGGGCAAATTGGAGCCTCAGTTTCCTGTTCTTAGCTGAAAGGAGTGGCACCCGGTGTGGTCTTCTGCTGCTGTAGCCCGTCTGCCTCAAAGTTCGCCGTACTGTGCGTTCAGAGATGCTCTTCTGCCTACCTTGTTGTAACGGGTGGCTATTTGAGTCACTGTTGCCTTTCTATCAGCTCGAACCAGTCTGCCCATTCTCCTTTGACCTCTGGCATGAACAAGGCATTTCCGCCACAGGACTGGCCTCACTGGATGTTTTTTCTTTTTCGGACCATTCTCTGTAAACCCTAGAGATGGTTTGTGCTGAAAATCCCAGGAGATCAGCAGTTTCTGAAATACTCAGACCAGCCCTTCTGGCACCAACAACCATGCCACGTTCAAAGGCACTCAAATCACCTTTCTTCCCCATACTGATGCTCGGTTTGAACTGCAGGAGATTGTCTTGACCATGTCTACATGCCTAAATGCACTGAGTTGCCGCCCTGTGATTGGCTGATTAGAAATTAAGTGTTATCGAGCAGTTGGACAGGTGTACCTAATAAAGTGGCCGGTGAGTGTATATATATATATATATATATATATATATATATATAGTGACAGGGCAACTACAGGTAGTTACCTATTTCTGCCACTAGGTGGAGTTATACCCGAGTTCTCTATGCAACATGCCACCAAGGATACCTGGCCTTAGGTGGAATAAGAGCCAGCCGCACGTATTGTCAGCCTCACTAAGTGGTTGGCAATGGAGTAGTATTAGTGTGGCTTTTCAGCCGTTCCTGGGTCGGCTCTTATTGGGAGTAGACAATGTGTCGGGTGGGCGTCTACTCCCCATGGCCCAGGCCAGGATTTGGATAGGGCTCGGTTTTCCTATAAAAGGCTTGGGCCTTCAGGTATACGGGGGGTGTGGTCAGCTGCAGTTTGGAGTAGCAGTGGAGCTGGTGAGAGGAGGCTCTGAACCCCCAGGCTTGAGGAAGCCGAAACCAGTGGAGACTGGTGGAGTTGTTACTGGTGGTGCTGGATGGTAGATCCAGACCACAGGTTAGTGAGTCAATTTAATGTTTAGTTAGTGGCCAGATGGCCTAGGGTTTTTGTTTGGTGCCTATGTTTTATGCTCCTGTCTCTTAATAAAGCTGGTGGAGGCCAGTGTGAAACGTAAACCTGTGTCTGAGTGCCATTCCGCCTACGAAAGACGGCGATTCCGTGAGTGGAAGCTTAATATATATATAAAATATATATATATATATATATATAATATATATATATATATATAATATTAATGTATATATTATATATATGCTGACTGTCTGCAGGTGGTGCCACTACTGGAAACTTTCTGCATACTGTTATTGAGATTCTAATTGGGAAATCTACATTTAAAAAAAAAAAAACTAAGTTGACCACTTATGTTGAATATGCTGAATGGAAGATCCATGCTGTTCCAGACGGGAGAACATTTGTGGTTCAGCTACGCTCTATAATTATGTTACCATAGACCCCTTTACCAGTAAGATCCTGAGATTAGTAATTGACTTGCCCTTTTATTTTAATTTTTTGTATTAAAAATTGTTTGTTTGTTGGAATGTATGTAAATACACCTTTCCCTTTTCAGAAGGAATTTGTGCAACGATTTGTGCTGCAGAACACAGGTCATGAGGACTGAGGAAAGATAAGATGTATAGAGACAGAATCCTTGGTATGACTGTGGTGAAATCTACCTTGGTAACAGGAACTTCTTCAGAAAACCAGCTCTGTATAAATCTAGAAGACAATGATTATGCTATAGTGATGCTGTGATGCACAATTATACAGTGGCTTAAAGGGAAACACTGGCAACTGCAATTACATTTGCTAAAAAGTAGCCAAAAACTTTGTCTGACAAGTAACCCCCAAGCCAAATTACTGGGCACATTGTTTTGGGGCAAAAAGAACCTTTGGCCCACAAAGGGGGAGATGGCTGCTGGTCAGCATGGATTCTCATGGATGGTTTATGAAAAATACAGCTCATCAATCTATTAGCAGCCATTGTCTATCAATAATAAATAAAGACGTCAATAGCTTTTATTAACTATAATTTCTATTTTGTAACTTTTGGGTTTATCCAGAAAACTGGGGGAAAAAACTCCCCAAAACAAAGTGCACTGTGTTGGGGAATATACAAATTGAAGAAGAAAAATGGGTACAGCTTTCCACTCCCTTGTTGCAAAATTCTGATTCCTGGTCTGATTTGAAAAAAGTGCATGGAATGCGCTTCAAACGATTCCAAATAGGCCACAAGTAAGAGCTGAAATAGCTAGAAATGCATCAGAGATGGATACCCATGTCACTATGATTTTAAACAGACTCAAAATAAAGGTTAAAATGGGTTTTCCTATTTGGCTTTTCACTTCATTTTACGGGCCCCCTTTTGTTTAGGCTGGGGCTTTTTAGCCAGTGAGCCTTTTCAGCTCTGCTACTCCCAGCTGAGCCTGTTAGAGTGACATTGGTGATGGAGGAATTTTAAAACACAGGGACAAGGTTTTACAGAGCTCTAAATTTTTAAAAGGGGGTTTTTTCAGTAAAGACCCCCCAGGGGAACTGGAGTGGCGGGTTTTTTCACAGCTCTCCCCCACTCATATCTATTGGTGTTCTAAACATAGTTGAGCACACATGCTTAGCTGCATTCTGAATGCCGGTAGAAAAAAAATGGGGAGAACTGCTCCGGCGTGGCCATCAAGTTGGCAACCTAGGAAACCTCCTGCAAAAAAGCAGGAGATAATAACTCCTCTAACTCTGAAAGGAAGCAAAATCAGAACAGCAATGTATTTGGTAATAAAATTTATCTACCTTTGTCTACATTTTTAAAGTTAAAAACTTGATGGCAACACTCCTTTAAAGTTTTTTTCATTGGTCAATCATCAAAAAATTCCTGTTTTGGGGGGAAAACTTGGAGGTGAAACAGTATGACTGAAATGACATTTTGCGCAGCTGTATGGCAGTCTTTATTAGAGACTGTTGCAAAAATTTTGTTAACATAAAACCAAATTCCCCCCAAATGGCACGGATTTTAAAATTATTTTAAAATGACAAAGACGTCTCAGAAATGCAAAAAACCTACAAAGGTGAATATATGTAAATTTTTTTTTAATTTGGGCTTAAAGGGGTTTTTACAAAAAGGGAAATATGCGCTGGTGGGTCTTCCAGTGCTGCGAGCCAACCATGCATGAAAAAGGTTCTTACAGCCATCCTCTCCATTCAATTCTATGGAACCCCCAAAATTTTTGCCGGGTTATGCGTCAGCTTATTCTGAACTCAAAAAAAGGAAAAGGGGAACAGGTCCGCAAGTGCCGCCCTCCTTTGTTCCATGAAGTTTGGTCACAGCTGCAAGAGTGACCTGTGTGCGACATTCTTTGGGGGAAACCCCCCCTTTAAATTCTTTCTTACTTTCATGTGACCTGCTGCTCCTTGTTAAAATGGCATATAGAAATTGTTTGCGCTGTTTATCTGTCCATAGATCATACCAGTGTCCTATGAGATTAACTCTTTCATGAAATAACTGCAATAAAAGAAAAGATAAAGATGAATGTGCTCTTACTACAATCCATTTCAATATAAAAAAAATTATAGTTATACACTTATGTTCTAAAAGCAGCACACAGGCTTAAAAAATGTAATTTGAGCTATAGCTTAGTTTTCATTTACCAGGTACCTATTCAGTCTGATAGAAAGTGCAAAAAATAGGATGAAGCAGTGAAAATCAACTGGTATGAGCAGACAATTGGACATGTCCACCAGGCTACATTCATAAAGCAGTCAGCAGATCCTTAACGCATATGGACCCCTTTGCACTGAATTTTTTTAATGGTTATTTGCTTCCTAATGAAAAGTAAGAACTTCTACACGCCGCAGTCCTTCACCTAGTGCCTCCGACACCAATTCTCAACAAATCCATCAACGCACTGCTCCTGTTTCTGATTTTTCTCTAAATTTGAGGACTCAGTCGCACGCCTGTATAAAAATACAGCTCAAATATAGACATGTACAGGAATACAGATTTTTTTCCCCACATTTGGTTTTCTATTATACAGGTTGTATCTGTTTTTGTTCTGTATTTTGTAAAAAGTTATCATCCATATTTTTTTTTTTTTTTGGGGGGGGGGGGGGAAAGGACATGCTTTTTAATTAACCCTTTAACTTCTGGGACTAAACTTTGGGGTTAATTAGACATGTTGGACATGCGGGATTATTTTAAAAAAAATAAATAAAATGGTCCCTTATATGGAAGGTAAAAAAGCCCTAGCGTAGAGCAGTAGGAGGAAGATGTTGGACGCAGCAGATCATGGAGAGGGAGTAAAGCATCCAAAAAGGGCAGTTTACACAGACTGTAGATATCAAGGAGAACACACAGAAGAGAGTACTTAGGGGTAGCAAGCAGAATCCCTTCTCTCTACACTGTGTACAAGTGTAGAGAGAAAGCAGAGCAACCGGTGCGGACTCCAGAAGTTTGAACACACAGTCCCACCTCCAGCATGTATTACTGGGAAGACACACCCACATGACAGTAGGAGCATACTGTAAACTGATTATCAGGGGTCTGAAAAGGAATAGAGACTACAGAGAAAAGCATGATGCTGCCTTTCTATTCTTTATTTACGATAATTACCAACATATATAAAAACCTTTTTGTTATGTTCAAAGTTATCCAAAGAAAATAAACACAAACACAAGTTAAACTGTTGGCCAATACTTTGTTGGCCAATACTTTGTTTGGCCAATACTTTGTTGGCCAATACTTTGTTTGACTTTCCCCATGCAGTACCATGTTTTGGGCCCCAGTCGAAATCCCCTGTGTTGGGGGGAGGGGGCCGTACTATGAGGCAACTCTGGCAATGCATAATATTCCCTGAGGGGTTTAGCATGTCAAAAAATTTTAAATTTCTTGAAACCCCCCCCCCCCCCCATACATCTGTTATCTGGGGAGAGTCAAGAAGTCCTACACATATAATATGGTTAGCCAGAAGTGCTGAAGTTGGTAGGTTTGGACGACATTAATCTTCATGTGAATTGGGTTGTTTTTGCAGAAAAAACATGGACCTCTAAAGGCCCTAAGTAGATATTCACAATAATTCTGCAGCAATTCTGCCATGTGTGAATATACCTTTTGTATACCAGTGAAAACTGCATCAGATGATGCAGGTTTCAATGAGTATTTCATGTGGATCTTGGTCTTTTTTTTCTGCTGGATGCCGGTGAATTTAAAGTCAGAAAACGGATCCCATTAATTTCTGTGAGGTTTTGGCCATACGACAGACAAACATTTTTTGGTGCGTTTCATTCGAGTATTGTAACCATCCCCATTGACCTCAATAGTAAATTTTCCATTGTACAAAGTTTTTTTTTACTCTTAAAAACTGACCAACAATGATCAATGATTTACTTTTGGTTTTCGAAAAGTATTTCAGATCAGAATCCGTGTGGAGCCACACATTAAAGGATAAAAAACAGTCGAAAGTCTACCGTTTTTTTCCAATGCTCGACCGTGGTTTTCGTCACTGTACTGGCAAAAACCGCGGTTGGTTCTTGTTCTATTGCCATTGGCCCATACTTTCAATTGTATGAGAAGACGACGAAAAAACAAAAACAACATTTGCATAATATGTTGCGCCCAAAGCAAAGCGGAGAAAAAACGACCTGTGTTTGACAAAAGGTGTTTTTCTATTTAAATTCTAGGACGCAAAAACCCCATAAATACGATAGTTTTGCAAGCCCAAAAAAATTAGTTTGGGGCAAACCTAGGTCAACTAAAAATCCTGAGCGTTTAAAGTAACAAAAAAAAACAAGGGGCATGTTGTGGTGACTGTTTGTGGTGGTTACCTGTTGACACTCATTGAACCCCTGTGTTGTGCACTGCAATAGAAATTCCTCATTTCAGTATTGTCCTGACTTTTAAGTATCAATAATGAACATTACAGCAAACCAATAAAAATTGTCAAATCTGGAAACATTTACAAAGGCCGTATTTATAAAAGGATCTAGTTTCTACTTTTTGCAGGTTTATTTTGCGGTTTTACAAATGGTTTTTTTTTGCAACATTCCTTCAAGTTAGTTGTACAATTAGTTGTAAAGAAGTTTTCAAAAAAAGGGACGTTCATGCAAAGTTTTCTATAACTTGTTGTTCTTATTAATGCATAACATTTCAATCACTCTAATTTACTCACTTTACAAAATTTTGTAAAACTCTATTAAGATTTCACTTTAATTCCATACAATACATTTGTAAGTAACCAATATGATTAAATTGATTTAACCCAATTTAAAAGGGGGTTTTCTCCTCCAAAATATTAGTTTAACAAATTTGGGACATTAAATGAAGATGTTTGCTTTGCTTATATTTTTTTTGTTGAGGAATAAAAATTTTTTTTTCAGGGTTGAGTGCCTCCGGTTTCTCTAGGTTACCACCGCTCTGCTTTCCCAAGATCTCCCGCAACTTGAGTGTTATATGATTTTACAAAGTATACTAATTACTACTGTTTACTTTATCTCTAACTTAAGACAGGGGATTTTATCTAATCTCAGATAATTAGCAGACCCTTTGGATACCGGGGGAAACTAAAAAACCCACAGCTTGACCAGGAAGAGACAGGATGCAAGAATGAAAGCTGCTCTGTGAAACAGCGAGGAAGACAACCCTGGAAAATTCATCTCCATAAGTCCTAGTACAGCTTAAGGACATCACAGAGGGTGTCCCTTCTAATAGAGAATAAAACCACTCTGAGGGATCCGGGGGTCCATGTTCAATTGGTCAAATTTCAAAGGCCCTCCAGATAATATGGTCCGCCATAGCCCTTTTGAAAATGGCCGTGTTGGGTATACAATCTAAATGTGGTGTCTCATTTAATAAAAACAATAACCCAAAAAAGTTGTTTTTTAAATCTACTGAAATTTATTTTTTTCAAACCCGGTTGATTAAAATTTAATGTCTGCTAGTAGAGTGGCAAAAAGCAAGAGAAATAGCACGTTAATAAATCCTAAAAAATCTGGGATACCACCATAACTGCATTTGTGTAGTGGTTATATGAGTAGTCACCCAGCTTATCCACACCCACTGTATTGTAGATTATCTGTCCCACTGTTTCTAGTGTTCATAAACACTCATGTACCTGTTTGTTGGCAGACTTGCTTGCCTTCGGTGTCCAGGCGCTAAATCTAGTCTGGCTGCTTACAGTCTGATCCGGACTTCTGCCGTCTCTAATTGCCATCTCTGTCTCTCCACCCTGGAGCCCAAGACTTTGCAGCTGCCATCTCTTTACACTGTGTGGACTGAGTCCCCAAGGACTGGTCATAATTTTTTCAAAAAAAAAGGGGGGGAACTTTTGAAACGTAATGTGAAAATTCATAACATTACATATTAGCAAGTGGTAACTTACATGTGACATTAAAGGGGTTGTCTCACTACATCGATTCCTTACCTCAGTCCCCCGTTTCTTAGTTTCATTTTTAATTCGGGGCGTGTTTATGGTTCTACAAGGTGCAGTAGAAAAGGGGTCTGTAGCTATAGCAACCAGTGCTGGCAGCCTATCATGAGAGATTGAACAGGTCTGTAGATATAGCGACCTGAGGAGCTGATGCAGCCCATACAAGAGGGAATATATAAGAATAGGTAGGACACTTTTAATGGACATATATTGCAAAGTGACTTGTTTTTTCAAGCAATCTTTGTAGTGAGACAACCCCTTTAACCACTTAAGCCTACTTTTTTTTTTTTTTTTGATTACCACATTTCAAGAGCCAAATCTTTCTTATTGTGTTTTCTGGTCAACAAAGCAATATAAGGTGTTTTCTTAGTTTTTTTTAATAACGTTACACCATGTACCGTATATACTCGAGTATAAGCCGAGTTTTTCAGCACAAAAAATGTGCTGAAAAATCCCTCCTCGGCTTTTTTCCCCGAAGTCACTGTCGGCGCTCGGGCGCTGTGATATTCCAGGTGCCGGCAGGGACACTTCTGCTACATGCGAATCCTCAGGGAGCGCATATAGGAGAATCCCATGGCCCGGGTGCTGTCGGCGATCCCTCCACCTGTATGCAACTCCTCTGGAGTGAGGTAAGTGCTTGTGTTTTTTTGTTTGTTTTTTTAAACTGCCTATTGTGCCATATTCCTACCTATAACCTGCCTATGGGGCCATATACCTGCCTATGGGGCCATATACCCGCCTATAATCTGCCTATGGAGCCATATACCTGACTATGGTGCCAAATACCTGCCTTCTACCTGGCTATGGTGCCATATACCTGCCTATTACCTGCCTTTGGGGCCATATACCTGCCTAGTGCCTGCCTATGGGGCCATATACCTGCCTAGTACATGTCTATGGGGCCATATACCTGCCTAGTACCTGCCTATGGGGCCATATTCCTGCCTCGTACCTGCCTATGGGGCCATATTCCTGCCTCGTACCTGCCTATGGGGGACATATACCTGCATATGGGGGAAATTAAACTGCCAATAACCTGCCTATGGGGGACATTAAACTGCCTATACCTGCCTATGTAATTTTATTGGTTTCCATATAAATTTTTTTAAATTCACCAGTAGCCGCTGCATTTTCCATCCTAGGCTTATACTCCAGTCAATAAGTTTTTCCAGTTTTTTGTGGCAAAAGTAGGTGCCTCGGCTTATATTCGGGTCGGCTTACACTCGAGTATATACGGTAGTTTATTATACTGTAATATTATATCTATAGGTTGACATGATTGTGGTTCTTCTAGATCTCCATGTATTTTTTTTTTATTAAAAGTAAACACATTTTAAATAAATTTTATTACCTATTTTTACATTGTTTCTTATTACAAATTGAACAGTTTGTACTTGTTGAAACCAAAATACTCCATTAAGTTACAACTAGACATTAACATTGTCTGGTTATGATAAATTAGATGGTGCCACACCATTGGCATGTTCTTGCTACATGTTGAATAGTAAGAGTATGTTCTCATCTATAATTAAGTATATGCTGCATATATATCTGAAAAAGAAAGTATTTAATCGTCTAGTGTGGCATGCACAAGGCCTTTAACAGAATAAACATACTCTCCATTCCACTACATCTGGTCTGTTTTACAGTAGTATATTTTTGGGATAGAACAGCGTAGGCTACTACTTAGCTACTGACTACTATGACTATACTATTACTGCTACTATGCTACTCTACCCCATATATAACATGTACACTACTGTAAAACTGACCAAATGTTCTCACAAGACAACTACATTTGCACTACTGAAGCATATGGGCACCTTTTTAAGGGTATTCAGATGTATAAGCACAGTGTATACTTTATAATAGATGTGACCCCAGCCTAATTTGTGACATGGTGCATCCTGAAGTATGAAGCCAGAATCTGGATAAAAGGTAACTATAATGACCTGACCTTAGTTTACAGTAGTGTTCAGGTAACATGCTATTCAGAGTTGTTCCAAATACCACCAGTATGAAATATTCCTGTCACATGCTGCCTGTGCTGAATTCTTTTTTGACGTAATGTAGAAGTACTCAAGGATTCTGCAGAGCAGAAAAACATTTTATAGTCTGGTTTAGTTTTCTTAATCACAATTTTTTTCTGTGTGTTTAACCCCCTACCACTGCAGACAGTTTTGACCTCTATGATAGAGCCCCATTTTTCAAATGCATCACTTTAAGTGGGAACAACTTTTTGATACTTTTATCTATCCATGTGAATCAGAGAATGTTTTCTCGTGACACATTTTGGTCCATGTGATCCTTGTTTGTTGGTAAAAAATATTAAAATGTTGTGAAAATTTTGAATAATTTGCCATTTTCAAACTTCAAATGTGTATGTGCATAAAACAGATACCTATACCACACAAAATAGTTTACAACTAGCATCTACCACATGTCTACTTTATGGTGGCATAATTTTTAAAAGTCTTTAATTATTTTATGATAATAGGGGGCTTAGAAATTTAGTAGCAATTTTACACATTTTCAAGAACATTTGCAACATAGATTTTTTTTTAGGGACAAGTCCAGTTCTCACATGACATTGAGAAGCAACCCCTATTAATGACTCCATCTTAACCACTCCCTCTAAATTATTCAAAAAATATTGTTTATTGAAGACCCTTTCACTCCCCAGGAACTGTCAGTTTATCGGAGCCTTCCTAATGGGAAAAGCCCAGACCCCCGATGGATTCAAAGATTTATCTTATAAAACATACCATAAGGCCCTCTTCCCCCTGTTACTACAAGCTTTCAATTGTGTTTCGCCTGCGAATCCTTTTCCTCCTCAGGCAACTTTGGCGCATGTTGCCCTCATTCCAAAACCAGGTAAAGACCCCCTCCCTGGGTGGCAGTTATCGCCCAAAATCTTTGCTGAACGTTGACCTTAAAATATACACCTAGCTCTTAGCGAATAGATTGAACACTGTACTCCCGGATCTTATTCACCCTAACCAAGTGGGTTTTCTCCCGGGTAGGGAGGCATGGGATAATACATTAAAAACATTGGATATTATTCATTTTGCTCAATCCCACAAAATTCCTCTAATGGTCCTTTACCTGGATATGGAGAGGGCCTTTGACAAGATACGTTGGTCTTCCCTGACATATACTCTCTAACATCTGGGAATGGGCCCTGTTTTTATTTCTAAAATCATGGCGCTTTATCAATCCCTCTCTGCTAAACTCAAAATCAATGGGACTCACTTATCTCAAACGGCACAAGGCAAGGCTACCCTCACATCTTCTGTATGTTTTGATCATGGAAATTTATTATCAGCAATCCGTAATAACCTGAACATCAAGGGTATAAGTATAAGGGGGAAAGAATACAAATGCTCTGTGTTGTAGATGATTTGTTGGTTTATATCACAGATCCTATCACTTCTCTACCCCCTCTGATGTTGGAGTTGTCCCAATTTGGGACCTGGGCTAATTTTAAAATCAATGCCTCCAAATCTGAAGCTCTAAATGTAGGCCTCCCGTCCTCTGCTCTAGCCCAAATTAAGGCCACCTACTCTTTTCTTTGTCCTTCTAAAGGATTATCATATCTGGTTACTGTCATCCCCTTGGACCTATCAAAAATGTTCTCCCTTAACGTCGAAGCCATTCTTAGGCGGATCACCCAGGACCTAAACTCCTGGAATAAAAAAGAATTTTCATGGTTCGGGAGAGTGAGCACATGAAAGGTGACGATATTGCTCCTTTACTTAATTCAAACGATCCCCATCTACCTCCCTAACGCTTTTGGCAACGGGCCCAGCAATTATTTGTCTCCTTTGTGTGGTCATAAAACTCACCTAGAATCTCCTATCTTACACCAACCAGACACAAGTCTATGGGTGGTCTCGGTTTGCCGGATTGCAAGAGATACTACTTGGCTTCCGCATACTCTCGGGTACTCAACATGTTGTGCCGGAGCAACAAAAAAGTCTGGATATCCATGGCTTGGGATGTATGTTCGCTGTCCCTTTCGTCCCTCCCCTGGATCTGGAACACCTCTATGGCAAACAGGTATCATACCTCTTTTTCCACCCGACATACACTAGCCATCATTACATAATACAAGCTGTATAATCATTTAATTGATAGACAGTGTCCGCTGATGCCAACCTTTGATAACCCAACCTTTCCCCCAGGTATTGGGTCATACCCCTTTTTAGGAAGCTCTAAATTACTCCCCTTGTGACTCCATAGCATTATGATGGGGGGGGGACATCCACCACAACGCTCTGCAATGCCTGAAGTTACATCCCGCGCCTCTTCCTATTATCAATATCAACAGCTGCAACATTTTCTCGCCTCCCTTAAAGGTCATCTTAATGTCGGTAGACCTAGTCCCTAGTCTGCTCCATAAGTGGTACCCATCAGTCCCAGTGGTTTGATGGTGTTGCAACGCAGCGACTGGCACTATGTTACACATTTTCTGGGAATGCCCTTTGCTGAAGGGATTCTGGAACGCGGTATACCAGACGATTATATCAACCTCGGGGATGAAAATCCCCAAGACCCCTGAGGCAGCTCTTCTGTTTATGTTTGATGTCTCGTTCCCAGCTTAAAAAAAATAAAAATAAATCGCTCCTTAAGCACCTCTTACAGGCGGCATTGGAAATCACTTGATCCCCCATCACTCGAGGAGTGGTTCACTAAAGTAACACATATATACCACATGGAGGAGTTGTTTGCTACTTCTCAAGAAAAAGTTCATATTCTGAATAATACCTGGGCACCTTGGATGCAATTTGCGGAGTCCCCCACCTTCTGCTCTTTAACCATCTAAAACACTCAAGACCAGAATGACACTTTGATCGCTTTTTAATCAAGGTTTTTGGAAGTGGGATAAACAAAATACAGCAATCCTGGTAAAAAAATGTTTTTATTTTTTACAGCGGTCACTGTGTGGTATTACTCAGCAGGTATATACAACATTGATACACAATTTACATATTTTTTTGTGTCGTACTGCTTTTACACAATAAGAACTATTATTTACAAAAGAGATTGCCATAATCAGAGAGCCATTACTTTTGAATCTTTCTGCCGCGGTTGTGACTGACCGAAGCATCTAAGGGTTTATTATTCCACTACCAGATCCAGCTCCAGCTGTGGCATAAGGAGCCAGCTGTAAAATACAACTGGTTCCATGCTCTGATTTTGTGGGCTCCGGTTGTGACCCCACAGATCCTCATGATATACCCATACATCAATTTGCTGGAACTCTTTTCCACTTATGATGTATGGTACGGTTTTGATAAAAAACAATATTCCTGAAAATAATTTTAGTCTTTTAGAATTTTTGGGCACTCTTATGTTTTCCTTTTCTATATTTTCTTTTTCTAGCTCTGATAGTAAAGAGATAAAACTTTTGAATGGCAGGGCAGACTAATCTTGCTTTACTGTTTATATGTGCTGCTTATATGTAATCTCATTACAAAATAATGAGGTTAATGACCGGTTCATGTTTGACTATAAGTATCGCCTGGACATAGATTAGACTAGATTGAACGGGGAATGACAAGAGCAGTACATGACAGATTATGGGTTTATCTTTCTTCTGTATGGGGGTGGGTTTCCAGCTTTTTACTTTTCAAAATTTCATCAGGTCCATCAAGTTGATAACCGCTCTCAGGCCATAGTCAGCCTGGGAAGAGAAGCCACCATATAGAATCCTCTCACTCCATGCTGTGCTTATCACAGAGACTTCACAGAGGGAAAGTTACAGAGACAAACGCAGACAAAATGTACAAGGGGAACTTTTAAAAAACTAATATATAATATATTATATAATATATTTTATATTTTATACATAATATAATCATAACATATAATCAATATAAACACCCTAAGATTATCGTTTAGGTGAAAAACCTATTTTCTTATGGTAGTGATCCTTTAAACAAAAGGTCTCGTTATAGTCATCTACTATTATAAGGACTGCATATTGATTTTGGCAAACCACCATTATAATCATCTGTAGTTTGCTGGACTATGGTTCATCAAGAAACAGTGATCCTTTTACTCATTTTATTGAATCTCTAGTTCTATTATATGGAAACAGGAGGTGAAGAAATAAAGAATGTATAGTTTAGGCTAATATTTGTAAAAATCCATATCAGCGCTCACATTAATACACTAAACTGAACTAAATTTCACAGCTGTTTTTTGCTAATATTTACCTTCTATCTTCATAGATTTACTTCCACTAAGAGTAAATGTAATTACACAACACAGGAGGAGAAAAAGTCAGCACATTATCAAATATCTCAAAATTATAAGAAAACAAGCTTAAAAAGATCAGGTGGTCTGTAAATCTATGGAAAATAAGTTTTAATATCAGACAAGACTACCAAAGAATATTAAGAGAATGTTGTTAGCATACAGCAAATAGTTTATGCTTCCCCTTGATCACTTGTAAACGACCGCACAACGTGCTAGAATTGTATACTTGTCTTTGTTTGCCACAATGTGCAATCTTACAAGATAACAATACACAAAAATACAACTGCAAATTAGCCCATGAATAAACCTACATATTTAAGCCACTTAGAGTGCATGACCATTAATGAATGCAGCCATCTATTACAACTGTATCCAGCACAACTAAACTTTCTCCACTAGTGACTTTGCTGCTACTGTAAGAACACAGTCTTACCTCCCCGAGATCCTCTGTGTACTAGAATGGGCAGTACCGCACTGGGTTTCCTAGGGGACATATAAACAATATGCAGACACACCCCGCCTCAGATCTGACAGTAAGGCACAGCTTTTAGTGAACATGTTGACAAGGTGATCGGAAGAGCAAATATTTTCCGTCACCAGCTTGGAAAAGATCCATCACAAGACAAACACCCGGAAGTGCCAGATTTCTAACAATCTCTATATTCCACTCTTCAGAGAACCTCTGTGACATCTTCTATATCTTCCCAAAAAACTTTCATGTGATATATTATATAAAAAAGCAGAAATTATAATGAACTATTTTGAAGCTAAGATTTTCTGATTGTTTTTATTTCTTTAGCTGTGTTCAAAATCTCTTTCACACATCACACTAAAAAAGAAAAAATGGATTTCAGGGTACACGTTCTTAGACCTGTTGGTGGGTCTTGAGGACTGGAGTTGAGAAACACTGGATGGAATCATACTCAAATTGGTTAAAGGGTGTTAGTGCCATGATGTAATAATAGACGTGGATCCTCCGAAAATGGGCAATTTAATCACTTTTCGAAATATAACTGTGATTACAAAATTAGCAAGCCTGAGAGAGCTACAGGCTGCGCTTAACCATCACCTTAATTTACTTTTAAAAGCTTCGAATATAGATTAACGACCTGAACAAGAGCTTCTGGCCGAGAGCTTGCACAGAAGAAACACTTCTTATCTGATGAAAAGGGAGCCATGAAGAAGCATTCAAGGCACCCGGGTAGAAATATGTTGTGCCCTTTTGTATTACTAGAATCCACTAGTTTGTCAAGTGGGTGATATATCTGACTAGATCGCCTGCTTCTAATCTAATGACCAGAGAACAAATGAAGAAGCTTTCAAGTTGCTTAGGTGGAGAAAAGTTGAGTTGTCCTTGACAGATATACAGAATCCACTAGTGTGTAGTTTGATTATATGAGTTAACATTTTCACAGGACAGATCCCTTATGCAGCACGGCTCTGTGCTCTGGCTGTGTCGTTCTTTCCTGTGTCAAAAAACCGCCCTTAAGTCAGTTTCCCTTCCACATGGATGAATGGCTCAGAGAATGCCTCACAATCATTTCCCTGACCATAACACTGCCATCACCAGCTGTAATCTTCCAGCAATGATTACCAGCTGTTTATTCTCTGAATGACGTAGAAAACATGACTCATCAGAGAAGACAACCCTTTGCCCAATCAAACAGGCGGTCAAATTGCGTTTCTGAAGGCACTAAAGGGAGAACCTGTCAAACCTGGCTAGGAACAGAATAGGTAGTATGGTCGAGATCTGCTGTTGTATCCAAGCGCTGTGGTCCCTTATTCTACGTAAGATGACCCTGGAGGTTTTCGAGTATATAAGGGTAAGTAAGGCTCAAAACCTGCAGTTTTCAGGCAGAGAGTCATTCGAAGCACAGTCCATCTTCAGAAGACCGTTTTTATTTCAACACCCGCCCACATCTGATGCTAGCCCCGCCCACCTCCAACTGATAAACCTATTTTACTTCTGAAATAGTTGATATGAGGGAATACAAAAAGGAGAAAAGCGCACAATCGTGAAATTATGTACACGACTAGCAGTGTATTGGTAATGTATATTTGTTAGCGCACGGGAGACCTCTGGAGTTGTGCGGGACAAAAAAATGTGGCATCCACTCTCAGAGATCTCGCATAATATCTCCTTAATATCTCGCTTCCCTCGTCCATGGGTCAGACCAGTGCAATATCCGTGCAACATCCCCATGAGGCACTCAGCTAACTGTAAAAAAATAGAGATAAAAGTTAAAAAAATACGGACTATCCTCGCTCATCGAGGATAATGCGAAAAAACCCACTATTTCCTTTTCAGGATGGTTTATTGTTTATAAAGAGGCGATAACTCACATAAAAAAACAAACATTCAATATGACTTGACGCTTTTTCTCACTGGGTACACCCAACGGCTTCATCAGAAGTAACAGTTTGAATCACCCTCTGAGCGGGCTTTTATAATGGCCGTCATTTACATAATTAAATATGGTCTGCTGATTCAGGGCCAATCGAACTGATTGTGCTTGAACATTTAAATTGTAAACAAAAATATCAATCAACGTTAAAAGTAAGAATAAATTAAACCTTATATGAACAATTAAAAAAAGATGTTTAGTAGTTGGAGACACTAGTAAACGTTCCTTTCCTTAATAATATGACCATATGACTTAACAATAGGTTAGCGTGCGATGCCGTAGTTACTTTTAATCGCATTCATATATTCCTTTCTGCCGGCGAAATAATCATGCCGACGCGCCTACCCCCATCTGTTTTGTTCTTTAAATAGACAAGTATCGAATTTTCCCCCGATACTTTTAACTGGCTTGAGTAATTATCTGTTATCAATCCTATCTGTTGCTCTCAAACATCGGTCGAAACTTTATCATTATACTCCAAGGTTCTATTTGTGCCTTCCAATACATTTCCTCAAACATATGCTGAGACTCCTATTGCTCTGCGGCTCGCCGCCGAATTCCCATATTTCCACAAGATATATATGATTAAATCTCAATATTGACCCTGGAATTTGGTCAAAACTATCGCTATTTGATATGCAAGAAACAGGTTGGGTTTGAGTTACTATTCTGCCGAATGAGAAATCACTGACATTTCTACTACAACGTCCAAATTGTTGGAATTAATTATTGTCTTGCAGGAACTTGATTGTTAAACATTTGTTTCAACTCTAAAAGCATGCCACAGTACTAACCTTGAAGGTATTACATATTTATTGTCTAACTGTATCTAGTGCTTTTATATATAGGACAAGTTAAAATATAGAGTCCATCCCCTCTAGCGATATTCCAACGACGACGACCGCTCCAACAGTAATTATGTTGTTATTGATACTGTGATATTTGAATATTCCCAAATTAATACAGGATGTTTTTAAAGATATTAAAGATAAGAATAATATAAAATATGCGGCTAGAATGTCTGAACCTGTAATTTTAGGGAGATATATATATGGTGTTTTTAAAAACTTAAATCTGTTGAGAGTTTAAAAGGACGAGTCCCTATCCTGGCATAGATAGTAACAATAATAACCAGGTGAGCAATTAATATAGTCCTACTTTGTACTATCGATACTATCATAATAAATAAATAAAGTAGCTTTCTTTGTGAGCTTAATAAAACAATATCCACAAAATGTAAACTCTCTAACATTAATATATAACATTCTTTGGAAAAAGGTAGTATAAATGTAGTTAACTAGGAATTAAAAAAAAAAATCATTTAAATACATTAACTAGAACTAAAGTAAGGAGTTTGCTTATAAAAGAAGGTGTTAGTCGAAATAATGAAATGGGTTCCAGAGAAGTGCATTTAGTGAGTAAATTATAAGATAATGAGAGTGTACTGTACTATCAGATCTCAATATGTGTTAACAGAGAAATATAACAAAGGAAAGGTATTATGATGTATACATAGATTATCTAGTTGCGGATTAATTCCACTATTTCGTTGAGTCCCTGTGGTTGAATAGTTTTCAACGTATACATCCATAACAATTCCCATATGCATGTTGTTTTTATGTGAGTAATCTCTCTTTTAAACAATAAACCATCCTGAAAAGGAATAGTGGTTTTATCGCATTATCCTCGAGGAGTGCTGATAGTCCGTATTTTTTAATTTTATCTCTAATTTTTACCGTGAGCTGAATGCACGCAGGTGCACGGATGCCTGGCTGCCCAAGACGAGGAGGATATTAAGGAGATATTATGCGAGCTTGAGAGTTGTGCCTCATTTATCCGCACAACTCCCAGAGGTGAGCGCAACCAAATATACATATCAATACACTGCTAGTGTGTACATATTTCCCGATTGTGCGCTTTTCTCCTTCTTTTCCCTATTTCTATTTAAAATCACCGGGGTGTTATAACTGGTATCCCCGGTGCGTGAGTCAAGGCTGCCGAGAGTGGAATATGGACTATTTGAAAAACAGGATGAATTTGAGGGAAAACCTCCTAAAGCAACTTTTGGATGAAGGAGGATCCCTACAAGCAGAGACATTCAAGGAGATAAGTAATCTCTTCAGTGATGAAGACACTAGAACCATGACGGGTTTATTCAATAATTTGGAGAAAAAACTGTGTGCTGAAATTCAGCATAATCTCGATATAACCTTTCTGTCTATCTACATCAAATTATCGTTGATCCCAAAGGGTTTGGAATTAATACTTTTACCTACTTTTACAGAGGACTTGGACTTTGTTCATGAATGGCAATCCATTCTAAATAACAGTTCTGTACAATTAATGCAACTATTAATTAAGAAACGTACCGCGCTGGTTGATCAGACACTAGGGGAGATTAATAATATTGTCGATAATCTACAGAAATATGATTCACATCCAGATTTTGATAAAATTAACCATAGAGTAACGGAAGAGGCTACTAAACATGAAAAAACGATTTTTTTTCCGCAAAAAACAAAAACTTCTAAGAGATAAAGACAGAATAAACAATCAGGGAACAAACACTCATAATACCACACCTGTTGTGGACTCCAATGAGAATAAAGACCGTCTACCTATCAGAGATTCCCTAGATACTACCAATAATAAATACCACAACAATACTAGAAAGTTGAGTTGGAGAGATCGGAATACTTCCTCCTTTAGGGGCCGGTCTTTCTCCAATTCCAGACATCAGAATCCAGTGTTAAACAGGAATGTAACTGATAAACCTATTACACTCAAATATAACAGAACACACGATACGTCAACCATTTCCAATAGGAACACCAAAACACAGGACTCACGGGATCCGCTAGTCCTATCGGACAAAGCATTAGGGATATCACGTGCAGACAAATATAATCAATTAGGAGCCCGTCCGAAAACACTCCAAAATAAAACCAACAATGTCTCCTCTGATAGCAGTAAGGATCAATACACCAATAAAAGTAAGATGTCTCTGGACACTATCAATTGTCCTTCTTCCCAGGCAATAGCCGAGGATGTGTCCTCTGAAAATATTATAACCCACAATATACATAAAAATTCTATTTCTCCTCCGAAAACCCTATTATTATGGATATAGAATCTATGTCTATGACGGTTATGTCGGACTTTGAGAAGAATGGCACTAGATTCATTTCTACCGATACTATACAACCAGACTCTATAGTAAGCAACTCGGAAGACCCGTTTGAGGTCTGCTCAAATTTTTCAAATTCCCAATCACTAGAGGTAGAACCACCTCCTAGGTTATAGGAACTTTCACAGCAGGCACATTTAATCCTAAGTAGGTTTGAACAGATTAAAAAGGAACATAATCGCTCCAAATCGGACAGTTCCTGTCCCAATTTATCACATTCACCTCTTTCTTTGTCGCAAATTACAACACATGACACGTCTACTATTTTATTAGAGGGATCGCAATCAGATTCCATCAATTCCACACCTTTTTTAGTCGAGATTCCCCAAAACACAGCGATAAATTTATCATCAAAGAAAAGCAATCGGGCAAAAAGAAAAGGTTCCACAGAGGTAGCAGGGGAGGGACCCTTAGGAAAAAAAGACTGCTTACGTCAACCTAGATTAAATAGCAGTCTCACTACATATAACCTGGGTGATAATGGAGTATTTAATTTATCTTGTCATATTCTCTCACATGGTGAAATGGGATTACTTAGTAAAGGTTTTTTTTTTTAAATTTAAACTTTATTAAGCATATTCATATAACAAAACAAGAACGGCATAAACCATCGCAGTCAAACTACTTGAAAAGACGCAGTAGTCAATACACAATTTTACAAAATGGATCCAATAATGAAAAATGACAAAAACACAATCATGTGCAGGGAACTGCTTTCAATAGGAGCATAACCTAGGACTGCGTTAAAAATTAAGAAAGAGAGAGAAGGGGAGAGGGGGAAGGGTACTTTCCGTCCGTCGAGCCACAGGGAGGCAGCAAGGCAAAAGAGGAAACACTAAGAAAAAAAGAAAAATAAAAAATGGGAAAAGATCAACACCGAGGGCCGGGCGGCGTCCCGGGCATCAGCCCGATAGGGCCTTAAATGCCTGAGATGATTGAAACAGGGTCCATTGGTTCCAGGTGTGCAGGAACTTAAGGTATCATCCTGGGAGTGGCAATCAACTCCACCATCCAACAGAGGAAAGAAACCTCCTCTATCCAATCGCAGACGGAGGGGGGAGAGGTCTGACGCCAACGCCTGGGTTATAACCGTTTTGGCTGCCTGTAGGAGATGTCTGATCAATGATGTCTTATATTTAGTTTGAGGGAAGTTTAAACATGAACAAGAGAGTGGCCTCAGGGAATCAGGCACCGAGACCCCAAAACAATAAAAAATAGCCCCCAACCTTTCCCCCCAGAACCCCCTGGGGCCCGGGAACCCAACCCCACCATATTTTTACCATGTGCCCGGCCAAAAGCGCCACCCAAAAATCCGAACCAAAGGGAAACCATTTTTTTGGAGGGGGACGGGCCACCCTTCCCAAACCCTGGAGAGGATTTTGAAGCTGGTTTCTTAAATTTTTGCAACAATGACGGCTTTTTTGGTGAGGTAAAAACTTTTCCCCCCTCCATTGGTCCAGGGGGAAAGTCAGCTTAGTTCCTTCTCCCAAGCCACACAAAAGGAGGGAAGGAGGGTAGCGGGGGAAAGGGAAAGCCACAGGTAGATCGGGGGGAAAATCGGGGTCCCCTGGGGACTGGGGGGGAAAGACAGATCTCTCCATGGGAAGGGGGCTCTATCGAAATTGAACTTTTTAAAAGCCCGTAAAAAAAAGTGTTTCAGTTGCCGTTTTCAAATGGGTTCGGGGGAGAGGGAGAACCTTCCCCCCAGAAGACAGACAGAGGAAGCAAATTTCCACTCACTTTAAGGGTGTGTTCCAGAAGGAGGCACGATTTGGACTGCCCAGAAACTTGTTCGGGGAACACCGGCCGGAAATAAGTGGTTGTCAGACATTTAACAAGGGGCCCCTTCAGGTCTATCAACCCTCAGAAGGTTTGGGCCTTTATATAAATAAAAAAAGGGGTGCGTCGTGCTAAAGGACCCCCCCCTCAACCCAACAAATTTATGAAAGGGGCCCAGGGAAGATATTAAAAACCGGGGAAAATAGCGCCTGGGCGATAAAAAACCCATAATTTCCCCCTGAGACCCCCCCAGGGAACAAATCAAACAAATCAAGCATAGGCCCGCGCCAAAATAATAAATTTCGTCAATCAGGGAAAACCCAAAGCCACCCGCGGGTTAGGGCCTAGCCCAAAACCTCACCGCCTCCCCCCGGGGGTGGGAACCCAAAAAATAAATTCACAAAGGGTTAACATATACCTTCCCCAAAGCTTTTCGAGATGAAAATGGGAATCGTTTTGAAGAAGGAAACAATTTTTTTGGGGGGATCCCCCTTTTCAGTATGTTCATCCTGCCAAACCAGGGAAGTCACGTTTGGGCCCCAACATCCGCACGATGGGAGATCCTGAAAAGCAAGGGAGAAAAATTATTTTTCCAACAACTTGGGGGGGATCACCGGGGAATGAAAATCCCCAGAAGGAAATACCATTAAAGGCCAAGTAAAAGAAATTTCCCCCTTTAAAAGAAAAATAAATGCCCACCCCGGGTTTTCCAGTGAATTTTTTCAGGTTTTAAAATTTTTCGCGTAATTAATTTTATAGTTAGACCAAACACTAAACCGCTTCACCTCAACATCGGGGAACGGGAGGAAATGGGGGGGTTTCGTTATGTAGACCCAAGGGGTCTCGGCAAAAGCCGGCACTTGGGTATTCCCCCCACCAATCGTGATACCCCCGATTCCTTTTTGGAGCGATGGTTTCAAGGAGGTTTTCCCCTGATTTAAAATAAAAAGCACGGAGAAAAAGGGGCATCCCTTCTTGTACCAAAAACAATGGGAAAGGGGTCCATAGGTTTCCTTTTAATTTCCCTCCCCCTTTTGGCAAAGGGAAATTTGATACAAGGCCGGGATTTTAGCTGAAAAAAGGGAACCCAAGCCAACACAAAAGGGCGTGGACGCCAGGAAACCCCATAAAGATCCTTCAAAAGCTTTCTCACATAAAGGGGACAGGACCATCAGGGGAACCCCACCCTGCCGCGGTAGGGAATTAAGTCCAACATCTTGAAACGTGTTTTTCTTTGGGCCTCCCCCGCCGTGGACAAAAACCCAAACCCGGTCCGGGGGAAACAACCCGGGCAAGAAGGTTTTAAGGGGGTTCGTACAATTTTTAAGCCCCCCAACCCAATCCACTTTAAAAAAAAGAAAATCCCCAATTAAATTTCCCGGGTACCTGAGGGGCCTTGGGCCCTTTTTTGGGAATCGAGTGGAGTTCTTGGGGGAGAGTCGCAGGGAAAAGGGGGATAGCTGAAATGGGAATTTAAAAATAGTAAGAAAACGGGGAAAAGAGGATTTTCAAAGGTTTCCCCTTTAAAAAAGGGGCCAATAATCCCCCGGCCAAGGGGTTTTGCCCCCCCGGGAAACCCCCCTTTTCACCCTTTTTAAACTCGTCAGCCGGGAAAAGGGCTTTCCCCAAATCCCCGTGCCGAATCGGGAAAAGAGTTTTAGGGGAAGGGGGGGGGGTGTCCCGCAAGGGAAAGGGGGAGGGTATTAAGGAGTTTTGGGGGGAACCATTTGAGTTTGGAATTTGTAGGGAATTAAAAATTTTGCGCATTTCCGGTTTGGTTGAAGTAGGTTTTCCCGCAGGGGCCTTATGCAGGGAAAAAAAGAAGGCCCCTCTGGTTCCTTTGATGCCCTAGCCAAGATTTCCCCCTTATTACCAAACCATAGAAACCCCAGCGGCACGCTGCAGCCCTGCCCCACAGGGTCAAAAGGGGTCGCACCTCGAGAAAGCCCCCAAAAAGCTCCTGAAAGGAAAAGATTAGAAAGGGGTTGCTTGTGGAGAGTCCCCCAATTGGTCACCGTTTGTAACCCTTTGCAAAAATCCCCAAGCTTTTTGCCCCCCTTCAACACCCCATTTCTTAATAAAGAAAACCCCCTCAGGAAAACATTTCAAAGCCCCCCCACTTCACCGGGGGGGAGTTTTTGTCCCCCCCATGCCCCCCGACAACAAAGTTCTCGATTGTCCCATGCAAAATCGGGCCCCGCAGACCGGATCCCGGGCACAAGATTCGTTAAGTCTTCCCCAAATCCGGGGCTTAAACCGCCCGGGTGGGAGAGAGAAACGGGCGCAAAAAAAAAAGGACAAAGATCCCGACCAAAAAATCATATTGCCAATAAGGTCCCGTCCCCAACCACGGGGGGGCACCATTTTTGAAAAAGGAGAAAGTCAATGCACTAATTTCTTTGGGTAAAGGAGAAAAAAATGTAGTCCCTGTCCGAGGGTTGTTTGGAAAACGCCCCGGGTATCACTAAAGGGTTTGGGAAAAGAAAAGAAACCTTTTTCACCCGCTTAAAGGCAGAGTAAGGAAAGGGGGAGCGGCCCCCAGGATTTTCAAGCGTCGGGTCCGCGTCCAGGGTTAAAAAAACCCCCCACAGAAAAAAGGTCCCCGTCAAACCCGGGGTTTCCCGCACCTCTAGGGGCGGGTAAGGGGGAACGACAAACCCCCCCGATTTGGGCATAACGTTTAAAATTTAAAGGGCCCTTTCCCGTTAAATCAAAAAATTAAAAATTACATTTTCTACTTCACTGTCAAAAATTTGGGGTTTTCCCCCAAAAACCTGAAAGCCCCTGAGGGTTGGGGGGAGAAAGGGGTGGGCGACCCCTTACACTTTCGAGGGGGGAATTTATTTGGGCACCAATCCAATCAAAAATATGAAAATCTTGTTTTTGGGAGGGGGTGGGGTCCCTAAAATGATCCCTGAAAAAAAAAACCCCCTACATAAAAACCTTTTTTTGAAAAATGTTTGAGAATCGAGAAAAGTTTCATAGGGGGTTTTTGGGCCCCTTTGGGCTTGGGGAAAATATTTAAGGGTCTCCATTTTCCAAAGGGGGGAAACGCTTTTCGTACTAACCCAAAAACCCGAAGCCCGACGGAGGGGGAAGGGGGAAAAAAAAGGAGGAGGGAAAAGGGGAGAAGAAGGAAACCGGGGGGAAAAAAACCCCCCCAAAAAAACACATCTAGCCCTCTGGGGAAAACCCGGGGGACCCCCGAAACAAAACCCTTTAGCCCCGGGGAAAGGGGGTCCCAACCTACGGGGAACTAGAAGAAAGGGATGGGTTTAGAGAGAGCGCCTTTAGGGAGCAGACAAAAAACAAGGGAAAAAAATACCAGGCTAAAACTATGAATATCACGGGAACAAAATGTTTTAAAAAATGGCAACCCAAAAGAGGGAGCACCAAAATCAAGACAGAACATCCAAAAAAAAAAGGGGCAATAGAAACCAAGCACAGGGAATGTCCTCCCCGAGTCCCCAAACCTAGGGCCCACACCTAAATGGGAGGGGCAATTTTGGGCCCCAACCTCCAAACAAAGAGCACGGGGCGGGCCAAGACCAAATAGGTCTTGACAGAGCGTGATCGTCGTTACGTACCCCCTTTCCCGGGGGGGAGACCTGTCCGAAGGGTTAGGGCCCGCGGGGCTGAACCGGGGCTTCCTTTGCAAAAAGGGGGGAAAGGGGTGAGCCAGCCGGGCAAGAAATAAACAGAGATTTGGGGATCCTGCAAAAGGCGGGGGTATCTTTTAGGGGGAAAGTAAATGTAGGAAAAGATCCTCCAACGGGGAATAAAAACAAAGGGGAACCCCACCTTGGGGAGGAAAAGTTTCCTTTTCCCCAAGCACAGCCGAAAGGTTTCACAAAGGGGCCCCCCCCCCCCCTCGGGCGAGAGTAAAGGCGGATAATCCGGGGAAATCTGTAAACGGAATCTTGGGGACAAAATGGAAGCGCGCTTTTTTGAACCCGGGGTTTATAATTCCCTCCTTAACAAGAAGAAGTGGGACGCGACAGATGACTTTCTCGAGATGCAATCGTCTTGTTTGGGAAAGGGCGGAGGGCTCTATGAACCCTATAAAACCCTCAATGTGGGCATTTGGAGGTTGACCAGGATAAAGGTTTGAAAATAGCGGGAAGAGAAGGGGGGGCGGGCTTGAAAATGGCCGATGAGGAACCCGGGTTTATGAGCTCCCGGCTAAAAAATACAGCTCCACCTTCATCGGGCATGCATACCATGGGGAAAACCCAAAAAAAAAAGGAAAGGGGGGGGGTCCCACTAACCCTCTGGCTCCCTTCAGGGACATATTGATTTCTTATTTTGGGGTCGCAAAATTCGGCTTTAAAAGGGACCAGGAAAAATGTGGCAGGCGAGGCCCCCCCCAAGAGGGGCCCCCGGGGTCCCTTCACCGCCTCCCCGGGCCCGGGGGAAATACGGGGACTCCCCCTGGACCTGTCTAACCCCGGGGGGGCCCCGCCCGGGGGGGAAGGAAAGTCAAAACCCGGGGGGGCTAAAAACCCCGGGGGGTTTCCCCGGGGGCCTCGGGGGCCCTTGCGGCGTGGTCCTCTCACCTGTACCCCGGGCGTCTGTCACTGGGGGCCCCCGCGGGGGGCAGGCGAAAGTTTCCCGCATCGAAAACCGCCCCGGGGGACGCGACAAGGGCCCGCGCAAACCTCCCTATCAACCGCTATAATTCCGGGGAAAAGGCCAAGGTCCGTGCTGCCCCCGCACCCAAACACCCCCCGCCCCCCGGGGGACGCGCCCAAGGCCCCGCGCACCTACCTAATCTCCCCGCTGATCCCCCGGGCCCGGGGCCCAAGGTCCGTGTGCTCTCCCGCAGCCAACACCGCCGCCGGGGCCCGGGGAAAAGGGCCCTTGCGCTTCCACCGCTAAACCCCGTGGGACAAACAAGGTCCGTGCGCGCAGCCCGCCGGGCGGGATGCGCCCACGATCCAGGAAGTCGATCCTTACCCCGGGGGAAACCTGGACAAACCCTGAAAGTGGGCCCGGGGGAAAACCTGACCTCCAGCCCCCTCCCTCCCTGCTGCTGGAGCCGTCGGGGGGGGGGGCCCCCGGGGGAGACCCTCGCGGGCCCCGAAAGCGCCACCTCTCAGGCACAGGAAACCCGGGCCCAAAGGCCCTGTGGTTTTTGCTGGACGGGGGGGGGGTGACACCCCAGCCAGTGGCCGATATTCTTCCTGGGCCCGCCCCCGGACTCGGGGGTTGCAGGAGCACCCCCTCTGCATCGGGGGGGAAACTAAAAGGACAAAATGCCCCGGGAGAAAACCCTCCCAAAAACACCCCCTCCCTGCTGGCCCCCTTCCAGTCTTTGTTTCTGCGGTTTCCCCCGGGGCACAGCCCCTACCCGGCCCTTTTCCACTCCATTTCCCCAAATTACCTCCCCCCAGCGCCTAAAGGGGCCCTTGGGGGCTAAAGGCCCTGCCGGCCCCACTCGGGCGCAGGCTTCCCCCGCAGCCCTCCCCCCTGATGGGCCGGGGGCCACAGAGCGCAGGGGCCCAGGGAAAAACCCAGGGGGGGCCTGCATCACTCCCATCCAAAAGGCCCGTGGACTGGGCCCCTTTTCCTTCCCCCCCACAACCCCCCCGGGGCCCCCTCACATTTATTCCCCTTTGCCCAGCTCTGTAGGCCCTTTCCCCCCAAAGGGGGTCCACTGGGTCCTCTTGGGGGGGCCCTTGTTCACGTAAAAGGGCCCCCCCCTTTGGGTGCCCCGGGAAGCCCCATGGGGCCATTCCCCCTCGGCGAGCAGTGCTTTCCCCCCGGGCCCTCCCCAGCTGGGGCTACAAAACCTGGGGGGGGTGCCCTCTCAATTACCCGAGGGAGCCCCACGTTGCAGCCTGGGGCTACTCTCCATCGATTCTCAGGGGCCCCAACCCTTCTCCCCGTTTCCTCCCCCTTTCGGGGGTCTTCCCAGTTATCACAAAGCGCCATCTGTTGCCTCCTCACCCGGTCACAATTTAAACCCCCTTTCAGGGGATTGGGGAACCCTCCAGGGGCCCTTCTTTTTCGGGAAACCTTAAAAACCAAAAACGGAAATATCTCTTATGGCAAAGCAGCTTTTGGTGGCCCTGTAGGAAGGGACTTTGCCAATTTCTTTCTGATCTGTCTACCGTGTCTACGAGAGGGGAAACTGTTTGCAACAATCAAAAATTCCTCTTCAGCTTTCCCCTGCGGGATCTGCGGGGAAAAAAGGGGGGGGCAGCAACACTCCTCACAATTATTTGCCCCCCAGCAACACCCTGGACGATTTTCGGAATAGAGGGGGAGAAACAACTTTGGGATCAGGGGTCCCCCGGGGAGCCCCTTTCCCCTTTTTTCTGATTTGTTTTTCCCCCGGGTCTCCAAAAACTTCAATGATATTCGGCCCGGAGCTCCCACCACTTCATTGAGCGGGCAGATTTTAAGAGCATTGCGCCCACCTAGAAAAGGATATACACTCCCCACGGGACGTTATTTGCCGCATACCATTTCTATGCCCTCAAGGGAAGAAAATAAATCCCAAAAAAAACCCAGTAGGCGGCTTTCTTTGCAGTATCCAAAATCGACCCATAAAAATTTTCCCGGACCTTTCGGCCATCCCCTTTGGCGAAAAAGGCTCTACTTAAACCAATTCTTTTCTGTCCTGCGGGAAAAAGAAAATATACGTTTACAGGGGGGGCTTCCCCTTCCCCCTTTTTGTACAAGGGAATTGGACCACACTTATCCCCTGCGCTTCCCCCGGGGGTTTGTGCCAACGTTCCTACGGGATTTTGAAAGTTTCCCAAAATTTTTCCCTTTCCCCTAAAGTGGAAACCCTGAAATTAAAATTTCCCCAAGGGGGGGGGGGGGTGGGGGTTTCCTCGGCCCTTTAAGGGCAGAGTTTCCCCGGGGGGGATGATTTGGGGACCCCCCCAAAGAAAGCCCCCCCTTCCAAAGGGATCCCCGTTCGTGAAAACATTTTTTGGTTTTCGGGCCTCCCACCCGCTAATCCCACCTAGTTTTTCCTCCCCAAAAAAGGGTCTTTGCATATATGTATTTTTTTCCCCAGGGGACTCAACTGTTTTGCTAAACAATATGTTTATCTCTGACGTTTCATGTGTTTCATTCAGTCTAAGGGTTTGGGAAAGCTCAGCATTAATCCCGGGCCCAACCATTTTTCCGGGATTTCCCCTTTAAACCCCTATCCCCCTGGTTTTCCTAAACCCCCCCAAGTGGGGGCGGGGACCCCCCGTAGGGCCGCTGTCCGGCAAATGGGTATTCCTATATTTTTTTTAGGAGTTTTTATAGGGGTTTTTTTGCAGGGCAAAATTTTTCCTTTTTTTTCCCCTGCTTTTTTTCCTGGTTGTCTTTTTTTCTTTTTTTTTTTCCCCCCTTCCTTCTCTTTTTTCCCCCCCCCCCTGTGTAGCCGGGGGGCCAAGAAGTGGGCACAAGGCATTACCTTCCCCCCTTGTGATTGAAGGGGGGGACCTAAAGGGATAGCGTCCTTAAACCCGGCCCCCCGGGGTTTTTGAACAAAACCTTTCAAAAGCTGCACAAACCTTTCCCATTTCCACCGTAAAAAAGGTTAAAATTTGTATGTTTTCGGAAAACACTTTTTAAAGTAACCATGTCCCTATAATAAAAGATAGATTTTTTCCCCTTTGGGGCTTTTTGGGCCCAACCCCCCCACCCCAAATTTAAAGGGGGGGTTGCTATTGCTGTCCATAATTTCCCCTTTTCTCACTCTGTACTTGGTTGTATCCCGGGATCCCTAAAGGGGCCAAAAGATACTAATCCTGATTTTAAAACATGGGCGGGCCTTTTTTTTACGTCGTAAATGTCAAACGCTCCTAATTTTCGGGAAACCCGGGCTTTTTTTTTTGGGAAATTCCTAGAAAAATTGGGAATTTTCTCATGCTCAGGGTACGGTCCTCTTTTGCGGGGGATTTTAAACCCACTTTTTGACCCGACCTTTGGATAACTCCACGGGGGCCCCCAAAATTTCTCGTATTTCTCCCTATCAAAAAAATTAAGAAACCCCTTGTTTAAATTCCCAAAGCTTTGGATGGTTGGCGGCTCCACCACCCCTTTCAGATAGGGGTTTAATACCCTTTTTTTTCCTCCCCCCAAAATTTCATACAGTCGTATCGATTTATAAAATTTCTCCAACATGGCCCCCCCCCCCCTTTTGGTTTTTGCTCCCCCTTTCCATAGGGAGGGGTGCTTTTGCCAGACCAGCCCAGCCCAAAAGGGTCACCCCCCGTCTCCCCTTTTTCTCTCTTTTCCCAAGCTAGATCTTGGGGTTTTAATAAAATCCCTATTGCTGGATTCCGTTTGCCTCACTGAGCCCCCGGGGAGGTTTACTGATTTACTTCTTTCTTGACCATGTGGGGGACCCCCAAACCCCCCCCCCCCCCCCCAATTCCAATATTTTAAATGGGAACCCCTGAAATCCCCGTTTTGCAAAGGGTTTTGGCTCATCAAGCAATGGTAGTCAGCCTCAAAAAGGCCCCCGTTCACCGCCTTTCGCAAAGGCATTGAAAAGGGGTAGCCTCACTCGAAAACCCCTTAAACAAAAAACAACCCCCCCTATCTGGGGAGGGGTGTTGGGATCTACTCAGGGCCAGATTTTAAAGTTCGTAGACTCTTTGGGGCCTCTTGGGGTAAAACCCCTACGGGTTCCCGTACGGGTTTCTATGAATTTGGAAACAAGAGGGGGCCCACCTTTCAAAGCCCCGGGCTACTAGGGACATTTATCCCCAAAAATTTTTTAAATCCCAAGTATTAAAGCTAGCAAAAGGGACTCGGGCCCATCCCAATGTTTTGGGATCCCCAAAGGAATTCCGCCTACTACCCCCAATTTATACAACCTCTCTCCCGGGTCCCCCCTTTTCTTCCTCTCCCCTTGAACTCGAAGCCTCCCCCCCCTTTTTTCCCCCCCTGCCCGGGGGGAAAAGGGGGTAAAACTTTTAAAAGGCACCATTCTGGGGAGGGGGAAAACGGGAAAAAGGCAGTCATCAAAGGAACTCCCTGGGGGGAAGACCCCCGGGCCCCAGACGGCTTTCCCCAGAAAATTTTAAATAAAACTTTGCTCCCCCCCTATCCCCTTTTTCTTTGGAGGCGTTTAAAAATGTCCCCCCACCTCCTCCCCCTTTCCCCTGCAGGAGCCCCCCCTTGCACATATTACAGTTTTACCCAAGGGGGGGAAAAAAAAAGCCCCAAAAAGCCTGCGGGAGCTATAGACCAATTTCTCTTCTTAATTTTGCCCTTTAAAAATTTTATGCCAACTCCTGGCCAATCGCCAAAAACCCCCCTCCCTCCCTCCCCGGGATTCATCCAACCAAGGGGGGCTCTTTTTTTTTTCCCCCCCAAGGTTTTTTTTTTTTTTTTTTTTGGGGGGGAAAGCGGGGGATAATCCCTTTAAAAGGGCCCTTTGGGTTATCTTTCAACCTAGCTAAAATTGAGGGGTGGGGCCCTTGTTGATCCTGTCACTGGATGGGGAAAAAAAAGGGGAAAAAATTGACAGGATCTCATGGGCTTTTTGTTCAGACACTCTCCACACATAGGTTTAGGGCCCCTTTTTCACTTCCAGGTTTCCTAGCGCTTTTTTTCCAAAATCCTTCGGCCAGGGTAAAGGGATTAAGGGCCCTCCTTTTCTGATCCCTTTGATATCCCCAAAATGGGGGGCCCCAAAAATTTTTAAAGGGGGGGGGGGGGGCAGGGATGCCCCCCCGTCCCCAAATGTTATTTTGTCTTGATTATGGAACATTTTTATGGCAGTATTCGGGCCAGACCCGGGGCATTAGGGGGATACGGGTTGGCACGCAGGAGTTTTAAGTGTTCGGGTTTTTCGGGTGACTTGTTGGGTTTACCTGACAGATTTCCCTTTAAAATCTTTTTCCCCCCTGATGGCGGAAATGGCCCGTTTTTGCTCATGGTCCCCTAAAAAATTAATTTTTTTTTAAATCTGAACCCTTTAATATTTCTCTTCCCCCCAACTTAGTTTCGAACAAACAAAGCCGAAAATTCCCCTTTTTCCCGGCCTGGGAGGGAAAAAATTTCTTATCTGGGGGAAACCAAAAACCCTGCGGAATTTTTCCCCAGCTTTTTTCGTCCAATTTTTCGCCCCTTTCTTGCCAGATTTTTCCCAAATTTTTTGGGGAGGGTTTGGTGTCAGGAAAAACTTTTTTTGTGGGTTTTGGGGGAATGAATGTCCCTTAAGGGGGACTATTCTTCCGAAACTTTTTGTATCTATTTTCCCGGGCCGTTTCCAATCGTTCCCGCCTCTTCCCTTTTTGGGCCCGGGGTTTAAACAGTGCCTTTCGGAGTTTATTTTGGGAATTTTCGCCCCTCCAGAATAAGGGGATAAAAATGCTGTCCCGGCCTTTAAAATTAAGGGGGGCGGAATGGGGCTGCCCCCATTGTAAAGGGTTTAAATACCTTTGGGGCCCCCCAATTTCGAGGGTTTTTTTTGCATCTAATACCCTAGCCCTCCCGGGCCCAAATTAAAGGGTCTTCATTGGCAGAACCCTTTTTTTCCCCATGTCCATGATTTCCATCCCCTTTGGGCCTTTAGTCTCCCTCAAATCAGGGCCCCCAACCTTATCCTTCAGTGCCATTCATTTCGTTCAAATATTCTGCATAAGGGCCCAAACCTTTTAGGTCCCCCGTTTTGGGGCCTGAAATTTGGGCCCCCTTTGTGCCCGCTCAGATAAATTTCCCTCTTTCCCCCCAGGGGTTTCCCCAGTGGGGTCCTTCCGGGAAGCTCCAGGTCCCAACCCCCATTTTTTGGCCCCTGCATATCCAAAAAACAGGGATCTTTTCTTCCCTTGGAGGATAATTTTGCAAGGCCATTATCATCCCGTAGGCATTTGGTTTTTAATATTTGCAACTCCGGGGATTCTTTAATTCCTCCATCCCCGAAAAAAAATATATACAGACCTCTTTCCCCCCTTTGAGAAACTTTGGGGTAGCTCCTACCGGCCGCGACACCTTTTATTTCCCCCCACTTTACCAATGGCTCTTTCGGGCCTTTTGGGTTTTCGAAAAAATTTCCCCCCTTACTGTGCGAATGGGAAAAGGGAAATTCAAAAAACTTTTTCCCGCGGCAGGGAAGAAGTGTTTCTTCCTTACCCCCAAGGCTGGTTTAAAACCCGTAAGGGCCCAAAAGAAAAGTTTTTTAAAGGGGCTTTCCAAAATGGTAAAAGGGTACCCGGCCCCTTTCTTCACAAATGGTACCCGATGTCCCTGATACGTGCTGGAGGTGCCTTCGGGAGGTCGGGACTATGAGGGCATATTTTGGTGGGCTGCCAAAGGGTTTCGGGGCTTTTGGGAGACAGTTTTTCCCGGGGGATCAGGGATTGTACCCGGGGCAAAATTTTTCCCCAAATTTTCCCGAGGCCCCCCCTCCTGTTTTATGTTCTGTCACTCGGGAGTTTCCTTTCCCATAAAAATCTTTAGTTTAAACAAAAACCTCCAAAACTCGAAGACAGTGATCCCGCGCCAATTTGGGGGCAAACCGTTCCCCCCTCCATAATTTTAATGGGTTTTGGGCGAAGTTGCCTCTACCTATGTATGGAGGAACTGATTTTCGTCCCAAAACCCGAGGGGTGTGCAACACTGCTTCTCGGGCATGGGCTTTCCCTTTGGTTTTTTACCAAGCTAGTCCGGGGGTTTTTGGGGCCCCTTTGGGGGAAAGCTAGTTTTTCTACACCCGTCCTTTTACCCCTTTTTTTTTTGGGAAATTTTTGAAGTTTTTACCTTTTTTTTTTGGGCTTCAATGGGGTTTTTTGAAATCCCTCTCTCTTGTGCTGCCGGGGGCGCCCGGTGGGGCCCTGTTTACTCCCCCCTTTTTCCCCTTTTTTTATATTTTTTTTTTCTTTTTTTTTGCTTTTTTTTATTTTGCTTAACCCCCGGGCCTTTGGATTTCTGGTTCACTAAGGGCCTGGCTTTTCCGGGGGCCCCACTATTGCATTGCCCGCAAACCCCTTCTGCCCTTTGGACATATTAAATTTAAAATTTTTGTCAGGCCAAAGAGTTTTTCTTTGCTCCGGAAGGTTTTTTGTCCCTATTCTCCCTTTTTTGATGTTTCATCTTCAATGTTTGCATTTTTAGAATGTATTCCTTTGCCCCATATGCAAATGTTCTTTTTTTTAAAGATGGGTTTAAAAAATTTTTTTTCTTTTAAAAAAAACTTTAAAAACTTTTTAAAAAACTATTAAATTTGGGAAAAAAGGGAGAGACAGTTTTAGTAGAGATCAGAGGCAGGAAAACCCTTTTTTAGGGGAAACCCCAAAGGATCCACAAAATTTTTGCGGCCGAAACCCCCTTTTTTACATCATCCAGGTGTTGTTTTAAGATGAAACAGCGGGGGTGTGTTGTTGTACCCCTCCCCCCCAGGGCAGATATGGTTTGTGGAGGACGATTCTTGGGGATGCCCGAAGGGAAATCCCTTTGTTTAAACTGGTAAAGGGGTTCCCAAAAGAATTGGGGAAATTCTTTTTCCCCCCATTCCCCGGCAGTCGCCCAGGGCATAGAAGAAATAACTTGGCCCCTCCGGGAGATTTTTCCCGGTAAGCTGGGTTTCAAATTTGCAAGTTCACCCCCGGGTGATGCAGAAAGCGGACCGGGGTGGGGGGGGGGGGGGGGCCCCAAAGGGGGATCCCGACCCGCATCCCCCAAGCGACCAGAACGGGGGGGGGGGGGGGGAGGAGTGACTCCAAAGGGGCTAAAAGAGCAGTGGGCCCCCCAGGACCCCGGGGGCGTAAAACTGGTTTTACCGCCTTTTTGGAATTTCCCGGGAAAAGTGCATCCCTTTGGGTAACTGGGGGGGGGGGGGGGAAAAAGGGGGGGGGGGGAAAAAAGAGGAAATGTTTGTTGGGCCCCGGAAGGTGGGCCGTTGAGGTGCAGGGCAGCAGTCCAAGTCTACCTGTAGAAAGGGGGCCCCACCACGAAGAGCCCGTGGGGGCCCCGGCCCGGGGAGGGGGGCAGCTGGGCCGCCATTTTTCCCCCGAGGGGGTGGGTCCAGCGGGCCCCCCGGGGGGTGCCGGCAGGATTGGGGAACACTAGGTGAAGGCCCCGAGGGGAGAGTTGGGGTGTGTCCGGTTTATCCAGAGAGGGGGGGGAAGGCAGGCAAAAAAGAGTCCCTGCAGGTGTGGGTCCCCATAAACTAGGGGGATTGCCCTTGGGGGGGGGAGCGAGGCCCTCCCGGGGCCCGCCCGAGTTTGGGAGATATCCCCCCGCACCCTGCCAGGCGGAAGCTGCTGGAGCCCCCAGTTTGATCCGGGGCACCCAAACCTGGGGAGGGGCCGTGGTAGCCCGCAGTAGGAGAGGAGGCCTTCTGAGCCCGGGGAGCTGTTTGCCGATGCCCACCCGGCAGAGGGCAGGGGGTAAGGGGGGGGCAGGGCCTCAGGGGTGGGGGGGGCCCAGGGGGGGACTGCGCAGGGGGTGAAGAAAGTGGGTGAGTGGTCCACAGTCGTCGGGGGGCTGCCCCCCGGCCCGGATACCTGCTGTCCTGGGGGAAAACACATCAGGGCTTTTTCCTCCGTCCGGGTCTATAGAGGGGGGCAGGCCCCCGCTGTTTCGGGCGGTCCCGACTTTGTGAAGGAGGAAAAAACAACCCCGGGGTGAAGGATTTTTGGGGGGCCAGGGGGCCCCGGGGCCCCCCCCAACATGCTCCTCCCGCGCCCCGGGGATGCAGGTGAGATGGGCGCAAACCCCCAGTCTTTCCCCATCCGCCGTGGGGGATAAGTGGGGAGCAGGGCAGGTCCCCCAAAAAAGCTTTTCCCAGTGGAAGGAGGGGGCCAAACCCTCAAACCGGGGTCCACCGGGAAAGGCCGCATGGTGCTTCTAGGGGTGGATCTCTGCACTGTGGGGCGGGGGGGGGGGTAGAAAACAGGGGCCGGCGTGAAATTAGCCTGTATCCCCCCACCCCCTAGAAGGTGCCCCCGCGCCGACCGGGAAACGTGTAAAGGAAAGGGCTCCGGCAGGGAGCAGGACGGTGCGGGGGGAGTTCTGGTGCAAGGGGCAAACGCGGCCATCTTGGGAGCCATCCCCCCACAAACCCTCCTTCTCCTCAGGGCCCCTGAGAGGCCCAAACGGCCCCAAAAAAATGCGCAATACCCCCCCGGGGGGAAAACAGGGTGACCGAGGGCACAGGGCCCGGGGTTTTTTTTTTGGCCTTTTCCCCCCTTTTCTGTGAGGCCCGATTAGCCCCGGAAATTTAAAGATTTTAAGGCCTTTGGAGCTGCAGAGCACACGGGCCTTACAAAAGCCAACAAACCAGGGCCCCCCCCCCCCCCCCTTAGTAAAGGTTTTTACTTTTTGGGGCCCAAACCCAAAAAAAAAATTGGTATCAATTCTCACTTTTCCTCGATATCCACAAATTTATACAAATTAACTTTGAAACGTCACTTTATCACCAACCCCATAACTAATCAAGTAACGAATAGTGATTCATCTTCATTAAATAAATTCAACTTGAACCCTAAATCCAGTTTTTACCCTGTCAGCTCCCAAGGTCACTATCTAAAAACTTTTCAGGAACTAGTATTATCTGACCTACAAAAATTAGAACCTAATGTAATAAAATCCAATTTAACAAGGGAACAGTCCAAAGCCCTGAAAAGTCTTCAATCAAATAAAGAGATCATTATCCGTTTCCCCAAACAAAAGGGGGAGTGGTTCTTTTCTTTAAAATGTGATTAAACAAAGAATCATTAAAAATTCTCTCAGACGAAACATATTACAAACTATGTCCCCCCGAAACCCCCCTTTCTGACATACAGAGGGGAAATTTAAAAGCTCCTTTTCAAGAGGCCTTAGGGGATGGTTTAATAGACAACAGGTTGAAACAATTTTTATTTAACAGAGAGCCTAGTGTACCATTTTTTTTATTATTTCCCCAAATTACATAAATGTTTGGTGTCCCCACCGGGGAGGCCCATAATATCGAGCATAAATTCACCTACTAGCAATTTATCTCACTTCATAGACCTACATTTACAAAAATATGTAAAAGAACTTGACAGTTATCTTAGAGATTCTGGTCACTTGATCGAAATTTTGTCTGATCTAGAGATTAAAGAAACCTGTACATTCCTAACCTTAGACGTATCGTCGTTATACTCTAATATTCAGCACAATCTGGGTATAAAATGTGTTGAATATTTTCTGAATGATGATGAGACTCTTACTGACCCCTTTAGAACATTTTTGGTAAAAGGTTTGAAACATGGTTTTGAAAATAATTATTTTCAATACAATGGCGCCACCTATTTGCAGTCAAGAGGTACTGCAATGGGTTCAAAATTAGCGCCCTCGTATGCTAACCTATTTATAGGTCGCTTCGAAATGGAATATATCTATACATATCATGACTATCAATATGTTTCTATTTATAAAAGATTTATCGATGATCTTTTTATTATCTGGCAGGGCCCACAGGAACTAATACCACAATTCATTGCGCATTTGAATAATAATGAATTTGGTATCTCCTTCACATTCCAATATCATCATCGGGAAATTGAATTCCTTGATTTGAAAATCTCTCAGGCCGATGGTCGATTCATTACATCAAATTATTTTAAAATGGTAGATACCAATAGCTTTATCGAATTTTCTAGCGCACACTACAAGCCCTGGCTTACGAATATCCTTTATGGCCAACTGAAAAGGGTTAGGAGAAATTGTACAAAGGATGATACTTTCATAGAACAGGCTAAAATATTGGAAGAGCGGTTTATGAATAAAAATTATCCGAAACAGCTATTAAATGATGCATATAAGAAAACTGGTTCCTTATCACAGAAACAGTGTTTGACCAAATCAACACGCACCACATCAGAAAACTCAACTTCAACAGATTGTGCACTGATCACGCAATACAATACCTCTTACAGAAAAATCAAAGGAGTTCTACATAAGCACTGGCACTTTATCCAACAAGATCCTATCTTGAATAAAATCATCCCTGAGAAGCCGTCTATTATATATAAAAGGGCACCTAATTAAAAAGGTATTCTGGCACCAAGCAGAATAAAAATAAAAAAAGATACACCAGACAAAAGTGAAGCTGCCCTAGATCTTGGTAGTGATCAGTGTAAAACTCCAGGATGCCTATGCTGTCGGAGTATCATCAGTACCAAATACATTGAATCAGCTATAACGAAGGACAAATTTCAGATAAAATACGCTTTATCATGTAAATCGAATTACGTTATATATGTGATTCAGTGCACTTGTGGCATTCAATATGTGGGTCGCAATTTATGTCCGTTGAGAGTACGTCTCAACGGGCACAGATGTAGCATTAAAAAAGGGGACATTAAGCAGAGCGTGGCTAACCACTTCAAAGAGGTACACCACCAGAACTTTGGGGACCTTAAGGTTACCCCTATTGATAGAGTTCCGGATGAACATCCTAATAGATTTCAGCAACTCCAGAAAAGGGAATTGTTTTGGATGTATACGTTGAAAACTATTCAACCACAGAGACTCAATGAAATAGTGGAATTAATCCGCAACTAGATAATCTATGTATACATCATAATACCTTTCCTTTGTTATATTTCCCTGTTAACACATATTGAGATCTGATAGTACAGTACACTCTCATATATCAATACTCACTAAATAGCACTTCTCTGGACCCATTCATATTCTAACTAACACTTCCTTTCATAAGCAACCCTATACTTTAGTTCTAGTTGGATATATATAATGATTTTTTATAATTCCTAATTAATACATTTATATACCTTTTACCAAAGATGTTATATATAATGTAGAGAGTTTACATATGTGGATATTGTTTTATAACAAAACTATTTATTTAATATTATGAAGTATCGAAGTACAAAGTAGACTATATTAATTCTCACTGGTTAATATTGTATATCTATGCATGATAGGGACTCGTCCTTTTAAACTCTCAACAGATTTAGTTTTAACACATATATATATCTCCCTAATATTCAGTTCAACATTCTAGCCGCATTTTATATATTCTTATCTAATATTTTAAACAACCTGTAATAATTTGGAATATCAATATCACAGTATCAACAAATACTTACTGTGAGGGTCGTCGTCGTTGGATCGCAGGGGGATGGACTCTATATTTTAACTTGTTCCTATATATATAAAACACTAGATAAGTTAGACAATATATAATAATACTTACAAGGTTAGTTCCGTGGATGCTTTAGAGTTGGAACTATGTTTACAACAAGTCTCAACAATAATGTAATTCCACATATGAGTTAAAATGTCAGTGATTACTCATTCGGCAGAACAGTAACAAACCCACCTGTTCATGCATATCAAATAGCGATAAGTTTATGACCAAATCCCGGGTCAATTGAGAGTTTAACATATATATTTGTGAGAAATATGTGAATTCGGCGGCGAGCCGCAGAGCAATAGGAGTCTCAGCATATGTTTGAGAAATGTATAGGAACGGCAATAGACCTTGGAGTAATGAAAAGTTTCGCCGATGTTTGAGCAACAGATAGGATTGATAACAGATACATACTAAGCCATAAAGTATCCGGGGAAATTCGCTAGTCTATGTAAAGCACAAACAGATGGGGGTTGCGCGGCGGCAGGAATATATGAATGCGATTAAAAGTAACTACTGCATCGCCCGCAACCTAATGTTAGTCATACATACTTATCAGGAACGTTTCTAATGTCATCACTACCAAACATCTTTTTTACTGTTATAAAGTTTATTATCTTCTTTTAACGTTGATTGATATTTTTGTTACAATTTAAATGTTCAAGCAATCAGATGATTGGCTGAACAGCAGATCAATTAATTATGTAAATGAGGCCATTATAAAAGCCTGCCAGAAGGGTGATTCAAACTGTTACTTCTGATGAAGCGCGGGTGTACCGCGAGAAACGCGTCAAGTCATATGCATGTTGTTTTTATGTGAGTAATCTCTCTTTTAAACAATAAACCATCCTGAAAAGGAATAGTGGTTTTATCGCATTATCCTCGAGGAGCGCTGATAGTCCGTATTTTTTCATTTAATCTCTATTACTTTGAATAGGTAGAAACATGTGAATAACTGTCAGTAGGTGGGGCAAGCCTTTGGTGGGCAGGCCTAACACCTACTCATGAATAAGATTTCAGGGGTAAATGCTCTAAAACTACAGTATCTAACAGAATAAGGGGCACAGCGCTGGAAACAGCAGGTCTGACACTCGCTTGTGCTGGCCTCAGCAAAGGGGGGCATAATCTATGTGACAGGTTCTCTTTAAAATTGAAGCCTTTTTTTGCTGATGCAACTTCGTTAGCACGGTGATCATCCATCTGATTTGGAGCCCCATACGCAGTTGGGTTAGCTAAACTGTTGTTTTAGACACACGTCTTTGTAGCTTCCTAGTTCATTCTGGTGATGACCCGCTTCATTGTAGCACCTTGTGCACCTTCGTAGCCAATGTTCGTCTCCCACATCAATGGTACATGGTGCTCCACAGTTTCTATGTCACTGATTTGCAATGTCCACTCACAATACACTTCCACCACAGCAGTACGCGAACAGTTCACAAACTGTACAGTTTCAGAAATACTGCCACCCTTGGCCTGAAAGCCACTATCACCCCTTTCACTCATGACAGTGTTTTCATGGGTGGGTAAGTGGGCACAAATGAAATATCTGAAATACTGTTATACTATGCTCCACATAGTTTACAGCCCTTTTCCTATTTAGGGGGAAGCAAAGTGCTTTACCGATTAGGCCACTTCTGGATCAATATCAATTTGTAATACCAGGTTACAAAGGATTTATCATTAAATTGCAGAATACTAACCTTTTATTTTAAAACATAAATTTTAATAAATCACATACATACAAAAGAACACTATATAATCTATATAATCCACTATATAATCAAACTATATAATCCACTACTGTGACGCTCCCTTGTCAAAGCACCCACCCAGAATAGAGCGACACTGACTACGGTGCTTAAATGCATATCACAGCTGGTCATATGCCATATACACTGTCGTCAGCCACATAGTTGCGACATGCTTCAAATAGACACTAGACATTAATGGCACTGTTGTAATTAATCTATGTGCATTATTTTTCCTTACTTTCCCATACTGTACTTCGTCTACTCAGAATTTGCTACAGGGCAACGAAAAAAGTCCAGACGGGGAAGTGTTCTAAATAATAGGGACATTACTAGGGTGAGCAAGTGCAGCGTACAGGTTCCAAATTCTTTTTGGAGTGGGTGCTCCGTGGCCAGGCCTTTAGGAAAAAATAGTCCAAGTAGAGCTAATTTAGGGCAAGATCACCTTCACCTTTCCCCATTCTATGGACCATGTATTATCAGTTTATATGGGATATTTTCAGAAATCGAAAGTTCAGTAAAATAACATTAAAACTATTCCAAATTTCTTCCATATGCACAGTGGTCTATCACTGGCTAATGTTAAAATTTTTTTTACATTTTTGATTGCCAGTTATTTATTATATTCATTCATACAGAACTGTTGTATTCCACAACACTATACAGAGAAGAAGCTGTAAAGGACAAAACCCTGGGTCAGGCTGCATTTCGTGGCTGGTTGCTGTTTGAGATGTTTTATTTTTACATGTGCCTTTAATCCTTGTGCTTTTGTGAGTATAATAAAAAGCGTCTTTCAAATCTGGAAGTCCTGCACGATTTATTTCCTTCATTTACACACAAACACTAAAAACAAGAAGTTTGCAGTTTATGTTTTCCGGGGATTCGTGGTTCACAATTTATTTAACAACCGATTTGTTAACGGACTTGGTTTTGGAACTGGGAATGAAGATGTTATTTATGCTGTACATAGATATTATTAACATTGGGCCCCCACCTCATTGTGGCTCATAGTCTAAATTCCAGATTAACCTGTCTTTATCTTTTTGGAGTAGAAATGGCTGAAACCCACAGAATCAAAAGGAGAACATACAAAATCCTTGCATATGTTGTAAGTGGTAGGATTTGAACCCAAGACCCCTATGCTACAAGACAATAATGCTAACCACTGAGCCACCCTGCTGCACAATTATATTTTACCTATCTGCACCTCCATGGCTTAATGTAACTGGCTGTGAGAGTGTATATTGGTATAAACATGCAATATTACATAGTTACATACATATTTACATAGTTTGTCAGGCCAAAAAAAGACATACGTCCATCCAGTTCAGCCCATTTGCTAAAGTGTTGCAGTGTTGATCCAGAGGAAGGCAAAAATCCCCATGAGGTAGAAGCCAATTGTCCTCATGTTAGGGAAAAAATTCCTTCCTGACTCCAATCTGGCAATCGGAATACATCCCTGGATCAACAACCCCCCTCCAGAATCCCGGTCACTATAACTTGTTATATTACATCTAGTAATGTATCCAGACCCTTCTTCAGAATCCTAGTCACTATAACTTGTTATGTTATCACGCTCCAGAAATGCATCCAAGCCCTTCTTGAACTCTGTTAGTGAATTCACCATGACAATTTCCTCTGGCAGAGAGCCCTCCACAGCCCTCACCGCTCTAACAGTAAAGAATTCCTTTCTATGTTTATGTAGAAACTTTCTTTCCTCAAGACGTAAAGGATGTCCCCTTGTTCTAGATAAAGTCCTGGGTATAAATAAATCTTGCTAGAGATCTCTATATTGGCCCTTAATATATTTAAACATATTTATTATGTCCCCCGAAGCTGTCTTTTCTCTAAACTAAATAACCCTAACCTTGCTAATCTTTCTGGATATTGCAGTCCACCCAGTCCTTTTATTATTTTTGTTGCCCGCCTTTGTACCTGTTCAAACTCTACAATGTCTTTCCTGTGCACTGGTGCCCGAAACTGTACACAATATTCCATGTGTGGTCTAACCAGTGACTTGTACAGTGGGAGAATAATGTTCCCATCATGTGCATCTATGCCCCTTTTAATACACCCCATGATCCTATTAGCCTTAGCTGCTGCTGCCTGACACTGGCTGCTACAGTTAAGTTTACTGTCCACTAGGATTCCCAAGTCCTTCTCCATGTCACTTTTACCCAGTGTTTTTCCATTTAACATGTAATCATGTAATGGATTTTTCCTCCCCATGTGCATAACCTTGCATTTATCAGTGTTAAACCTCATCTGCCACTTCTATGCCCAAGCCTCCAACCTATCCTTTGTAATAACACATTATCCTCTTTTGTGTGGATTACTTTACAGAGCTTAGTATCGTCTGCAAAGATCGATATTCTACTGTGCAATCCCTGTGTAAGATCATTTATGAAAATATTAAAGAGGATAGGGCCCAATACTGAGCCCTGTGGTACCCCACTAGTAACAGGGATCCAGTCTGAGTATGTACCGTTAATTATCACCCTTTGTTTTCTATTAGTGAGCCAGTTGCTTACCCACTTGCACACATTTTCCCCCAGTCCAAGCATTCTCATTTTACTTACCAACCTTTTATGTGGAACAGTATCAAATGCTTTAGAAAAATCCAAATATATGACATATAGTGCCTCACCCCAATCCAGTCTGGAACTAACTTCCTCATAGAAGCTGATGAGATTAGTCTGACAGGACCGATCCTTCATGAACCCGTGCTGGAACGGCGTTATACATTTATTTTCAGTGAGATACTCCAGGATAGCATCTCTGAGAAAACCTTCAAACATTTTACCCACAACAGAGGTTAAGCTTACCGGCCTATAATTTCCAGGATCACTTTTTGACCCCTTTTTGAATATTGGCACCACATTAGCTATGCGCCAATCCATTGGGACATACCCTATTATCATACAGCCTATAAAAATAGGGGCCTATCTATCACATTACTTAACTCCTTTAGGACATGTGGGTGTATACCGTCAGGGCCTGAGGATTTGTCTATTTTAATCTTCCTAAGGCGGAGCTGCACTTCTTCCTGGGTTAGACAAGAAACATTTAAGTTGGAATTTACCTCCTCCCTTTGTTCATCAACAGGAAGCTCATCCTCCTCGGTAAATACAGTGAAGAAATAGTTTAATAGGTTTGCTTTTTTCTCATCGTCCTCTATAGTCTCTCCCTCAGTACTTTTTAAAGGGCCAACATTTTCTTTTTTAATCTTTTTACTATTTATATAGTTAAAAAATATTTTGGGGTTAGTGTTACTTTCTATGGCAATACATCTTTCTGTCTCCAGCTTTGCTGCCTAAATCATTTTTGTACATATTTTATTTTTCTCCTTATAGCTTCTTAGCGCCTCTTCACTGCCCTCCTGTTTTAGTAGCTGAAACGCTTTCTTTTTGTTTTTTTATTGCCTCCTTTACATCTCCACATTGGGTTTTTCCGGTTTCTAATTAATTTTTTACCATATGGTATGTAACTCTCACAGTGGTCGCCTAAGACGTTTTTAAATATCTCCCATTTATTTTTTGTTCTGCTATTTTTAAACACCTTGTCCCAGTCAATACGGTTTAGTGCCTCTCTAAGCAGGGTAAAATTAGCCTTCCTCAAATTCAGTGTTTTTGTGGCTCCATGACAAAAAGCTCTATTGAAGGATAAATGGAAGTTTAATATATTATGGTCACTATTCTCTAGGTGCCCCTCAACCTGAACCTTTGTTTCTCTGTAAGGTAGTCCCCGGAGTCGATTGCTAAGGTCTTAACAATCGACTTGAGGCCTTAACAACTGGCTTAACAACCGACTGGAGTCCGCGGAGTCGATTGCTAACTCTTATCAACTGACTTGTCTTGAGGCCTTAACAACCGGCTTAACGACTGTTAGCGACTTCACAATGCAGTAAATTATGTGTCCCCCAGTGAAGGTAAAAGGGTCCCCCAGTAAGTTATACGTCCTCTAGTAGGTGGTTATATACTTTATAATATCTCCCAGTAGGTAGGTGTGTAGTTTATATGTCCCCCAGCAGTTATATAGGCAGGTTATTGATCCCCCAGCAGGTATATGGGCAGGTTATGGGTCCCGTAGCAGGTATATGGGCAGGTTATGGATCCCCCAGAAGGTATATGGGCAGGTTATGGATCCCCCTGTAGGTATATGGACAGGTTATGGATCCCCCAGCAGGTATATGGACAGGTTATGGATCCCCCAGCAGGTATATTGGCAGGTTATGGATCCCCCAGCAGGTATATTGGCAGGTTATGGATCCCCCAGCAGGTATATTGGCAGGTTATGGATCCCCCAGTAGGTATATAGGCAGGTTTAGGTCCCCCAGCAGGTATATAGGCAGGTTTAGGTCCCCCAGCAGGTATATAGATAGCTTATAGGCCCCACAGCACATGTATATATAGGTAGGTTATAGGCCTCACAGCACATATGTAGGTAGATTATAGCTCCTCCCTGCACGTATATAAGTAGATAATAGCCCCCCTCCCTGCACAAATAACAGTAGATAATAGCTCCCCTCCCTGCACATATAACAGTATTATTATTTTTTATTATTATTATTAAGTATTTTAGAGCACCATTGAATCCAGGGCGCTGTACATTCGGGGGGCTACATACACTACATAAATCAAACGAGTACAATGACAAGTGAACAATGACAATTGGCACGACAGAGGGAGAGAGGACCCTACCCGCGAGGGCTTACAATCTACAAGGAGGAGGACAGAGACAGGAGGTGAGGGGCAGACATTTTATGTGGAGAAGTAGTGACAAGTTTAGTGAGGGTTATAGGCAAGCCTGAAGAAATTGGTTTTTCAGGTTGTTTTTAAAGGGTGGTGAAAGTGGAGGAGAGTCTGATGTGTTGGGGCAGTGAGTTCCAGAGTGTGGGTGAAGCACGGAGAAGTCTTGGAAAACGGTTGTGTGAGGAGCTGATAAGGGAGAGCAGAGGAGAAGTCCTGAGAGGAGCGGAGATTGCGTGAGGGAGATATTTGGAAAGTAGGGCAGAGATTATGGAGGGGAGAGGTCGTGGAGAGCCTTGTAGGTCATGGTTAGTAGCTTGAAATGAATTCGTTGGGCGATGGGCAGCCATGAAGGATCGGCAGAGGGGAGAGGCAGAGGAGTAGCGAGGAGAGAGGTGGATAAGACGGGCAGCAGAGTTAAGAATGGATTGGAGGGGAGCAAGGGTGCTAGACGGGAGGCCACAGAGAAGGATGTTGCAGTAGTCTAGGCGGGAGATGACAAGGGCATGGACCAGCATTTTTGTAGTGTCAGAGTTGAGGAACGAGCGGATGCGAGAGATGTTTTTCAGGTGGAGGCGGCAGGCAGAGGTGAGGGTTTGGATGTGTGGTTTGAAAGATAGACCAGAGTCTAGGATTACCCCAAGGCAGCGGACTTGTGGGACCGGTGAGAGTGTGGAGCCATTGACTGTAATAGAGAGATCAGGGGCGAGGGTAGAGTTGGATGGTGGAAAGATGATGAGTTCTGTTTTCTCTACATTTAGTTTTAGGAGACGTGATGAGAAGAAGGAGGAAATGGAGGACAGACAGTCAGGGATCCGGGAGAGTAGAGAAGTGACGTCTGGGCCGGAGATGTAGAGTTGGGTATCATCAGCATATAGGTGGTAATGAAAGCCATGTGAGGCTATGAGCTGACCGAGGCCAAGGGTGTAGATAGATAATAATAACAGTAGATAATAGCATCCCTCCCTGCACATATAACAGTAGATAATAGCTCCCCTCCCTGCACATATAACAGTAGATAATAGCCCCCCTCCCTGCACATATAACAGTAGATAATAGCCCCCCCTCCCTGCACATATAACAGTAGATAATAGGCCCCCCTCCCTGCACATATAATAGTAGATAATAGCATCCCTCCCTGCACATATATAAGTAGATAATAGCCCCCCCTCCCTGCACATATAACAGTAGATAATAGCCCCCCCTCCCTGCACATATAACAGTAGATTATAGCTCCTCCCTGCACATATATAAGTAGATAATAGCCCCCCTCCCTGCACATATAACAGTAGATAATAGCCCCCCTCCCTGCACATATAACAGTAGATTATAGCTCCTCCCTGCACATATAACAGTAGATAATAGCCCCCCTCCCTGCACATATAACAGTAGATAATAGCCCCCCTCCCTGCACATATGACAGTAGATTATAGCTCCTCCCTGCACATATATAAGTAGATAATAGCCCCCCTCCCTGCACATATAACAGTAGATAATAGCCCCCCTCCCTGCACATATAACATAAGATAATAGCCCCCTCTCTGCACATATAACAGTAGATAATAGCCCTCCCCCTGCACATATAACAGTAGATAATAGCCCCCCTCCCTGCACATATAACAGTAGATAATAGCCCCCTCCCGGCACATATAACAGTAGATAATAGCCCCCCTCCCTGCACATATAACAGTAGATAATAGCCCCCCTCCCTGCACATATAACATTATATAATAGCCCCCCTCCCTGCACATATAACAGTAGATAATACCCCCTCCCTGCACAAATAACATAATAATAGCCCCCGTCCCTGCACATATGACAGTAGATAATAGCCCCCTCCCTGCACATATGACAGTAGATAATAGCCCCCCTCCCTGCACATATAACAGTAGATAATAGCCCCCTCCCTGCACATATGACAGTAGATTATAGCTCCTCCCTGCACATATATAAGTAGATAATAGCTCCCCTCCCTGCACATATAACAGTAGATAATAGCCCCCCTCCCTGCACATATAACAGTAGATAATAGCCCCCCCTCCCTGCACATATAACAGTAGATAATAGCCCCCCTCCCTGCACATATAACAGTAGATAATAGCCCCTCCCTGCACATATAACAGTAGATAATAGCCCCTCCCTGCACATATAACAATAGATAATAGGCCCCCCTGCACATATAACAATAGATAATAGCCCCCCTCTGCACATATAACAGTAAATAGCCCCCCTCCCTGCACATATAACAGTAGATAATAGCCCCCCTCCCTGCACATATAACAGTAGATAATAGCCCCCCTCCCTGCACATATAACAGTAGATAATAGCCCCTCCCTGCACATATAACAATAGATAATAGCCCCCCCTCCCTGCACATATAACAATAGATAATAGCCCCCCTCCCTGCACATATAACAATAGATAATAGGCCCCCCCTGCACATATGACAGTAGATAATAGGCCCCCAGCATGAATAGAGCTAATTAAAAGTAATAACCTGACAGCACTCACCTGACCTCGTTCCCCGCTGCTGTCGCTGCTCCCGGTCTTTTCTTCAGCGGTGTGACGTCACCAGGCCGCGCGGGCAGCGTGATGACGCGCACACCGCCCGTGCACTCCGGCGCGCGCCGAGCCGCATCCTGCCTGCGGCCACAGAGTACTCCGCGGAGCTCTCTGCTCCGCCAAAGCATCTAACTGTATGTGCCTCCGGCGGACGCACATACAGTTAGTCCCGCCACCGCAGCCGTCGCAAAGATCCTAAGCCGATAGCTTAGCGACTGGTAGCGGCTTAGGACCCTAACGATCGGCGGCGGCGGATAGCGCCGGGGACTACTGTCAGGTCTATTAGTCCATATTAAGTCTATTAGGGTCTTTCCTCTAGTCGGTTCCTGCACCATTTGGGAAAGGTAATTATCTTTAGTTATAGACAAAAACCTGGTTCCTTTCTGAGAGCTACAGGTTTCCGAGTCCCAATTTATGTCTGGGTAGTTAAAGTTGCCCAGAATAACAACCTCATTCTGATTAGATGCTTCATCTATTTGCCTGAGGAGCATATCTTCTATGGGTTCTGTTATATTTGGGGGCCTATAGCAGATTCCTATTAGAATTATATTACTGTTACTACCCCCATGTATATTTACCCATAATGATTCCACCTGTTCATTACCTGTACCTTTATCTTCCCGCAGTGCTGGCTTCAGACAGGATTTTTACATAGAGACAGACACCTCCCCCCTTCCAGTGTTTACGGTCACTTCTAAAAAGACTGTAACCCCGCAAGTTAACCGCCCAGTTGTAGCTCTCGTCCAGCCATGTCTCAGTTATCCCCACTATGTCATATTTTTCTTCTGCAATTAATACTTCTAGTTCATTTATTTTGTTGGTGAGACTCCCGGCATTGGGCAGCATGCACTTTAGAAATTGTCCAGTTTTTATGCCTTTCTCCCTATTCTGTTTCGCTATTTCTACACCCCCTCCCGCCACTCCACCCCCAGATTTATTACTAATTCTCAGTTCTCTATCTTCACTGTCTTGCCCGCTATCTGGGGTGTTTCCTTGCCCCCCAGTCCCGAGTGTAAATATTCCTCCAGCTTCCTAGCCATTTTGTCCCCCAATAAGGCTGCACCCTCCCCATTTAGGTGCAGCCCGTCCCTAGCATAGAGTTTGTAGGCAAGACAGAAGTCAGCCCAGTTCTCCAAAAACCCAAATCCCTCTTTCCTACACCAATTTTTGAGCCACTTATTCACCTCTCTAATCTCCCTCTGCCTCTCTGGTGTGGCCCGTGGAACAGGTAATATTTCTGAAAATATTACCTTGGAGGTCCTTGCCTTGAGCTTTTTGCCTAAGTCCCTGAAATCATTTTTAAGGACACTCCACCTACCTCTAACTTTTTCATTGGTGCCAATGTGGACCATGACAGCTGGATTCTCACCAGCCCCACCCAGCAATCTGTCAGCCTGATCCGCGATATGTCGAACCCGGGCCCCAGGTAAACAACATACTGTTCGACGATCCCGGTATTTGTGGCAGATTGCCCTGTCTGTGCCCCTTACCATTTTCTAATATTTGATGTGTGATGGTTATATAAATAATTTATAAAAATATTAAATGTAAAGACAGGTGAGTGAAGTGTATGAGTTAAAGCAGAATCCATCTCATGTATGTCTTTTTTAAACAAAAATAGACTCAGATCAAAGTACATAATGGAAGAAAAATGTTACCTATTTCAGCTCTATATGGCTCAGCAAGGGTTCACTAAATAATAGTTCATGTGAGCTCCTCAAGTACTCACCTCTTTGCAGACATCAATGCAGGGATGGATATCTGCAAGCTGGCCACCAGTCGGCTGATCCTAGCTTGAGCTGACCTGAAGTGCTCATTAGAACACCCCTTTGATCTAAATAACTTAACCATCACGTGAATATAAACTTTTGTTTGGATCTCAGACTCTTTAACTTTCAGAGATCTCACTCCATTGCAAAAACAAAATATAATAGTAAAGCCACCAAAAATCAAAGCTAAGCATTTCATTGAATAAGCAATAAAAACCAGAGAAAGCTGAAGTTTATGTTTATTTGGCCAATGCAATCACAAAAAAGCAATGTCACCAATAAGCTAAAATGCTGGTATTACCATCTCTCACGTTAAAGGCAAATATTAGCCAAAAAATTCTGACTAAAGTTGCTACTTTTCCGTGGTCTTCCTTATCAAAAGCCCCCAACTACCTGAAGCATAATTTAAAGGGGTTGTCTTGCTACAAAGATTGTTTTTCATGTTAAGGATCTTGCAAAAGCAAGTCACTTTGCAATAGGTGTCCAATAAGTGTCCTACCTATTCCTAGATATCCCCTCCTGTATGGGCTTCATCAGCTCTTCAGGTCGCTATAGCTACAGACCTGTTCGATCGGCAGCTAGTGCTGGTGGCTATAGCTTACAGACCTGGTGTCCTCAGCAGCTCGCCACTGCAGGCCAGTAGAAGCCAGTAAACATGCCCCTGAATTCAAAAATGAAACCAAGAAACAAGACTGAGGTAAGATGAATCAATGTAGTGAGAAAACCCCTTTAATACTCACCACAGACCACAGTGGAGGCAGGGAAAGCTGGGAAGCCCAATAGCAAGATACAACTTAATATTTTCTTTTTGGCTAATAACTGACTTTAAATACAAAAACAATACAAACCCCTATTAAACCAGTATTGCAGCAAATCACATAAAAAGCATAAAAGATTCTGCTTGTATTTATAAACTATATACATATTGGATGTGTGCACATTTAAAGAGCACCACCCACACTATCAAATTCTTACCACACACAAGAGCATTTGATTGTCGCATGTAAACAAAAAAAAAGGACACCTAGGCTGGGCTGGCCATTCCCAAAAGATAGAAAGGCATTGCATGGCCTATGTATACAGTGCAGGCATTAAGTTCACATATTTGGACCAATGATACAGTAGATGTCTGTCCAGTAGCTATTCTGTACATACAACAAAAGGAATGCATTTAATGGTTTCAGAGGTCATAGTTGAAGGCCCATTAAAAACCTGAATTTTGCAAATAGGGAATGAAAATGCTAATACTCGATCACAAATTTCACTCAAGTGAAAATATGAGGTATTGATGGTATGAATGGATCATTTCACAAAGCAGCTTTACCAACAAATGGACACACTGTTCAGAACACTGTTAGCGATGACACACGATATGAGATGTTCAATGTGATATCTGGTCTTCAGTTAGTAGTGGTTTTTGGGATATCTTGGACATCTGCCAGGTGAAGCTTTTGTCTAAATCAAGCCGTTAAGGATAAACAAGAAATATAAAAAGCTGATGAACAAAAGTATAGACGGGCACCACCTTTAAAAATGGGGTAAAAGGAGTAACCAGAAACATGATTACTATAGCTCTAATTGTAAACTATCAACTATAGTGTTTTTCATTTTTGTGTTTTATAACTTGGTGCGTGCACAGTGTATACTTAGCTTTGCCAGCTAGGTTGGACGTCCTGCATATGACGTATTCGACTGTATGGGCAATACTGTTAAACATGCCGACTGAATAGGATTAGGCAGCTGGGATCTTTGTGTTCTTACCACACTTGCACACTCCTAGGCCTCTATCCTTTTCCACCAACCAGGTACTATGTGTACATATATCCTCAAATTGTTATTCAGTGTATGTATATTAAAACCAGTAGAGTACTAGCTCAGTTACCCGTGACGAAGCTGCCACATACAGCAATGTGCGCTGGGTCTTTCTTACCATGGGTCCTCAATATTTTTGCTAGGACAACAGATAACATGGTTTGAGCTCTACTTTTTCATGTCTTAAAGGGAACCCATCACATAGTTTATGCCCCCCTTGCTGAGGACAGAACAAGGTAGTGTCAGACATGCCGTTTCCAGTGCTGTGTCCCTTATTCTGTAACATGCAGTAGTTTTCAAGTATTTAACGCTCAAATCTGCAGTTTTCAGCCAGAAAAGAGTTAGAGTCAGTTTTTTTCAAACCCCGCCCATCTGAGGCTAGCTCCGCCCATCTCAACTGATAAACCTATTACTTTGAATAGTTAGAAACATGTGAATAACTGCCAGATGGGTGGGGCTAGCCTTTGGTGGCCGGGGTTAACCTGCTCATGAATAATTTGAGGGGTAAATGCTCTAGAACTACAGCATCTTACAGAATAAGGGGCACAGCACTGGGAACAGCAGGTCTGACACTAGCCTGTGCTGTCCTAAGCAAGGGGGGCATAAACTATGTGACAGGTTCCCTTTAAAGACCTTGTATACTATGGCAATTCATTGTGGAATCTCTTTCCATATGGGCTAAATTAATATTTTTTGGTCCTTAAGCGAGAAGTACACCATCGCTCTGTATTGTATATTATGAAGGACTTTTACATCAAAGCACTAATCTTTAACCATTTTATGTTATTTAGTGTTATTCACTATACTATAGAATATACTGAGAAACCGCGAAAAAATTCCAAGTGGGACAAATTGTGAAAAAAACGTCAATACAATGTGTTATCTGTATTCTACAGGTTGATACGTATCCGGCAATACCAAACATGTAAGGTTTCCGTTATGTTTTGGTACCATAAAAAAATTCCAAACCTTTTCTACTTTTGAAATTTGCGCCGTGGCGCCAGTTTGTGCGACCAATAACGTTTTTGTACTAACACCTACGGACGTCAGTGAGCATGCATTTTTTGCTGGCCGAAGTGTACTTTTTATCGCTAGCAGTTTGGAACGCATGCGACTTTTTTGATCACTTTTATTCCATTTTTAAGTGACGTAAAATGACCAAAAAAAACCAATTTTGGGGTTTGGAATTTTTTTCTTCTACGGTATTCAGCGTATGGGATAAATGATGTTATATTTTTTATAGATCAGACTTTTTCGGACGTGGCGATACCAAATATGTGTAACTTTTTTATTATTTTTATTTGCAAAATGGGGAAAGGGGGGGTGATTTGAACTTTTTTTTAATACTTTTTTTGTACTGTAAAACTTTATTTTTTTTTACTTTAACATTGAGGCCACCTATGGTGCTTGACCACTAGGTGGCGCGATTTTCAATACAGTCTAATGCATTGCATAGGCAATGCAATAGACTGTACCAAGATGGCGGTTTCCCCACTTCCTGTCTGCGGACGGAAGTGGGGCAAACCAGGACATGGAAGTGACAGGAGCCTTCCCAAGGCTCCCCGCTGCCATGTCCGGGGTCGGAACGCTGCGGGTATGCTGCGGCGGTCCCAAATCACCCTCAAGATCGGTGCAGGGCACCGATCTTAATTCATTCAGACGCCGTGCCACCATCTGAAGGGTTAAACAGCGCGGGCGGGCGCGCTGCCCTTTCGCGCTGTAACGGTCGGGCGTTGGCGGCGGTTAGCCGCTAACACCCGGCGGCTGTGTGTGTGGGGGGAGGGGTCGCAAAGCCCCTTATGGACCCTGGAACGTACTCATACGTCCAGGGTCGATAAGGGGTTAATAGAAAATCTGTGCGTTTTTTTACGACGCCGGTGTTCTGAAAAACTTAGAACATGCTCATTCTTCCGCCCAGTTTTCGGGTGGAACATGACAATGTGGGTGCGAAGTGGGAGGGCTTGAATCCACAAAGCGCGGAGAAAAGTCGTCCCTCTGCATGCCAGAAACAGAGCAAATACCGGTCAGGATTTCCCCACCGGTATTTGGTCTTTGCCGCGTAAACATAGCCTAATACTTTCCTGCCTGTCCACGACCACAGTCATTCCTAGCAATCCACTCCTCTTCACTTCAGGGATTTTGTTGGAGAGGCTCTCGCTCAATTATAAGCGAATGGAGCACAAGCCTCTTTGTGTCTGGGAGAGAACCCGAAAATGAAGAGCAGCAGATCGCTAGGAGAAGCAGTGGCAGAGGACAGTTAGGGAAGTATCTGTTTTTTTTTTTGCTCACCCTGTCCCCAATGGACTCCACTCAAATGTCCTTTTTAGTGTGATGTCAGGCACAGCACGTTCCCTCCCCAAACTCTAGTTTTGGAAATTGCATAGTACTATATAGCTTGTTTATATATATATAGTGACACATCCAAACGGGTGAGATCGCCAAGCACTGGCGAAGAATCTTTATGTGACTGTGTAAAGCTGAAGTAAGCTGTTGCTTCGTTTGATGTCCTCTGTAACAGACTTACCTTCAGTGGATGTTGTGTGAATAAAAATAAATCATGTGTGTTACACCTGAGAATTTGCCTGCCAGTCTGCTCAACCTGAGGCCACCGTTTGAGCTACCGCCTACTATAGTTATGCAATAATGTCTTGAAAACTGGATTATTCATGTTCCAAGTGTGAATTTCAAGAGAGGTTACGGTCAGACAAATGACAAGTTGGTTCTGTCCAAATGTCAAGCATTTACGTGGTTCCAGATTTTAAAAACCATCAATGGCATGGTATGAAAAATGACCAGAAAGTTTTGTGTGTGTTTTTTGGCGCTGACTTTGACGGAAATCTGCGTTCAAAAACTCAACAGGGCTCTATGGTGCAAAAACTATTGAAAAACAGAATCTGAAAACAGAGTCGAAATCTGATGGAAATATGCTTAAAAATAAACCGAGTTAAAAATCCTCGGGTTCTTGTGTAACATGCTGTTAAAATGCTCATTGAACGTCACCGTTTTAGGATTCAGAATCCAACAAGTATTTTGTCCTTGGTCTGTACCCTAACCATGCAAAATATGTGGCTGCCGTTACATGTAGACATATATCGCTGGAAATTACATTAATAGAGGATTTATAACATGAAATGATACATAGAGGAATTCAGTTCCTCCAGCTGCAAACAAAAAAGAATAAATAAGTTAATAACATATCATATGTTAAACCCATTATATGAACAGAGTAAGCCAAATTTAAGTTAACTATTATTAAAGGGAACCTGTCATATAGAAAATGCTAACTGATCTCCTAATGATATGTTATAAAGCAAAAAGAGCGGAGTAAATTTATGTATCGTTCTGTGGGGAAAGATTCAGTAGAACTTGTATTTTATTCATTTCAATTCTTTCTTATTTTGTCTTGAATCAGAAGGTGTTCTCACTGATTGACAGCCTTTCTTCTATCAGCGTGGATCCAGAGATGGCTGTCAATTACAGATAACACTGTCTACTAGACTCCTTAACCCAGAAGAAGTACAGATTTAAATGAATAAAAAAAGTTCTACAAAATCTTTCCCGACAGAACAATAGTGGGTTGCAAAATTATTCAAACCCCTTGAAATGTTCCTCTTTTTTAAACGTTACAGTCACAAACTTAAATGTATTTTAGCGATATTTTATGCGATAGAGTAACACACAGGAGCAAATATTTGTGAAGTGTAAAGAAAATGATACGTTATTTTCCAAATTTTTGAAAATTAAAAATCTGAAAAGGATGTTGTGCCTAAGTCTATACTTTGTAGGACCAACTTTAGCTGAAATGACAGCTGCAGTCTGTTGGGGTTATTTCTCTACCAGCTTTGTACATCTATAGGCTGGAATTTTTTCCCATTCTTCTTTGCAAAATAGCTCTAACTCAGTCAGATTGGCTGGGGAACATCTGTGAACAGAAATTTTCAAGTCCAGCAATAGATTCTCAATGGAATTTAGATCTGGACTTTGACAAGGCCATGTTAACACATGAACATGCTTTGATGTAAATCAGTCCATTTTACCTTTTGCTTTATGTTTAGAGTCGTTGCAGTGCTTGGAAGGTGAATCTACGCTCCAGTCTCAAGTCTTTTTCAGCCTCTAATAAGTTTTCCTCCAGGATTGCCATGCATTTAGCTCCACCCATCAACTCTAAGCAGCTTCTTAGCCCCTGCTGAAGCAAAGTGTATCCACAGCATGATGCTATCCCCAACATTCTTCACGGCCAGGATGCGGTGTTCAGGGTAATGTGCAATGTTAGCTTTCTTCCACACAGAGTTTGGCATTCAATTTTGGTCTCATCTGACCAGAGCCCCTTCTTCCAGATGCTTGCTCTGTTCCTACATAGCTTTTTGCAACCTGAAAATGGGACTTCTTATGGATTACTTTCAAAAAGGGCTTTCCTTGTGCCTCACTTCTATAAAAGCCAGATTCGTGGAGTACATGATTAATAATCGTCCTGTGGACAGATTCTCCCACCCGAGCGGAAGGTCTTTTCAGCTACTCCAGAGTTAACCCGGACCACTTGGATGCTTCTTTGACAGCCAAGGAGAGCACTGATTAGTTTAATAGGACGGACATGTCTTGGTAGGTTAGCAGTTGTGCCATACGCTTTCCTTTTTTTTTTTTTTTTTAAACTAACCCTACAATACACTTTGCTACAACTGTATCCCTAAGCTGTCTGGTGTGTTTCTTGGTTTTCAGGCTGAAGTTTGTTCACTAATGTTCTCTAACAAACCCCTCAGGTCTTCACAAAACAGCTGTAGTTATACTGAGAATACATTACAAGCAAATGTTCTCTTTTACTAATTAGGTGACTTCTAAAAGGCAATTGGTCTCACTGGATTTTATTTAGAGTTATAAATTTAGCAAAAATTTGGAAAAGCACATATTTTCTTTACACTTCACAAATACTTGCTACTATGTGTTGCTATATCACATAAAAAAAGCATTTAAGTTTGTGGCTGTAATGATTAAAAATAAGGAACAGTTCAAAGGGTATGATTACTTTTGCAACCCACTGTAAATATCAAAAAGTAGTATCAGAAAGAAAACATAAACCAAATCCTCAGTGGTCTGGGCACTAACGCAACATCAGAGACTCCCTCTCTAACCGTGGTCTTGACCTATTGCCAGAGCCACAAATACTTTACTTTTACTAGCTACTGCTGGTTCCAACTTCCTGAGGTCAGCAACCTGTTTTTCTTTAAGGGGGTTTTCTCATCATTGGCTTTCACAGACTTGAGCTGTTGATCTCTCCTACAGCTTCAAATCCAGGGGCGGGTCTCTCCTCCCAGTAGGCGTGTCTCCCCTCACTGAAGAGTTGTGACATCATCATTCTGTGTGAGCAGTGGAAGGGAGAGGATGTCACAGCTCTGCAGACCTCATGCAATAGTTCTCATGCCTGCAGAGCTGTCAGCTCCCTCCCAGGTTCCACAAGCTCCTTGTAACCAGAACACCTGCTTTGGTTTAAACAGTTATACCTACAGTCTGAACTGATGAAACAAATGTTAGAAATGCACTCTGCTCCCCCCTCTGTTATTAGGCAGGAGGTAGAGGGATGTATAAGGCGGTGTTATATGTGGGGAGCAGTGTATAAGGCTGTGTTATATGGGGGGAGCAGTGTATAAGGCTGTGTTATATGGGGGGAGCAGTGTAGAAGGCTGTGTTATATGGGGGGAGCAGTGAAGAAGGCTGTGTTATATGGGGGGAGCAGTGTAGAAGGCTGTGTTATATGGGGGGAGCAGTGTAGAAGGCTGTGTTATATGGGGGGGGCAGTGTAGAAGGCTGTGTTGTATGGGAGGACAGTGAATCTAGCAGCTAGAGACTCAGTAATTGCCCAGATCCTTCACATAGGGCTGGAATATGAGCATAGAGAGAAGCTCAGACAGCCTTTATGATACAGACACAGTCAGCATAAAAAGCTGAGGCACCTAGCTTCACTTTCAATTTACACAGCTCAGAGGAGAGTAAGCACAGAGTGCAGGCAGCCAATCACAGCCCGGTTGAGGGAAGTGTCCCAACAGGCTGAATGAAATATCAGTCAGCCAATCACAGAAGAGGGGGTGTGGCCCAACCCAAGGCTGCAGTTTTAGGTGTAGAACACACAGATTAGCTTATATCTGCTATACTAAATGATTTAGGTAATGCAAACCAACTGCAAAAGTGCTTATTTTGACTGTCCCCATCATTAGAAATATTATCTTCGTAGCGAGAAAACCCTTTAAGCCTGGGATAAAGAGCCCTCTCCTCAGCTCTGTTGCTCCAAACTCCATGAAGCAACCACGCCCTCTGATCACCTAGAGTAACAGGCTTTTTATAGGACTCCAGAGACATGCCACATGTCCTGGAACGCAGGAAAGGCCTCCCAACCAACACTAAAGCTGTTCCGGGAACGTCAGACCATATTTTGCCACAAAGCAGGCATGCCAGCTGAATGTGTCAACAACTGACACAAAACAGCTGGCTTTCCCCGCTGAGACCAGGTTCTCGATGGTACATCGCTTGTAGGTATCCTGCTATACTCCATCTAGTTGCATGTGACCGCCTAAAGTCACTCTGCCACACATGCTACAGCAGATCAGATAGTATTTTAAAAATGACAGGTTCCTTTAAAAACAAAAAAAAAAAAAACACAGTTACTATGGCTAAAACCTGGAAATACTATGCTTAAACAAAACACAATAAAGTCATGGCTGCTCTAAAAACATGAATTAATGTATACATTTTATAAACATAATGGTCTATGTTCTCTATATGTAAGGACTTCTAATTGCCCAGTAAAACCTACATCAGAGAGAAGTCTGTCCAGATTGGAATCCCTAGCCATCTTGCGCTTGTCTTCCGTCATTTCCTCCAGTTCACCATACAAATCTAAATGCAGACGTGCCAGCTTTTCCTGTAATCCACGCACATGTTCCATCTGTTCTATTGAGCATTCGTTACCTGGAAGAGCAATAGCTTTCAACTTTCTGAATGACAGTGCATTGTGTCTAGCCCACACAGCACGAACTGCAAGATGACTATTTCCGCTATAGAGCTTGAGAAAGACGGATTACACCGTCAAAACGTCGCAGCACAGGTGTGCTACTCCGCCCAATGCTAGTCATTTCCTTGCTGTCCTCATGGACTGCAGTTAAACGGAAAGAGGCTCTTTGCCGGACATAAGACACATAAGTATACAACAGCATTTTTTCTACTGGTTTTAAATGTTTTTTGAAGTTTGTCCTAAAGTTTTGGACTTTGTGTTTGATAAAATAAACGAGGAAGATTGAGGAATTGTGGAGTTTAACCTATCATTTTATCCATAGTTTTTTTTAGCATTGGGTCATGAAAATGGGGAGAAAAAAAACGCAGTTCGACAGTATAAAGGACAGGATAACTTAATTGTCTTAATTGTTTTTAACATTTGTATATATGTGTATGTTGGAAAGCATTCAGGATCTGTGATCAAGGCTCCATTTGGATCAGAAACGCGTTAGTGGTGATGAACGCCATGTATCTTATTGTCCTGTAACTTTATATTGTTGGAATAAAACTTTGTGGAATACGTCATCCGCTGAAATATCCACGTTTATTTGGATATACTTGCATTTTACTGAATCCTGGGCTGGAGCTCTCCTTGCGGACGTATGCTATCCACATTCAAATCCACCGCCAAGAACGTATTGAAGAGGAGGTTTTACACTTGTTTTTTGGACAGGATAACTACTATGTGGTCCGGTACAATTGCAATGATATAAATTTTATATTTTATATAGTTTTTTTTATGTTTTATTACTTTTACACAATAGAAATGAGTTTATAAAAAATTGTATTTTTATGTCGTCATAGTCTGACATAACTTATTTTTCTGTACATGGAGCCGATTTAAGGGCTTGTTTTTTGCGGGATGAGTTGACGTTTTTATTGGTATCATTATGGGGTTCATGATGCTTTCTGAACAAAATACAGCAATCCTAGTAGTGTTTTTTATTTTTTACAGTGGTCACCGTGCGGTACAAATCACATGCTAGCTTTACTCAGCAGGTCGATACGATTACAATGATACCCAATTTGTATATTTTTTATGTTTTACTATTTTTCCACAATAAAAACACTTTTATTCAAATAGGAAAACACGTTTTTGCATCACCATAGTCTGAAAGCCATAACTTTATTTTTCTGAGTTGTGTAGGGTCTTGTTTTTTGCAGGATGAGTCGACATTTGTATTGGTATGATTTTGGACTATATGTGTTTTTAATCGCTTTTAAATCTGTTGCATGGAAGGCAGGTTAAAGAAAATACTGCAATCCTATTAGTGTTTTTATTTTATTAGTGCGTTTATTTTTAACAGAGTTCATTGTGCAGTATACATGACACGTTTTATTCTGTGGGTCGATATGATTATGGTGATACCCAATTTTTTAAGTTTTTTTTTTATGTTGAAGCACTTAAAAAAAAAAAAAAAAAAAATTGTTTTTATTGTGTAAAACAATATTTATGCATCTATATCTTCTGAGAGCCATAAATTTTTTATTTTTCCATAAAGGCCTTTTTTGCAAGATGAACTGACGTTTTAATTGGTATCACTTTGGCATCTATATGGATTTTTGATTGCTTTTTATTCCATTTTATGTGCTGCGGGATGAACAAAAATTGCAATTCTGTGCTTATTTTTTAGCTTTTTAACGGCATTCACCACGCGGGTTAAGAAAGTGACAGATTTATAGGGTAAGTTGTTATGGACATGGCGATACCAAATATGCATGCTTTATTTATTTTTCATCTTTTTTCGGGCGATTAGCGTTTATAAAAGGAAAAAGAGTAGTGCATGTGTTTTTATTTTATTTCTCGTGTTTGTGTTTTACTTTTCACCATAGGGGACTTATATCAGTGTTCAGAACTGCTATTTACTGGTCTTTATGGTAACTGTCAGTCACTATGCCCAGCCATGCCAACAGAGCACATCCAAGCATAGTGATGTTACACACAGCCCGGAAGCTTTTGTGCAGCTCCTGGGCTATGAGGTAAGCAGACAGCAACTGCAATTGTGCCGCGGCTGCTTCTATGGTGAACGGAAGGAGCTCACTCCCTCGGTCGTTCCCTTAGCTGCTGCAATCGCGATAGAGTGAGCTCCAGCTGCGGGTGATGCAGCATGGAGCCAGGAAGTACTGGTAAGTCCATTTGCAGGAAGTTACCTCCCACTAGGCCTTACTGGTATGTCCAATGTCGGGAAGGGGTTAAAATGGTAAAGAGAAGCTCAACTCAACAATTCACCAATCATTTGCATCTCCATAATCACTATAGAGACTTGTTGGAAATCCTAACTTACCAAAAGCTTGAAGTTTTCCTGAGTGGAAGTCATTCAAGAGACTCAGAAGACCCTTCTCCATTTCCTGAACATCAGAAACATCTGTAAGGAAAGAGTGCTGAATGGAAGCAGATGCAGCATCTTTACCTTCTCCCTGAGATTTTGACTTCTCTTTAATAGCTCTAAACATAATAAGGTAAATAATAAAACTGTTCAGACCATTTCCAAAATAGGGAAAATAAATGACACAAACAAGAAGCTTGTTAACACTGGCATAACTAGAATTCATAAGGTGCTATAGCAAAATGAAATAAGGCCTATTGACAATAATCTAAAACAGCAGCATAAGTAATTAAATGTATAAATAATACCACATAACTGTGCTGGAGAGTAGAAAGCCACCATCTACTTGTTCCCTACAAAAATGAACAAGATTCTTGTACCTGAGCCAAGCCCCCCCAACCTCTGGGGCCCACGCGTTCTAGGGCAAATTACCCCAAAGCTTTTTTAGGTGAAAACTGACCTTTCAATCATCCACAGGGTAATTTTTACAGGACAGTTAAAAACTTCTCATGGTACCAATCACATCCCCCAACTCCTTAACCCCTTCAAGTTGCAGCTATTTTCGGCTTTAATTTTTTTCCTCCCCACCTTCCAACAACTATAACTTTATTTTTCCCATCTACATAGCCAAAAGAGGTTTTCTTATATTGTGGGACATGATGTTCCTTTATAATGGTGCCATTGGCTGTAACATATAATGTGCTGGATCCCCTCTCACCAACCCACCTTCAAAAAAAAAAAAAAATTCTGAGTTGGTCCTTTTTGAGGGAATTTATTTCATGGTATTCCCCTTTTTTTAAAAACAAGGTTTTATCTGTCTCCTGCAGGTCTATACGATTCCAGTGATACCAAATTTGTAGGTTTATTTAGGTTTTAGTACTTAAAAAAAAAAAAAGTTTCATTTCTAAAATTTCCACTGAAATATCATTTACTGTGACCAATAACTTTTTCAGCCTATGGACCTGAGCGAGGGCTCGTTTTTCGCATACTGACGTGTAGTTTTTATTGGTACCATACATGCAACTTTTCTGATCGCTTTTAAACACATTTTGTGTTGAGATTTTTCTACTTCTACGGTTTTCAAAGTACTGGATAAAGCATGTTATATTTTAATAAATTAAACTTTTATGAACCGGGGCGATACCAATTATGTGTAACTTTTTTAGTTTTTGTAAAATAACAAAAAGGGAGGTGTTTTGAACTTTTAATACTTTTTTAACTTTTTTTAATTTTTTTTGAGGTTTTTCCCTTCAGAGTTCAGAGAATGCTGAATGAAATACTCGTCACTTCCTGTTCAAAACGACTCATTTGCATACAGCTCTGTGCTTGTACAGCTTTTTGCCCCTGTGCTTTCAAGCTAATTAGATCAATGCTTCTCAAAAATACAATAGGGCTTCTTAACTGTCCCCAAAACAAAAGCCCTAAAATTTCATTCCTTTTTTTTTACATAAATCAAGCTTTTTTCTCTGAGCAGCACAGGGCCCGCCACAACCTTTTTGATGACATCACCCCTTTATCTTTAAGAACAAACAGCAGGGGGGAATTGTTTACGGTCTTTTCTGGGGAACTGAAATAGCCCGGAGGGCATAAATTACTTTATCTCCTTTTTGGAAAACAAGAACAAAGCAATTATTTTGGGGAAAAAGTTTTATTTTTTGTTTTCCCTCAATTTGAAACTATTCTTTGTAGCGAACAACCCCTTTTAACAACCTGCCCCCTAAATTTCTTACCACAAACCATATACAGCAGAAATTTTCAAGTTTTGGAGGGCCCTTCAGAGAACTCTGGCTCCAGGCAACCAATTTCCATCTGCAATTACTTTGGTCCACCCTACAAATACGGCCGTTCCTGGCTTAAAAAACACTGGGACCTGTCACTTTGGAAGGGGCTCACACATAATGCGCTCCATCCACCCATCACACAGTTTGGGCATACGTACATCCAAATACTCTCTAAGATGCCATTAAAAGGCCTTATTTTATAATGTTTCTATGGGCGATATAAGTCGAAAGGGGAACCCCATTTCATAATACTTTTGCCAGTTTGGGTAATGACAGCCTAGTCTTATCTTTAAAAGGGGAAGGAAAGGTTTGATAATGGCTGCCTAACCCTTTGATTACCACAGTCAATAGTGACTATGGCATAATCAATAGCAAGTCCCTACTTCAAACGGGTTTCATTCACAGGGGCCC